>JAAWXA010000038.1:785270-819193 GCA_038090715.1 Florisuga fusca
GCCAGAGCGGCTGCCGAGCGGCGTGACGTCATGACGCCGGTGCCGTGGTCGCGGCGCCACCTGCTGGCCGGGAGGCGGCGGCGGCCCTCGGGGATGGCGTCACCGCCAGGGTGTGGCGTCATCTGAGGGAGGGTGTGACGTCAGCGGTGTGACGTCATCGCCCCTCGTGTGGCACCGGGAGGCTCGGGCATCCCCTGGGCGCCACAGGAGTCCCTGGGCGTGCCGGGGGCCGTGTCCCTCAGGGTCCCCTCAGGGTCCCGGCAGGCCTGAGCCCCCCCGGCGGGAGCGGAGCCACTGACCCCTCCAGGCTGCTGACTCCTCTGCTTTGTCCCAGAATGATGATTTTTGTGCTGGTTTACCAAGGGGTCTGCATCCTCCTGCTGCTCTCTGCCAGCAGCACTGTCCAACAGGTCCTTTCTCTGCACCATGAGGCAGCTTGGTCAGCACTGGTTTGTGTCTCTCCTCACTCGTTTCCTGGATCTAAATAAGAAAAACCAAAATCAGCAGAGAGTTGGTGACTGCAGGATGGTGCTGGAAGCACATGCCCAGTGACTGCTCTTTGCAGTCACACGTTGAAACCCATCGAGCTACATTTTAGTAATTTTAAATGTTTGGTATTGATTTTCTGTGATTTTAATTCATCATTTTGTCCCTTGCTACTTCTTTAATGGTTTACAAAAGAATTACACTTCTGTTACCAGTCAGAGGGCTCATTGAAAAGGTATTAGCTGAGCACAGGAGATCTGGGTTTTCATAAACCTGTTTGTTGTTGGTAATTCCATTATCCATCTCTGTTCATCAATTCCCATATAAGCCATTCCTTTAATGGCCTGCTGCTGATCTCAGGCTGAAAGAGGGGTACTTACCTCCTTACTGTCCTTTCTGAAAAGTCACAGCATCTTCTGCTTGCAAGTGACCTGGTTCTATTGACAGGAATACTTCAATAGCTGCTGTGTGGAAAGGCTTCTTTCAGTGAGAATATTCAGTATGCTCAGTATTAACAGTTCCAGAGCTTATCTGCCAGTGATCTAGTGCCCTTGGTAGGTTTTTCTTTTTGCTTTTTGTCTACACCAAAAACATATTTTTGAAACTCCTTAACTTTTCTGACCAGGAAACTAATCTGTAACCTTACCTCCTGCTCACCTTAATGCAATTCATTGTTTGCATTCAGTGCTATCCAATTCCCTTACCATTATGTTATTTCATTTTTTTGTTTTCACTGTTACTCTGATTGCTTTTCTCTCTCTAAAAACCAAATGAGGTTTTATTAAGTGTTACTAAGTTCTATTTACTGATTTTTGGGACCTCTGGTGAAACGTTTTTATTCAGTCCTGATTTTTCCTGAATTCTTGATTGTATTTTTCTGTTCAAGTAATAATTGTTGGTTGTTTTCAGTCAAATCACATAAGGATTTTTGAAATGCCAGCTGCACATACTTCTGGTTTGTGTGCTGCTGTGTTTGCATACAGGCCATCAGCATTTGCACCTGAGCAACTGTCACCTTTTGGGTTTGTGTTCACTTCCCCTTTTCCCTTCCAGAGGAGACATAAAGTGAAGATTTCCTGTTTCAGTGAAGTGCTTGACAAAGTAAGGTCTATTTCTACAACACTGGAGAAGTAGAAGAGTGTTTTGTCATGTAAGTGGTGATTTAAATTCACGTCTGGGACGTGCTGGGTTTGTTCCTGTCTGTGAAATGCTTTGCCATCTGCAGAAGGGGCTGGCAGGGGGAGGTGGAGTCTGTAAGAGAAACGTGAGCAGGGTCCCCTGAGGGGTGTCAGGTCACGTAGGCACTGATACTGCTCATTGGAACCTGATTAGGATTTTCCTAGTGATCATTTCCTTGGTTATATCAGCTTGAGTTAATTTGTTATTTCCTATTTTCCATGTCTGGTTTTGTTAGCCTGTTCTGGCACAGAAAAGCTGGCAGGGACCTGGACAAGACTTGGAATTTCTGTTCTGCCCTTCTATTTGTTCTCTTCAGAGAGCCAGTGCTGCTGTGCTCAGGTTAAGGTGTCTGTAGTGCCAGAAACACAGAGTCCCTGTGCTGTACAGAGCTGGGCTGGTGTCTGGGTAGAGCAGGGACTGTGATAAAGGTGTTGGTTAGGGCAGGAACCTGGAGAGAATAAACTCTGGTGAAGAGAGCCTTTAAAGATAATGTGCTTTCTCAGAAGTTCCTCTCCTGACATGCAGGTTCTTCTCCACCAGGAACTGGTAGGAAGGCTTTTTGTTACTGGATTTGGTCTGGAAGAATCCCTGGGGCCTGCCTGCTGGTGTGGTTTCCAGAACAAACACTGCAGATATTCTTTCCCTTCGCAGTATTTGGGCTGGCTGGGTTGGAAGTGTTGCTACCAGCCTTCAGATGTTCAGGCTGCAGCTTTCAGCAAAGGAGAAGGGGAGGGGGCAGTCAAACTTCCAGTGCCAGCACAACAGCCTGCATCCCCTCATCCTGCCTGCTGTCAGCACCCTGTCATTAGCAGCCAGGCTTCAGACAGGCTGTGCCAGTTCACTCAGATGAGGCTGAGGTGCTGTCAGTCACTTTGATCCCATTTGTTGACTTTCCCTTATTCTGGCCAGCCATACAGGACTGTCAGGACCACTCCTGCCTTCATCTTGCTGCTGGAGGAATTGCTTCTGCTAGGAAAGGTGCCACCACTCCTTCTGCAGCCCATCCTGCCTGGCACACAGGCACAGCCTCACTCCATGGCTCCTGGCTGCTCCAGAGGGGAGCTCCAGACTCAGACTCAGCACCCCAGACCCAGCACCCCAGACCCAGTCAGGAAGAGAGCTGCCCCTTTGGGCTGTTCCCATGGGGGTGGGGGCAGAGGCTCAGTGTGCAGGAGGGGGTGGTTTGTGAGTCTGTATGAAGAAAGTTAAACAGCCCCACTTCCCACAGTGTTCCTTGTGAATCCCAGAAGCTGCTCCCAGGGCAGCTTTGAGTCAGGCTGCCTTCAGAGGGGAGCACTTGGGCAGGCTCTGTATGGAGCCACCAGCACGGGGGGGTGAGAGGGGAGAAGGCATCTACTGGGTACAAGTTGTTGAGTCCTGCCTACAACTGATCCACACTTTCTAGTCATAATGATGACATCTTCTTGGAGACTGAAATGGCAGGAGGATTGTTTCTGGAAGAAGGAGGCAGGCCCAGATGTTGGATAATTGAGAGCTCAGGAGAGATGGTGTCAAGTGGTTGGGCTGCTGGTAGGAAGATGCTTTCAGCTGTTAAAAGACAAACTGCTCTGAAAGGTGGGAGGGTAGCAGATGTTTTACCTGTTGTGTCATGTTTTTTTAAACAGTATTCTAGAGTTGAACTAGGTAATTGTAAGGTAGTAAGGTTTTATTTCTTTATATTAAACTGGTTGAAAGGATAATTAAGTTATTTGTAGATGTAGCCTGTTTTTTCCTGTAGATTGTCACTCAATAGAGTAGTTTTAATTTGTCAACAAATGAGGAAATAATGAATGGAATTATGCAGCTTGCTCAGAAATCCTATGGAAAGGGGAAAGAGAGAAAGAATTATTGTGAGTGGTAAATGATCAGAGAGAGGGAACTAGCTGAAAGGTGGCAAAGAGCATCCAAGGGTTCCTTCTGAATCCACCTTGGCGTGTGCCTGGGGGTCCCTCTGGGCAGAGCAGCAGAGTTTGCAGCTCAGCTGAGATCAGAGGTGGTTCCAGCAGGCTCCAAGCTGCAGGTAACTTGGGAGATCATGAACTTGAGTGTGGAGGAGTGTAAAGTGGAGCAGTGAGGTGGAAAAATATAAATTGAATGAAACACCTTGATGATAGCAGATACTGAAGGGGCCCTGGGCATCTCTGGGTAAAATGTGTTCAGCAGGCAGGTGCTCTCAAAACAAAGCAAAGTGGTGCTGGGAGCTGCAAGGCCCCCAGGGAAGGAATGTGACCAGTGTGAAACTGGGTTCTCAGCAGTATCAGCAGGGTGCTGTCTGCACTGCTGGGCAGCACACCTCAGAAATAGCAGTGGAGAGTGAAGTAGGTTCAAAGAACCCTGATGGAGATGGTTGGAGGCCAGGATAGGTTCTCCTAGGAAAAAAAAAAAAAAAGATTCTCTACTTTAGAGCACAAACAAGGCAGAATATTGTACATATAATTTAATAAAATCCTCAGTGATATTAGAAGAGTGGCTTTGGAGCTCCTGGCCTTGTCTCAGCAGCAGACAGGCAGTGAGGTACAAAGGAAGCAAAGCACAAGAGCTGATGGAAAGGGATACTTCTTAGGGGAGTTTCTCAGTTAAAGCAGGGAGCTCAATTTATAAAACAAAACTGTCAGGATCAGAGAGGTGAGGGTGTTCCAGGGCTGGAGGGTCATGATGGGAACAGCCCTGGGTTTCTGTAAGACTTAGTGGTTGTGGTTCTGGTGTGAAGGAAGTTCCCAGGAAACAAAATGAGTCCCAAATGGAGCAGGCAAGGATGGGCTGTTTGTAGGTAATAGGATCATTCAGGCTGGTAGTGACCTCAGGAGGTCTCTGGTCCAACATTCTGCTCCAGGCAGGACCAGCTGTGGATCAGACCAGGTTTCTCAGGGCTTTGTCCTGTCTGTCTGTCTTGTTGGGCTTTCTGGGCTTTCCCTGGCACTCTGCACAGGCACACAGGGAAGTGGAAGTGACAGAACTTGCCATCATGCTGTAGCTGTCTCTCTGCCCCTGCAACTTGGAACTTGAGGCAAAAAGAGCAGTCTGTACAAAAGACACTAAATCAAACCTTTTCCCTCCATCTTCCAGTTCCATCTTTCATTGTTACTGGTCCTGCTTTGTACCATTTTGCTGACCCACACTGACCTGAAGGGCACTGCTGGGCTGTAGGTTTGGAATCTGAGTGGATGGGTAAGTGCTGCTGTTTATTTTATTTCACCATTTCTGCTTTGTTGAGTCCTAAAGTCTATACTGAAACAAACTATACTGAAACAAATTCTTTTCAAAGCTGTTGCTTTTTGAGCTCTACAAACTGGTGCCAGAGCTGGTGCTTAGACACACTAATAGCAGCAGCAGCAGGAATCCTGGGGTGTTGAGCAGGGCAGAAGCCTGTAAATACTAGTCTAGAAAGGAGTAAGACAAATAAATTCTTAGTTTTGCATCATTTTTATGTCTGACTTGGTCTACCTGGGGCACTGGACATTAACTGCAAACACAAAAGTGCTGATCTGTTTCAGAGTTTAATGTCAGGAAGTCACCATAAATAAAATTACAGTGTGAGTGTGTCTGTGAGAGGTATTTAAAGCCATGGAGGATGTGAGATTCTGCTTTTCTCCACATGCTGTCTTCTACTTAGAGGAAAATGGTCAATTTGCAGTGATCACTACACCAAGATTCTGTCCAGGAAAATGAAATTTATGAACTGGCTACATAAAACTTCAGTTTCTCTCTAACAGGAAATGACTCCAGGATTCACAGCAAATCCTCTGCTGGTTTTGGAGCCCAAGTTTAAAATAAATAAATCCATTAACATCTGTAATTGCTTATAGGAAAGGCTGACCCATGAAAGTGTGTAACCAGCATTCCTTAGCCTCAAATGTCTGCAGCCAAGTCATTTGAGAAAACAATCCTGCATGTGTTTTTCCTGCTTCTTGAGTCTTTCTGTGCCCAGAGCTTTACTGGAGAAACTGAGCCACAGCTGCTGTCATTCCAAGTGAAACAGTCCAGTGTAGGCTTGAAAGAAGTAGGTTTTGGGAGCAATATAAAACCTCTGGTAAGATAGCCAGACCCATAGTGAACTTAGGACTAGGAAGAAGAGAACAATCCAAATGTCTAAGAATAGAGATCTAGTTTTCATGTTGCCTGGGGGCTGATGGCATTTCCATCTGGACATGGTACCCAGTGCTGTTCCAAGTAATCCCCAGCTAGTACTGCTGGCTGAAAAGATTAAGAAACTCATAGAAAAATACCATTGTTTAGTCTGTTTACCTTGTGTATCTGAGTGCAGCTGTGAGCTGTGGTTGGTACCCTGATTTGTTGGGTACTTGGAGGAAGAGCCCAGAATGAGTGAGCAGGAGAGCTAATCCTGAGGGGGAGCAGCCATGGAGGTAAGAGGAGAGACAGGCTGAACATGTTGGGCAGAGTTGTTCTCAGACTTGTCCCAGAAGCCCTTCTGAAATGCCAGAAACTGCTTTTATTTACTCCTCAAAATGAGCCTGGGCTTTCCTTTTAAAAGCTGTTGGAGCTGCAAAGCAGAATTTTACACTCTAGAATAGCTGCTTGATCTGAAGGACTTTGGGTTTTTTCCCCTCCCCTGCTGCATTCCCCAGCCTTGTGTTACATAAATGTAAGTGCATAGAGGAAAGGAAACTCTCAAATCCTGAGCTCCAGGACAAAATCCTTCCCAGTATCAGCTATCTGTTTTGAAGGCTTTCCTCTTCTTGCCTGCTGTGGCTTGTGCATGTCTGTGGTGCAATTGCAGTGACAGTGGTTTGGCTCAAGATGTGTTTTTTCTAATCTTATTATTCTGTACAAATTCTCTCCTCCTTCAGACTTTCACCCAGCCCTGTCCCACACTGCATACACCATCCTCACTAATCACCTTTTTAACATTTCTTTATGTCTTTCTGAAGCCCTGTAGCACATCACAAGGGTCCTACACATGCTAAGTATGAACTGAGATTCTTGACTTGTGGTCTAGAGTCCTCTGAAGAACCAACTTGTGACAGCAAGTGGGGTCCTTGGATAAAGAATGCACTCTCCAGAATGGCTGTGAATTAGGTGTGGAAGAATAAAGTGTCAGAACAGCACAGGGGTGCCCACCCTGTCACCCTCATCAAAGTCTGGAGAATGGTGGAAAAGAAGTGGTGAACATTGCAGGTCATGAAGGATGCAAACCTGAACTGACTCTGCTATCTCCTCCTGTCCTCACAGTGTCACAGCCCCTGGCATTAGTGGGACCTGCAGGCCAATGGATGAACAGGACAATGATTTCAAAGAGTTGTGGGCAAATCTTTTGGGCAGAGCCAAGAAAAAAGCTGGGGATGCTGAGGCAGCAAAGAGGGCTCAGAGCAGGTCAAAGAGCACTGCAGCAAGGAGCAAGCTGAGAAGAGGCAAAGCTGCTGCTAAGAGCCAAAACCACCATCACTTACCAACAAATTTGATTCAAGACTTGGGTCCAAAGGAACAAACATTGGTGCACAAAGAAGATGGTGACACTGTGGCCTGTGGTTGTGGTGAGACTACACCAGGGGATGGAAAGAGGAGCCCTTTCCCAGGCAGCCAGCTGAGTACAGTGGTCAGTGAGTGTAGCCAGAGGACTCTGACAGGTGAGTCAACCCACATCATTCTAACAGAAAGTGAGCTAGGACTGAAAACACTCTGTAGCTCAGTGGAGCTCTTCAGAAGTCCACTTGGAGGGGACACAGAGCAGCACTGCTTGAAGCAGGGTTGCCTCTTGTGTTTCCATCCACACTGGGCTGCTTAGGCTGCTCCAGGGGTTTTGCCTTGGGGTGTGTTCCCTGCTACAGGCAGGCAGATGTCCTTTAGTAAGGTACAAAGTGATGTGTTGGGGAGTCATTATTCACTGGTTTTTTTTTCACTATCAGAACTGAGAAAAACATCCTGAAGTCATCTAGAAGCAACCTTAGAGTACACTGAGATGTTTTCACTCCGTGCCTCATTGTGAGGTGAAACATTGCCACTGGATGTTGTCAAGGCCAAAACTCTGAGTTAAGAAAGGTGTTGGATTAAGTCCTTAAACTGCTAAATAAGGTCAGGCAGGAGAAGGATCACCCTTCTCAAGGATGTTGCTGACTGCACTCAGACACAAGATACTGGCTGGGGGGATCTTTGGTCCCACCTTGTGTGCTGCCTCTATCCACAGGATCCTCAGGCAGAGCAGCAGTCTCCTGAGGTGTTAGTCTGTCATTGTCTGTGCCTCCTCCCTTTGGGAACTCTGGGCTCCTTCATGCCAAAGCCTGAAGATCTGAGCCACAGGTAGGGTTTGGAGATAAGAGCACAGGCCAGCAGGAACCACAGGATTCTGTGTGGTGGGAACACTGAGGGGGGCTGCTTTGCTTCTTGATCTTGCTGGTGACCTTCAGGCAAGGCCTTCTCTAGTGTTCCTTCCTCTGGAAGGGATGTGGAATTACCTCAGCTCTGCTGTAGCACAGAATCCTGTTCCTGTAGTTAGCAGCTATAAAGTCATGCAATAGCTAAACAAATGGTTTCTTTCTCTCTCTAAGAATGGCTCTTGCAAAACTCAGCCTGGCTGAGGCTGCTGCTGGAGAAGATTCGAGGCAGCTGAGCTGTGTGCTTAGAATTGAGTGGTAAAGCTGTGGTGTTTCCTCTCCCTCCAGTCAACACCCTGAGTGGCACTTCCCAGGCTCCTCTGTCCTTCCCTCCTGCCCAGCCAGGACCCTGCTCCTCACCCCCCTCCAGGCCAGCAGCACTCACCGGGCCGAAGGTGCGGGTGGCAGAGCTGGTGGTGGAGAGGATGCAGCAGTTCAAGAGAGTGGCCCCTGAGCAGCTGAAACACAGCACAGATGATGGTTTAGCAGAGCCTGGAGCCAACAGGGATTTCCCTGAGAAAAGCCAGGAGCAGAGCCCACCAGAGGATGGTAGGTTTCTCCTTAGCTCTTGCACGTGCAGAAAGAGTGCTGTGGGCTGGGCTGAGGGGCTGCAGGAGGAGCTGCCTGGATTCCTGGGCTTTGTTCCCAGCTGGCTGAGGGGCTCAGTGTGCAGCACCAGATAAATCACTCCACATTGCTGTAGAAAAACTGCTTTCTCCATTGTTAAAGCACTATCCATGCTTTTGTCCCAGCTCTCCTCTCAGGCTGAATTAAACCTCATCTTCAGTTCCAGAGGGATAATGGCTTGGAAACAGGTTGAAATTCCAACAAGATCAGTGAACTTTGTCATCCTTCCCTTGGGAGGGTGTGAGGTAGCTGTTGGGTAAATGTGACATCTTTGGTAGATCTCCAGGCACTCTGTAAGGTGACACATTCTGTGCAGATGAGTTGAATTCTCAGCAATTTTACTCGGGTTTTGTTTTTTCCAAGTCAGGGCCTTGGTGGTTCTGTATGGACATGAAAATCCTGTGTTTTAACAAGTGGTGTGTAAGATCCCATGTTCTCCCCTGAGACTGTAGCCAAAATTTCCCCTTCCTTTGGCTCTGAGGTGTGACGTGCTGTGCAGGAATTGCCCCCTCCTGCTCCCAGGGCAGTGCAGGGCAGGCATTTCCAGAGTGCAGTTTGTACATTACCTTGTGAGAGCTCAGCTGCAAGGGAAAGTGCAGTTGGTTTTTACATGTGCAGCTGAATAGGCTGGTAATAACCAGTGCAACAGCTCCACACATTTCATGCAGGATTCATAGTTTTCTGTCTTAGATCATCTCTCCCTTCTTTGCCAGATCCCCCCCAGATTCCCTCCCTGGAGCATGACAACGCTCTGGCCTTGGCTCTTCAGCAGGAAACCAAAGTGGAAGCCCTGGCAAGCCTGGAGGATGCAGGATTGTTTTTTTGTCAGATCTGCCAGAAGGATCTCTCAGCCATGAACACAACACGGCGGGAGCAGCATGTTAACAGGTGACAGGACGTGATCTGTCCCCTCCTTATTCTCTCCCCCTGAACCTCCTAGACTGCTCCCTCAGCTCAGCCATCCCAGCACGGGGGAGCAGGGCAGTCTGCATAGTGGGAACAACTTTTATGGCTTGAATTAACAAGTAGTTCTGCTCTCAGGGCAGAGGCTGACTGGCCCTTCTCATTTCTTCAGGGGCTGCTTACACATCCTAGAGATGGCTCTGCTTTCTTTCCTTTAGCATGGTTTAAATCTTAGCACAGACAGAGGTGAGCTTTGCCATCGTGTCACAGGTGTCTGGATGAGATGGAAGAAGCACAGACATCTTCCTCCAGCAAACCCCTGGTCCCTGAGTGCCCCATCTGTGGGAAGCAGTTCCAGACCCCGCAGAGCCGGGTCGGTCACCTGAAGCGTTGTGCTGTGGAGATGGAAGTTCCTCCTAAGCTGCTCCTTCAGGCAGTGCAGTTGCAGGTGTCCTCACTTGGTGATGCACCTCTCCAGTGTCCCAGGTAAGCTGAAAACAAGCTGGTTCCTTTCTTGGGCCTGAGAGACATTGGCAGAGACACGGAGGCTCTGGGGTGAGCAGTGGAAGTGAGGCAGACTCACAGGCTGGGCAGGCCCCAAGGGTAAAGGTCACATAGAGCCAGGACCTCCCCAGTTACCACATGAGGAGGATGGGGAAATCATCCTCCAGTCAGCTGGAGAAATCATCTTGCTTTCCTTCAGAAGTGATCAGGTGGTGGATGACTTGAGAAGTCAGCAGGAAGGAGCAGAGTGGGGAGCAGATAATCTTACTCTGGTTTGTCAGAATTATTTGTGCTCTATGCAGCAAAGCTGACTGCTGTGTTTGAGCTTATTGAGCAAACCACAGAGTATGTGTGAAGTCTCTCCCAAGCATCTGTGGTGCCAGTGTCTCAGCTGTTGGGCTTGTGGCTGCACTGGATGTTTGTGCTTTACACCCTGAGCCAAAGAGGAAGCAAACGTGATGCTCTGAGATGTGCTCAGTGCAGGGCTGCATCTGTGCTGGCTTGGGTCTGAGCAGAATCTTCAGAGTGCAGCAAGTGGTGCCTGCCTGACTTTGTAGGAAGGCTTGTATGTCCCTTTGTGCTGGGGGAGGACTGTTGGCTGTTCCTTGTGGAAGCAGGAGAGGGGGAAAGCATTTTCTGGTACTCTTGGTTTTGCAGTGCTTTGACATATTTTATCCCCTTTGATGCAGAGAAGTGTTGAAGGTAGAGATGGCAGGTGTGCTGCAGTCTTGTGCCTGCCTGTTCAAAATCAGCCTTTCTCTAAATTGCTCTGAATTCCAGGGGTGATAAGACATCCTTTGCTCTCTGCTAGGAAGAAGGTACTGGACAGTTTTTTCTTACCCTGGATGCAGGAATCTCTCTGAGCAAGCAGAGCAGCTGGTCTGGAGTGCTCAGTGTTTCTTGTCTCTGCTCCAGTCACACTAACTCTGCCTTCCTGCTGCATTCCTGTGTTTCAGCAATCAGCCCAGCAGGTCAAAGAGAAAAGGCTCCTCCAAAGAGAACTCAAAGCAAGTGCAGAAAAGGGCCAAAATGGAGACTAAGGATGAGGATTTGCTGGTTGCCATGGCAATGTCACGCTCTCTGTTGGAGCAAGAAAAGCAGGAACCAGCAAAATCAGTTACAAATGTGAAACCAGTGGCTGCTTTGCCAATCAAATGGAAGCCAGGATCAGGTATGTGTTAAAGTGAGTTAGTGTCAAAGGCTGTGTTCCTGGAGGAGTAATGCAGCACAGCCTGCTCCTCTCTAAAACCTTCCTGTAGGGTATGGGAGGGATGACAGCCTTGTTTCTGGTTTGTTTAAGCTGTCAGAGCCTCAGCAAGATACAGTGTCCACACACAGTCGAGGCAGGCTGCAGGATGTCCATGGGTCTTAGTGAAATCCCTTAAGAATCTGATGCTTTTTCTCACCAATTGATTGTTTTGAATCTGTAAACTATTCTTAACTTAAGCTGTTTTGTTCTTTTTTTCTGTAAACTGTGTAAGTGGAAAGAAATAACATGAAAAGATTGTTGTTATTTCTTCCACAGTAGATTTTTTCTCTTAACTCATCTTGCTGCAGCCTGGATTGCTGCAGCTTTTTCAGCCCTCTCTCTTTGTTTTCTTTCTGCCATGTATGCATGTATACCATATGCTCCTGAGCATGTGCCTTGCAAAAAGGTTTAGAAAGGAAGAGGAGTGCCAGGGAGGAGCATGGAATGCTGCAGAGAGGGGAGTTTTCACTCTTCATGGCACTGCACAGGTTTTGTCCTGCCAGTAAGTTGGATTTGGGGTTCAGTAAGACAGAGATGGTAAAACACAGGGTTTCCAAATGGAAGCTGCACCACGTTCAGGTGAGCTGTGGTTTGATCTCCTCAGTGACCAGTACACAAGAAAATGATCCTTCCTGGATTTGTTGCTGGTTTTCTCTCCCCTGTGTTTGTGAAGCACTGCCACAGAGGTGCTGTTCCACCAGCAGACTGCACGGGTACCAGTGCCCTCCCTACTGATCAGCTTCTGGGGAGGTGGGAGAGCTCCCAGCAGAACAGTGTGAGCAGCAGTCAGGCTCTTCTGGAGTTCATTTCTCCCCCTGGGGTGATGTGAAGCTCTTGATGACCCACAGAAACCTCAAGAGTTCTGTTCAGCTTGTAGCTACCTTTTGGTCATCACTGAGTGCAGCCCCTGAAGGAGCTGACAGACTGAACTGTTCTGCCCTGTGTGTCCAGCTGTTTATTTATTTGAGTTCCTTCTCTTTTTTCAAGAGAAAAAGCAGCGTAAGCGAGGCCCAGCTGCCCCTCCACCACTGCTGCTCCAGGACCCAGAGAAGGTCCTCAGGAGGATCCAGGAGCGAGTGGCTATGCTGCTTGCAGAAGAGGTGGAATTCCCTCCCACCCCTCAGCTTCCCACTAGTAAAATTTTGGAGGATGAATCTGGGAAAGCAGCCTGGCTCTTGCCATTGCCCAAAAGCAAAGAATGCTTTTTATGGAATATCAGTGCTCTGACAGGACCCTGTGACCCTGCATCGTTCTACACTGCAGGATTAACCCCTCCCATTGTGCCTTGGAAGCCTGTGCAGGTGAGATGCTCTTTTCTCCTGGCTCTGACATTCAGGTGCTTGCCCTGTAACCCTTCCCTTTTCCTCACTTGGAGTTTGAACAGTGCCCTGCCTGTGCACACTCACTGCTCATGCCCTGTTGTCCCCTGCTCTTACACAGGTTTTATGATCCTGAACTTCCTGAACCATTTTTACTTAGAAATAAACAAACAAACCTATTTATTGGGAAAGAGACCAAACCTGGGAAATACCAGCTCCAAGGTGAAAGTTTGATTTAGTTACATGTAACTGCAAAAGCATTTCAGAACTCAGAACAGAAGCACCTGGAGAGCTTCAGCTGCAGCTGTTGCCAGGCTCTCCAGCTATCCTGAAATGCTGAGGTGTTGGGTCCTTCCTCCTGCCTGGCAGTTGCCTGCACAGACATGCTCCTGGAGAAACCACCTTTTCTGCATTTTCTGCTGTAGCTCCCTTTCTTCTGTTTGGAGCTGTCTTATCTGCAGAGAGTCTTTCATAAAGCTGCAGAAAGCTTTTGCCTCAGAAGCCCTTGGATCTAGGGAATGCTCTGTAATCCTTTCCTGGATCTTTCAAAAGGATGGAGTAGAGGCTGCACTCTGAGCTCTGCAAATACGTAAAACCTGACCTGATTTATTGGTGTCTTTTCTCCTCTTCTTTTGATCAGATTCATAAGCCAGAGACTCTTCTGCCAGCAGTGGGATCTGATCAGCTCAAAGTATCCCAGCAAATTCAGCCTGACCTCAGTTCTCATGAGCCCACTAACACAGAGGTTGGAGGCCAAACCTCTGATGAATTCAGGTCAGGCCATGAAGATGGACAATTTCTGTCTCACAGTCAGGATGTTCAGACCCTCCAGGACCTAGTTGAGTTGGCCAAGGAAGGACTTACCCTCACTCAGTGGAACCTTGATGCTGAGCAGGTTGAGGCAGTGAAGCAGACAGGTAAGTTCTGGCAGCTGTGTCCCTGGTGCCTTCAGCCACACAGAGCCAGACTGGTGCTCTGTTACATCAGGAGAACCATGGCAGGACCCACAGGATGTGGAAGGTGATCCAAGAGGTGATATTGAGGGAGGGACATTTTCAGCTCTAAGCTTTAGGTATAACCAAGATGATGTTTCTGAAATTATTCATAAATTCCAGCATTTAAGAGAATTCCTGGACAGCTGATACTGAATTCCAGTTTTAAATTCCCTTAAAGATGCCAAAGTATTTTCTGTCAGGTATGTTTGACATTTGGGCCAAAATGGCTCATCCCAGCTGTCTGGACAGTGTTATGTGCATTGCCTTTGAGGTCTTGAGACAATCAGGTGTAAAAGAAGTACAGGAGAGATGATTTCATGTTGGGACACCAAGCACACAAGCCTGAAGTTTATCTGTACTTACACAGGGTTGAAAAAAATTCAGTGTGGGCAGCTCTCTGATATCCCTCCCCACCCACAGATGCACGTGATGCAAAACTGCACATTTTGAGATCAATGATATCCCTGAAAATGGCTGAACTGATAGCAGGATGTGCTGTGTGTCCTCTGTTCCCCTGTGAATGACAAGGTGGCTGCTGAGTTCACCTGTCTGCATTTTCACATGGATATAACATTCCTTGCTCTCCCTACCAAACTGCAGCTAATGATTGCTGGTCCTGTAAAACTGCTTCCAGTGGGGGTAAGGCTTCCAGGGGAGGCAAATAATGAGTGCACAAAAATATTTACATAGTGTGTAAATGAGAGCAGGTGGAAAGAAATGACAACTCCAGCTGAACCCATTTCTGAAGACAATCATTCTCTGTCACTCCACACCCAGCTCTCTGCAGGGTGTGATTCCACTGACTGCCTCAGAGCACTCAGCCCCACCAGCATTTTAGCTGAAGTGGAAATGGTGCTCAGGGGGTGTTGTGCTAGGATGAGACCATGGCACGTCCCATCCTGCTCTGTGTCCTCTTTCTTTTTCCCACTGGAGGAAAACTGAGCTGTGGGAGCAGGGGCACACACAGCACTCTGCTGCTCCTCCATCCAGATGGTTATGGCACACACAGAGCTGCAGGAGGTTGGTGCTGCTCGTGGCTGGATGGTGCTCAGCTGCTCACAGTAAAGGAGTGAGGGAGAGGCTGAGCCTTCAGCTCTGCCAGGCTGGTTAAAGGAGCTGTCATGGCCAGGGTCCTGGCAGGAGTTTTAACATTGCTCTGACTCACAAAAAAGTTGTATGTGATGTGTGATGGCTTTTTCTTCTTTGAGGGAAAGAACTGCCTTCCAGTGATGCTCCACGTAGTGGCTTTGTCTCCCCCTCCAAAGAGAAGAGCCTCCTGAGGAGCAGCAGTGAAACAGTAAGAACTACTTTTTCCCCCCCTACTTTCATTGTATTTATTTAGGAGTGTAAAAAAGAAGCTATTATCTTTGTGCAGGTCATGGAAGTATGGAATATTTCCCATTCCTTTCTGTAGAAACCAGGAGGTGCTTAAGGTTCTCAGTCACTCAGGAGTGAGAGTGGGCACAGGGGAGATCAGCACCCGTGGTGATGTTTCACTGATGCTCACAAGCAGGCCTGTGGACTTTTCAGTGCTTGTCCTACCTGATGGGAGAGATGATTGCAAATGACAGACAACAGAAGGCCAATCTGTGCATAGTTTGTGGCAGTGGAACCAGGTTAGACAGTTACAGCTCCAGGAGTATCTGGGGGGAGGAGCTAGAGATGCAGTTGTGCCACCTTGGGCAGCACTCTGCTTTAATGCCCAGGCTAGCAAGAGAAAATTGGCTGCAACCCAGGTGAGACAGAGCTGCCTGGTGCTTCCTCCAAGCTCATGGTGCTTCTGAACAGAGCTGTTCCTCCTCTGTCACCCTCCTCTCCATGCTGTGCCTTTCAGTGAAAAGAAAATTATTGCAAGGACTGGCTGAGTCACACTAAATCCTCTCCTCTGGCATAAAAGCCTGAGAGATGATGTGGAATGCCATGAGGTCCATGGGTGATGAGTGCTTTTCACTGCCAATGTGAGCTTTAAAAAATCCACAGTTGTGGGAACACATATCAGAGGATCTAGCTTGAAAATTGGAGTGCTCTCTGTGGTGACTACGTGGCTGGTAAGTCACAGATGGTGATTTTGTCAAGCCAGTAGAGTTCTGTAGATCACACCCCAGATTCACCAGTGGAAGTGTAATCCCCCCATTGGATGTGTAATCCATTTTCTTCAACTGAAAAGCATATAAAAACCCCTAATTCATCTTCTTACTGAGGTCATGCACTCTGTCTGGTGAAAATTATTATCTTTGGTTTGATAATAAATAATTGTGGAATGGAAGCTTCTGGTACCAGGTAAACTGATTCCTTGAGGAAGCACTTTGATGTTGTGCTAGTAGGGTCAAGAGGCTTTGGACAGGAGACAGTTCTGTGAGGGGGGAATCTACTCAACTTGAGAATCTCAGCTGCATGTTACAGAAACTCTGTTCTCTGGGGGTATTGAAAATAAATCCTTAGCAGGAAAACCCACCTAGTTTTCTAAGATTTTGAGTCTATTAAACCCAAGGCTTCTAGCAGTGCAGGAACTCTTCTGCAACTGTTTCTGAAACTCAGTTGCTACCAGCAAAGCCAGTATAATACTTTTTTCAGGTTTAGTTTGATTCCATGATAGTTTTCCTGAGCAAATGATGTGTTGCTGTAGAGCTGGGTTGATATTTGAAGAGATTTGTGCTTTGTATGAGTACAGACAGAGTGTAGCCATGTGGAGTGAGTACATCCACTGAACTGGTGACACATCCCCACCCATGCTGGAGAGCTTTGTGTCACCTGTGACCTCCAGTCTGGGTGGCCTCCCCCGTGGGAGAGTGTTCTGGTGTCCTGCCACAGGAGCCCATGCCCACTCAGAGCTGTCTTTGGACCAGTGTGTTTGCTTTGCACAGAGAACAGTGCAGCCAGGAGGTTTCTGTCCTTGTTTAATTTCTCCATTCTTGATTCATAATTTTAGCACCAGCAGGAAAGCTGTTCTGGGCGTGCTGCCTGGAACGTAGCATCAGGAGTCTGTGTTTGCTGGCATCCCTGGGTCCTGTCCTGCAGGTATCCTACCTGCCAAGAATAAGAAAGCAAGAAACAGGGATTAGTTTCCATGCTGAGCTTCCTGTCTTCCCCTTGGAGATCAGTCCATGCCAGTGCCACGACACGCAGAGCCTTCTCTGAGCCCACCTATGAAGTCCTGGAAGGAGTGTTCCAGCTGCTGCTTCAGTGCTAATGAGTGCTGGCTGCCTGCAGACATGCTGGAGCAAGCAGAAAGCTTGGGTTTGCACACTCCACTGAGCTAATGTAGAAACCTGCTAATAAAATACAGGGCTGTGTTGTTCCAGGTGGAACTGCATCTCATGCAGATGTTCATTGGAATCAAGCTTGCAGTTTCTCAGCTCTGCAGTAGGTTTGAAAAGCACAAGGTCAGTGAATTAGTCTGTTTGCTCTGAAGAGCAGAGTTGAGACCACCTAAAGAACCTGGAGGTGAACAAGTCCATGGGACCTGATGGGATTCACCCATGGCTCCTGAAAGAACTGGTGGATGAAGTGTCAAAGCCACTGTCCATCCTGTTTGAAAAGTCCTGGCTGAAGTTCCTGCTGACTGGAAAAGGGAAATCAAAACCCCCATTTTTCTAAAAATGGAAAAAAGAAGACTCAAGGAACTCCAGGCCAGTCAGTCTCACCTCTGTGCAAGCAAGATCATGGAGCAGATCCTCCTGAAGGCTCTGCTAAGGCAAGCAGGTAACAAAGCCTTTTGTGATGGGGTCACAGCCTCAGTGGACAAAGGCAGAACAACAGATGTCATCTGCCTGGAGCTCTGCAAGCATTCAGCACTGTCCCTCATGGCATCCTGGTCTCTAAGCTGGAACATACAGATGTGATGGATGGAGCACTCATTGGATAAGGACCTGGCTGGCTGGAGGCACCCAAATTGTTGTGCTCTCTGTGTGCTCTCTGTGTGCTCTCTGTGCTCTCAGTGGCTCAGGGTCCAAATGGAGATGTGTGGGGAGTGCTGTTCCTCCAAGGCTGGTACCTGGACCAGTGCTGTTTATCATCTTTGTTGGCCACATGGACAGTGGAATGGAGTGCACCCTGAGCAAGTTTGCTGATGATAACAACCTGTGTGGTGAAGTCAACTCACTGGAGGGAAGGGATGGATCCAGAGGGACCTGGACAGGCTGGAGAAGTGGCTTTGTGCAAACCATGTGAAATTCATCAAAGCCAAGTGCAAGGTTCTGCACCTGGGTCAAGAAAATCCCATGCACCAGTACAGGTTGGGAGGAGAAGGGATTGCAGACAGCCCTGAGGAGAAGGACTTGGGGGTGGTGATGGACCAGAAGCTCAACATGAGCCTTCAGTGTGTGCCTGCAGCCCAGAAACCAACCAGGTCCTGGGCTGCATCAACAGAAGCACAGAGAGCTGGGCAAGGGAGGGGATTCTCCCCCTCTGCTCTGCTCTGCTCAGACCCCACCTGGAGCTCTGTGTCCAGCTCTGGAGTCCCCAACACCAGAAGGACACAGAGCTCCTGGAAGGTGTCCAGAGGAGCCACTGAAATGCTCAGAGGGCTGAGCACCTCCCTGGGAAGCCAGGCTGAGGGATTGGGGTTGTTCAGCCTGGAGAAGAGGAGGCTCCCAGGTGAGCTCAGAGCAACCTCCCAATATCTGAAGGGGCTACAAGAAAGCTGGGGGAGGGCTTTGGACATGGGGGGTAGGGAGAGGACAAGGGGAATGGGTTAAAATTTGAAGAGGGGAGATTGAGGTTGGACATGAGGAAGAAATTCTTTAAATCAAGGGTGCTGAGCCCCTGGCCCAGGTTGCCCAAGGAAGCTGTGGCTGCCCCATCCCTGGCAGTGCTCAAGGCCAGGGTTGCATGTGGAGCCTTGAGCAAGCTGGGCTGGTGGGAGGTGTCCCTGCCCCTGAACTGGGGGACTGGGTGAGCTTTAAGGTCCTTCCCAACCCAAACCATTCTGTGATTCTACTATAAACTGGTTTCCACTTCCAGTCAGCCAGCCTCTCAGCTGGGAGTATTTGCACCTCTCTGAAGCACTGGCCACTTCCAGAGGCACAACAGTTACTTAGAGGGATCTGAGCCTCTGGAAGATTGCTCCTCCTGGGAGCAGCTGGGGGGCAGGAGGTGTTCCTCACTGCTGTCCCTGGCAGCATGCCCCAGGACTGACCTTACCAGCACCAAGAAACAGCCACAGGAAGCTCAGTCTGCCAGCCCTCCCCAAAATCTCAGCAATGGGTCCTAGAGTGATAATATTTTGGTTCTCTTTTGTAATTGAGTGGAGTTTCCAAAAGGGGTTTCAGTAACATGCACATGAATTCCTTTGAAGTAGAAACCTCCAGTAGTTTTATTCTAGGTGGGCCCCTCTTGCAGAGCTGCTCTTCTGTCATTGCCAGACAGTGAATGAGAGAAGAAAGGCTCATTACCCCATCCCTGAGTCATCCTCTTCCCTCTAATTACACTGAATCGAGTTGGAGTCTGTCAAAGTGGAAATTACAGTTTCCTAAAAAATGTGGTGGAAGGCAGCAGATCAAGAGGCAGCTGCAGGCAGTGTCTGGACCACATCAGGAAATGGTGTGGTGAAGATCTGAGGGTGATAATGTGCTGTAACACAAGGCAGAGCAGGGAATACAGCACGAGGAACCTTTCTTCACAATTGCCAGACTCTGAAAAAAGTGAAGGAAAACAAAACCAGAAATGCCTGTGAGACATTTGTGTTATGGAAGGCTTGAAGTTGCTAGAGCTGATGAACACCCTCAGAAGGCAAAGGCCAGGTCTGCAGACCAGTGCTCACCCTGCAGCACTGCTGACAAACTGGGTTGTTCCCTCCTTATTTGGCAGGGAAATGTCTGACAGTTGTAACTGAACTTCTCTCTGTGTTCCAGTCCTCTTTCAGGTTGCTGGCTGAAGATTTCAGTGCCATGGTCAACAACCCCCACTTAAGTGATGTCCAGTTCCAGGTGGACTCTGGAGAAGTCTTTTATTCCCACATGTTTGTGTTGTATGCCCGGTGCCCACAGGCTGTCCAGGCTGTAAGTACTGCTGCCAGGAATTCCTCCCCTGCTGCCCTCACCACTTCAGCATAGAACCATAGCACCAGGGAGGGTGGAAAAGACCTCCAAGCTCCTCAAGTCCAACCATCAACCCAACACCACCCTGCCCACTAAACCACATCCTGCAGTGCCACATTCACACATTTTTTCAACACCTCCAGCAAAGGTGACTCCACCACTGCCCCGGGCAGGCTGTTCCAATGCCTGGCCACTCTTCCAGTGAAGAAATTGTTC
This sequence comes from Florisuga fusca, assembly GCA_038090715.1. NCBI lineage: Eukaryota > Metazoa > Chordata > Aves > Apodiformes > Trochilidae > Florisuga > Florisuga fusca. Next base: position 805,116 of record JAAWXA010000038.1, read on the forward strand.
CTAATATCCAATCTGATGCTAGGGAATTGGCACAGAGCACTGCTGGGCCTGGTGGCAATTACCTCTGGATCTGTAGTGGTTTTTCTCAGCTGAGGAAATGAGAATCCTGACCAAGTGCTGGAAAATGTGGTACTTTAATCTGGGGTGACTGTGGGGAGGCAAGGATCCTTCCTCACATTCTGGCCATGAGCAATGGAGGAGCTTCCTAAGTGCTTTTTGCCCTTGAGTTTTTCTACCTGGGCAAGTGCAGAGCACCATGTCCCTCTTGGGGTGTCCTGCCTGTCACCCAGGCTTTGATGTTTTGAGCACAGAGATTCTGGGAAGTACTTGAAAATAACCTATGGAGAGATTTTGTCACTCAGAGTGACCCTGGAGGTAGCTGCAGTGAACTTTGTGCTTTTTGCAAGGTTAGTGAAGTAGTTTTTCTGTTCTCAGGAACACTTTGGGTTGAACAGTTCCCATCTTGCTCCTCTGCAGCCTCCTGTCAGGGCAGGGAAGGGAAGGGAGCCCAAGATTTGGACTCTTCCACAGAGCTGCTACCAGTCCATACAGCCAGCTCCCTGACAAAGGGAGCTTTCTGTAAAACTTCTCTTTTGGAAACAGTGAGATTAGTTTTATCCTCATGTATGCTGGCAGTAGTTTCCACCCAAGGTGACTCAGACATTCCTAAGGGGTCCATGAAAAGCTGGGAAGGGGAAGAAAGTTTTTAAATGCCAGACAGCAGCCTTAATGGGAAATTTTGCAAGGGATCTTCACAACCAGTAGCAAATGTGCATGTGTCCACAAATCTGAGAACTTTAAAACAATTTAGTTCTCTTTATTATTTCCCTGCAACTCAGTCTGGCTTTCAGCATTCCCATCTACTGTTTTCATGGGCAGGAATCATTTGTGTGGGTAGAGCTGTGGGACTGGCCCTATGCTGTGGTTTTGATTCCTGCAGAGGGTTGTTTTCCACTCAGTCCCCACCTGCAGAGCAGCATTTTGTGGTTTTTCTCTGGGTAGGTGAGGGAGTGCTCTCATTTGTTGGAGATTTCAGGTAACGAGGAGACCATAATGAATCAGAGATTCCTTTGGAGCTGATGTTTGCTGCTGTGTGGCTTCCCCTAACTTTGGAGAGGGTTTCAGATAGCACAGTTTGGCTGGAAGGGAAGTGAGACCCTACTGAACTGGAGAGGCATTTTCTCCACACGGACAAAGTGGAGCAGCAGTTGGGCTGGTGTCTGCCTGGAGAACTGGGGGTTTGGCAATGAATCAGGGGCAGGTGAACTTGAAACAGCTCAGAGGAAACTTGCTGGGACAGAGGTGTAGGTAACTCTGGAAACTGCTCTGGGAAGTCCTTTGATTTCCAAACTAACAGGAGAACTCCAAGACCATCTTTTATAGGTGTGATTGAAACAATGAGGAGTCAAACTTTATGCAGGCTGACAGCTGTCAGGTGAGGAAGGAAATGCCTGTTCCACATGAAGCTCTGCATCAGTGGCCTTTAGATTCCCTCTGGAGCACCAGTCCTGCTCCCAGCATAAGACTTTGTCAGATGAAAGGAATAAGCTCCTAGGAACAAGCACATTGGTGTTGCTTTGCCTTTACCAGCAAATGGACTTTGCTTCCTTCCTACCCCAGGTTCACAGCCAAGGGATCTTGGTGGAGGAGGATGGGAACCCCCAGACCCAGCGTCTGCTGCTGAGTGATGTGGGGGGAGAGGCTGTGTGTGCCTTCCTGCAGTACCTCTACTCTGCTGACACTGACATCCCTGCTGGGCTGCTGCCCCAGGTGGGGGCTCTGGCTGCCAGGTTTGTATCCTGAGCATGGCTTGGATCCCCTCATGCTCTCAGCCACACAGACCCCACCCTGATGCCTTTGGTGGCAGTTCTAGTGGCTTAAAAATTCCATAGTCTTCAGCTTGCACCTTAAATGAAACTTGAAGGTAAGAACATCCCACTCTTAATTTCCCATGAGTTTCTCCTCAGCTGGATCTTGTACCTCTTAGAAAACCTGCAAATTCCCCTTTGCAAATTCTTTACAAGATGCATGAGTGCTCAGTCAGCCAAAGAAAAAGAATCACTAGGGAAAGAGAATACTGACATTGCTGTTGTATCATTGCAGGTTTGGTGTGAGGGAGCTGGTGGCAAAGTGTGAAAGCAAGGCTGGAGAGAGTCAGGTGTCTTCTGGGGCAGATTCAGAAGATGATATTATCTCTGTGAGGGATGATAAAGATTGTGAGGACAGAACTGAGAACTTCCAAGATCTCCTGAAGTCAGTGTGGGTGGGTGAAGAGGAGGAAGAGGTGGCAATGCTGAACCCTGAGTGCCAGAATGAAGATGACAGTGGGGTGGGTGAACAGGAGCTGGAGGAAATCTATGAGTTTGCTGCAACACAGAGGAAGATGATTCAAGGTGAAACAGAGGTGAGCAAGGAAACAGACTGCAGCATCTGCAGCAATACTGAGGCAGCCCAGGGTACCAACCTGCAGCCTGAGGAGGAAGAGGTAAAGAGGTCTGAATCTGCTTCAGTAAGCAACAATGGGGAAAGATCACAATGTGACTTGTCTGCACGTGAGGAAATGCAGAATATAAATGGGTGCAGGAGCATGAATGCTCTGCAGAGTGCTTTTGTGCCTCACCAGAAATGGGACACAGCATCCCCTGGTGCCACTGCTAATGAAGGAGAGACCATTCAGAGATGTGAAAGTGGGAAGGATTCCAAGTCATCTCAGCTCCCTCGAGATGGGGCAGATCACTGTGATAAACAGTTTCCTGTCTTCCAGGGTGATAGTAATATGCATGAAAGTTACCACCACTTGTTTTCTGCAACTCAGGGAGAGTACTCTGAGCTTTCCCTACTGAAAGAAAGTACCAGAGGATCTGGAAAGGCTCCTGGTGAAAAACATGTTAATGATTCCCTTCGATGCAGCAAGTCAGAGAAACACCTGTCTCCACATAGCAGTGGTTTTTACAGGAGTCCTCCTCCCAAACCTCACGTGCCCCTTTTTCCTGATGTTGGCTCATCACCTGCTTCTCCAAAATCAGAGAGAAAGTTTACCAGAGAAGTGTCAACACCAAAGCAAAACAGAAGGGAAGGATCATTGCCATCTGATGAAATGCTCTTTCAGAAAGCTGATGAGCTGGATACTGCATCAAGAAATGGCAAGGCAGTTTCTCCAGTGGCCCTTCCTGATGTTGATTTAAACAAGGACCTGTATGTCCCAGCATTGTCATCACCAGTCAGCAGAACTCAGGATGCTGCAGCTCAGGTGAGCCAGGAGGGTGATTTTATTGTTTTATCTTCTGATGATGAAATGGAGTTACAAGAAGAAAAGAAGTCACCAGAGTCAGGCTCTGTTCTGAAGACACCAGAAATCTGTGGGCAACTGAAATGTGCAGACATAGAACAAGGTCCAGAGATACCAAAACCTGAACCCAGTTCCTCGGCCACTGAAACAGAGCAGAGATCTGTGCAGGTCTCATGTGGCATGGCAGATCCAGTGCACAGCAGTCCTGATGTTAAGATGTCCACCAGATTGCCTCTGGGCAGACAAACAGATGCTTGTGTGGGGAGCAAATGGAGTCCAAACCTGAGCCCTGAAAAGAGGCTTGGTCATGAAATGTCTTCAGGTACAGACAGCTCCTGGCTAGTGCCAGGCACTCCAGTTCTCAGCAAGGGCAGAATTTTCTCCACACAGACTGAGGTCACAAGTATTGATTCTTTAAAGAGTGCAGGATCTAAACTCAGCTCACAGAACTTAGCAGTAGGTAACAGTAACCATGAAATGGCTGGAAATGTAATAAAAGTTTGTGAAAAGACATTGACAGACAAACATTTGTCTATGGAGAGCTCAGTCAGTGAAGGGAGCCCTCCCAGCAGCCCAGCAGCAGGAGCTTTCTCCAAGAGCTCCCCACCAGTTGCTCCAGTGGATGAACTGCTCTCCCCTGACCACACCAGCATAAAAAGCAAATGTGGCAAGATCTCATTTTTATCCCAACCTGTGCCTTCATGCCATGAGCAGCCACTGGAAGATAAAACAAATATCAGTGTGGTTGAGATAGGGGACAGTGACAAGGAACTCAGTCTGCCCTCTGTGAGCAGTAGTGTCCTGCTTTGTGATGACCCCCCAGCCCCTGTGGATGACTGCTGGCATGTTGAGTGTCTGTCACCAGTCAGAGGTGACAACCAGGACTCCTGGGTCAGCCATGCAGAGACCAGCACCACCAGCACACCCAAACTGGACTTGAGCCCAGTCCAGCTGCAGGAGATTCGGGGCAGCACCCCTCTCCAGGGGAGTCCTCTGAGCAGAACAGCTGTGCTCCCTCTCAATAAGAGTCCTATTGAGGCATGTCCATCAGGGAGCAGTAGACCAAGTTACCTGAACTCCAAACTCTGGGATGACTGGAATGGAGAAGAGGTGGAAGATGAATTCCCAGAGATGCTTCCTCTGTCCCAGAGGTCATCAGCTGCAGCAGGTGCCTGTCAGCCAGATCTTGTGAAGACTCCTGGTGAGCACTCATATTGGTACCAGTGTCACTGAACTGGGTTAAGCTGTCCTGTTGGTCTTTTGGCTTTCTGATCTGAAGTAGTTGTCAGGGCCAGGCACAAAGAAGGGACAGTCACCTTCTGCTGGGGGAGAGACCCTATCCAAGTGTGAGATTCCTGGAGCAGAGCCACTTGTGTTTCATCCACACTGGTTCTTTGATAGTCGTGGTCCTCCTTGCAGAAGCTCCAGGTACTTGGAGGAGCAATCCCTCCCCAGAACAGCACAAACCCTATCCCTCAGCTTGCATGCCAGGGGGTGTTTGTTCCCTGTAGCAGTGGGGGCTCTGTTCAGGCTTTTGCTTTTCATGCACTGGTGAAGCCAGGACACCAGGTGAGCACCAGGACATCAGGTGAGCACCACACCCCATGGCAGAGGCACAGAGGGTTTCCATGCACTGGGAGTGTCCCTTGTCCCTGCCCATGCACAGGCTTCACTTGTGCTTTCCTGCAAAGCTCTGCTGGTGCACACTTGTCTTTTGCTAGTTCTACAACAGACCTCTGCATGCCCAGCACATATCCTTGGGTGGTTCCTTCCATCTAAGACCAGTTATTGATCTCATAGTATCATATTATGCCATTATTAATTGTGCCACACTAAGTGATTAGTTTAATGGGTGTTTAGAACATGATGTATGAGATTGGCTGTGCTTCACAGGATCAGTAAGTTGGTGTTGTTAAAGCAGTATCTGACTCCAGACCTTGTCTTGCTCAGTTTCTTCTGCATCAGAACCCTATTAGGATTTTTACTGCCTTGCAAATTTTAACTATTCTAACAAAACCCTTAATGGGTTTCATAGGAAAGACATAACATATGTCTTAATTTAAGCTGGTGTCTGATTTAAATCAATAAACCTTAAGTATCCTAGTTTAGGAAAAAAAAATGTGTTGACTGTTCTGTCCAGTAAGTAAATAAGTAAAAGAGCTTGTGGAAAAACACTGCTGCTAAAACAATGGTTATACACTGTGAGGGAGGAAGGTACCAGCCTTCTAAAGTCCTTCCTGTACTAATTCTGATCCTGGTAATTTCATTCTGCTGCAGAAGCTTCCTGTCAGGAGAACGGGCAGCCTCCCCACACTCCCATGACACCAATGCCAGCTTATTCCATCATGGAGACCCCACAGCTGAAGAAGGAGCTGCGCAGGTCAGTGTCACCTCCACCCCTCTAGCAGCAGTGTGCCAGCAGGCAGTGTGAAAACAAGCTCTGGGCTGAAGGGACACCTTGGGTTTTGGAGCTCATGTCACACTGTCCCAGCTGACCACTGGACTTCCTGGCCTGAGCCCCTTCTGGAGCTGTTGGCAGTGGAAGGGGCAGCATTATCTGAACCTGAGCTCCCACCTTTCTCTTACAGATTTGGTGTTCGTGCTCTCCCCAAACGCCAGATGGTGTTGAAGCTGAAGGAGATATTCCAGTACACTCACCAGAATGTGGACTCTGACTTTGAGGATGAAATCCCATCTTCCCAGCCTGCCCCCCAGAAGGCTCTGCCCAAACACTCCAGGCAGTCCAAGGCAGGGCAGGCTGGAGGTGGAAAGCGTGGCACTGCCTCCAGGGCTGGGGGCAGAAGGAAACAGATTGCTGCTGCTGCTGCTGCTGCTTCACCTGGGAAGGCTGGTGGTCACCTCCCTGGGTCCTGTGAAGCTGCCTGTGTAGCACCCAAGAAGAGAACTAAAGCAACCTGTCAGCCAAAAGGAGCCAAAAAGCAGAAAAAGTCATCTGTATCTCCAGAGAGATGGTCTCTGGCAGCTGATGGTGAGGAACCAAAGCTCCCAGCATCTCAGGAGTCTGCAGTTTCTTCAGAGGATGGAAGCGACGTCTCCTTTGGTTCACAGAGGTGAGGGGACAAAATAACAAACAAAACAGTCAATGGAGCAGGACAGAGAAGAGCTAGGAATATGGAAACAGAGGTGAGTGTCCACGTGGCCTGCAGTGGCCCTGTCACCTCCTTGGGTGTCATTTGAAGGTTAACACTCTCCTACAAGAAAGAAACAGGTTTTGGGGTTTTAATCCAATTCCCAGTCAGCTATTCCCAGAACAGGAAAAGTCCTTGTGGCTGCATGTGGGCAAGGCCTGCATCTGTCCTGCCTGATCTCTGCAACTTGGAGTGACAGGGAGCACTCTCAGCACGGGCTGAGTGCCTGCAGTAGAGCAGGGAGAGGCAGCACTGCCTGGCAGGGGCTGCCCTGGGTGCTGTGGTCAGGGGCAAGGAATGCCCAATGCTGGGGCACTTTGTAGAACCTGTGCCATGTTCTGCTTTGCTCATTTCATACTGGGCAGCCTGTGATCCTATAGAGGGGAATGACAGGGGGTGATCACTGGGCATTTGGGGGGCTCTGGTCCTGTCCTTGAGAGCCTGTGCTTTTCTTGATCTCTGGTCTTACATGATCTTTCTTTTAGTTCTTTCATAAATGGATTTGAAGCTTGTGCTTTCACATCTGAAGAGGAGGAAGAGGAGTTTCCAGCATCTCAGGCAGCAGCACGGGAGGAAGAAAAGCTGGAGGCAGTGAGGTCCTACATCCATTCCAACTCAGCCCTGTACCACAAAGTTCTCTTCTACGAGCCAATTGAGCTGGATGAGCTGCACACTGAGCTGAAACAGAATGGCATCAAAATATCCAAGGCAAAGCTGCTGGGCTTCTTAGATGCTCACTGTATCACATGTACCACAGCCAGAGCTCGCAAACAGAGGGAACAGAAAAGAAAGGGGAACAAAAAAAAGAGGAGACGATACTGAAGGGAGCCCACTCCTCCCTCCATCCTGAAAATTTTGTAGCCGGGGGCCTTCCTGCTGATGCGGGAAGCCATTCCGGGCTGGTGGTGGCAGTGCTGGAGGGATGGGTGCGCTGCTCCTCCTTGTGGCCTGCTCTGGGGGTGACATGCTGGAGAGAGAGGCTGGGAACTCCCTGCCCTTCCCAGCCCTCAGCTCCCCATTGCACAACTCCTCCAGCCGCTGGGCTGCCCGCAGCACACGGGCCCTCTGGAGCCTCTTTTTTTCCTCCATCTTTTCCTCCTGTGCCTTTTCTTTCCATTTTTCTAATAGGTTTCAGGTCCCCAACTTTTCTTCCCGTTGGTACTTCTAGAGGCAGATTCTTCCCCAGTGACTCTTGCCAGGAGCTTTGCCCTGGCCCTGGGCTGTGAAATACTTCCCCCTTCAGGTTCCAGTGCTCAGGAGAATAACTTTACTGTGAGAAACCTTCCCCCTGTGTTAAGTTCTCAGTGTTTAGACCCCTGTGACTTTCCCTGACAGTTACCCTGCTGGTTGTCAGGGCAGAGAGCTTTGTGGAAATACACTGCCTTTCTTCTGTCCTTGATCCAATTTGCAATTTCTGGTAAGACTCCTGTATCCATGTTCCTTAAATGGCTGTAAAACAGCAGGTATGATGGTTCCCCAGAGTGCCCTCTGACACCAGACATCATGTGGAAGCACTTTAGAGTCAAACATCCAGTCCTGGGTGTTCCCTCATGTGCTGGAGCTGGGTTAGAGGTCCCATCAGCTCCAATTTCAGAGTGCAGTGGGACCATGTCATGCAGCTGGAGTATGTCCCCAACAGAGAGGTTTTTAAGACAGTGTGACTTCTGGATCTCTTCAGGACTTACAGCCTGAGTGAAGCCCTCATCAGTCTCACTTCCAAACGGGACTGATGTAATGTTGCAAACTGTCTCGGTCTCTTGGGGGAGTCTTGGACCCCAAATTGTCACCTTTTGTGTATTTGCTTTCACATCCTCTGACTTTTATCTGTTCTGGTAGTTCTGCAAGGAGTCTCACCAAAATGGACACAGCACTTCAGAAAAAGAAGCCAGATTTCTAAATGTATTTGGAACATATAAATATGGTTTTTTTATTTTTGATAAAACACGAGACCTTGGTTTTATTTTATTTATATTATATCCAATAAACAATTGGCAAGGTGCTAATGATAAAGTTTGGGTCTAGTCAAGAGCAGTAGTGTCTGCAGTCTGCACCTGCATGAGCAGAGAGCTGTCAGAAGAGTTGTGGTGAGTGCCCAGCAGCAAGGAGAGGTGGGAGAGGTGACCTGGCAGTGGCTGCTGGACTGGAGCTGGAGGCTCCAGACCTCCAGCTGCAGGTCTGGAGAAGGACCTGCCCACTTCCACAGCCCAAAGGTAAGTGAGAGCTGGGGAGGGGGAGGTGTTGGGGTCTGGTCTGTCCCTGGAGGGGGTGGGCTGCTGGTGAAGGGGAGGTGGGTGAGCACTGGGGAAGCTCCTCTGTCCGGTGTCACTGCAGCGTGGGTGATGGGGGGGACCACCCAGCAAAGCTGTCTGCCATGTCTGGTGAATTTTCAGGAATTTGGGATAGTTTTCTGCCCTGGCAATCAAATCACTTTTCCTCCATCACCTCCTTGTGCAAGAGCTGCCAGGGGACAGCTTGTTAGGGGGAGAGCACCAGGCTGGACTCAAGTGGCATTCTAGGAAATGTTTCCCTCTGCGGACTGGGGATTTCTCAGGTATGCACTTCAGACATGGAAAGAGCTTCCCCATTCTTAATAGGGGAAAGTATGATCCCTTCCCAGCTTTTTTGCTCTGTTTTTAGGTGAGATTGACATTTATAATCAAGGATTTTATTATCAGTTCTTTATAACATTGTACCCTTCAATGAATGCAGTGTCAAAGCTCAGTGGATTACAGTCGTTCAAATTAAATGGTGGCATCAAAAACTATTTAGCACATTATGAAGAAAATTTGAATTTTAGTCACTGAAAGTGTCTCCATCTTCCTGTCTTCACCATCCTTAAACCTCAGCACTGGGCAGTCTTTGCCTAATGCAGAAAGATGATTTTAAATATCCCATCTCTGCTGTCAGGGCTTGGAGAAAGCACTTTGCAGAGCCCTTCCCCTTCCCTCCATGCTTGCTTACTGCTGAAGCTGACAAAAGGGAATGTCTCTTATAATCCTAAAACTTGTCTCAAGTGATGAGAAAAGGATTTAAAATCTTCTGCAGCCTTCAAGACCAAGGGGACATATCTGACGTGGGCTGCAAGTTATCTGAAAGCAATTATTCATTCTCCTGCTTCATTTATCCGTAGGACTCGCCTGCTAGTGCCGGTGCTGCCATCTGCCAGTGATGCTGTGTTGCCAAACACTTTGATTTGTATCTGCTGCTGTGTTTTCTTACCTTCCTAATGCAAGCTCATTTGTCTTGGAAAATACTTTGTTACCATTTTTTGTTCCCAACTGTGTGGTAACAGCTATCAAAAATATTTTGGTACTTCTGTTCCTTCTAAGGCTTCCAAGGCTGCGGGAAAAACAAACCTTTTCCAGCTTAGGGATTAGTTGTTTATTTGGGTAAGTTAAAGAAAGGAGCAGATATGTCAATGGCATTGCACAGAGCTTACCCAGATGCACTGGGGGAGCTGAGTGACTTTGGAAAACGCTGCTTCCAGGTTGGCTGTGCCCAACAAATGACCCTTGGGGTTGAGTATGGATTCTCCTTTGCAGCTACCACCACCTGGGTTTGTGTGTTGTCACTGTTCCTGCCTGAAAAACAGAGTCTCAATAGGTTTATTCTGGAATGGCATGCAACAGATGTCTACATACCAGGCCTACATGTGAGAAGAGAGCTGTTTTCTTACCACAGCACAGTGCCCAGAAGTCACCTTGTGCATTTCTGGGTGTGCTCCATCACCGGGGGCTCTGCCATGGCCCAGGCCCACGGGGGGACAGTTAACCTACAAACCATGAGGATGGTGTGGAGCACCAGTGGTGACTGTTGTGCCTTACCCCTGGGACAATGGAGCTGCCTGGGTTTAGGTACCAAAGGGACAGGTCAGAACAGTCTTTCCTGCAGCTCTTCAAGTGGCCTGGAGCTGCTCTGGAAGTGGATTCCAAAGGCACTTGTTTGCTTTTTGGTGAGGGTGTGAATCATTTCAGCACAAAGTGTCTTTCAGAGGCACTACACCTCAGCTGCTTGTTTAATGAAACACCCAGTGCCCTGGAGGGGGGCACAGACCCAGAAGAGGGGTTCAGAGGTCCCCACAGAGTTTCCCTGCCCGGGTTCCTCACCTCTCCAGCTCCTCTGCTGTCACCTTCCAAGCTTTGGTAACTAAAGGCTGAGTGAGTTTGCCAAGATCATTTCAAGCCCCCTCCTTTCCCCACCCCCAAGGCCACATCTCTGGCCGTGCCCCGTCCCCCTCTCCTCTGGGGGCACTCAGCCAGGTCCCCATCTCCCCAGCTCTGCCCTGATGCCCTTCTCGCTCCTCAGCAGGCGCTGCCTCCATTCCTCCCTGTTCATTGAGCTGCTGCGACGGAGCATCCCCCGAGGTGGCATTTGCTGTCCCGTCCCGCCGGCTGCGGGGCAGAGCCGCGTCTCCAGCCCCNGAAGGAGAAGGAGAAGGAGGAGAAGGAGAAGGAGAAGGAGGAGGAGGAGAAGGAGAAGGAGAAGGAGAAGGAGAAGGAGAAGGAGAAGGAGAAGGAGAAGGAGAAGGAGAAGGAGAAGGAGAAGGAGGATGAGGATGAGAAGGAGGATGAGAAGGATGAGAAGCTGTGCTGCTCCCCCTGCACACCTCCCCAGGGCAGAGCCCTCTGAGCTGCACCTGCCCAGGTGCGGGGCTGGGCTGATCATCCGTGAACCTGCCCGTGAGAAAAACACCTCCGGGATCCCCGGATCCCACCAGAATGGGCAAGGCTGTCAGCGCTGGGTCAGACCAGGGTCCTTCCAGGTTTGCCTGCTGTCTCCTGAAGCAGACAGTACTGGAGGGGCAGAGGAGAGCAGTCGGGGTGGTGTGTTCCCAGCACCAAGCCATCTGTACCTTTGAAGCTCCTGAACGTGAGATGTGCCAAGGGTTTGCAGCTCTCTCAATTTTCCTGCCTTGGGAAGCTCTGTACCTTTTAGCATCCATGGCAGCTGGTAGCAAGGAGTTCTATAGCTGATGTAGCTGTTTTGTCAGTCACTACCTACTTTAATTTGCTTTGGAGATTCCTTCTGATAGTTCACTTGATGTCAGTAGCTCTTTATTCAGAGCAGACTGTGCAGGATAGGTCCCTGCTCACCCCACGGGCCACTGGTGTGTCTATGGCCCTCTGTGCTCTCCCTCAGTCGTGCCTTTTCTCTGCAGAACTGGCAGCTGAGTCCTCCCCAGTGCAGGAGCTGTTCTGTGCCTCTGATCATTGATGTCACACCTCGGTATCTTCCTCAGCTCTCTGGACCAGGGCTCTGTCCCTCTTGCACGCAGCCAGGACGATGGGTCTGAGCAGGGAGGCAGAAGTACATTTATCCTCTTTTATCCTCCCTTTCCCCCAGCACTTGCTAACATTTCACTGTTTTGCCTGTCTAGCAGCTGCAGTTTCCATCCACCTGCTCTGACTCCAAGGTGCTATTCCTGAGTGATCCCAAGAACATCCCAGGCCCATCCTGGCACCAGGTACAGAGGCTGTTCCCCTCTACAGTTCTTTGTGTGTACCTGCAGTGAATTTCCCGTTTCATTCCCTTGTCACTGGGTGTCACAAGGCTCTGCCACAGGTTATAGTCAGCCTGAGTGTCTTTAGCTCTGAATAAGACAGAATCATCAGCAAAGTGTTAAGATTAGGGTTAGGGAGGTGTCCACTTCTCATCCTGTCTTTGGGTATCACCTTTCTCTTTTCCCCAGGGCTGATGGAGTAGCTGCAAACTGCCCTACAGGTATCTCAGAAGTTCTCTGGGAAATACCATTGTGGGGTTTTCTTATACCAACTGTGAATAAATATGTACATAGATCAGTTTGGGTTGAAATTCTACACTCTGCTTCCCTTATTGCATCCTCAGGATCAGCAGTGACTCTCCTCTTCCAAGGCATGTCCTTCCTTACCACAGCCTGGCCAGACCCCAGGAAGTGCCTGTGCTTTGTCCATCAGCCCCACACCACCAAGATGTTCCTGCTTTGTTTCACGAGGCTCTTCAGAGAACCAGGAAGCAGCTGTTAATCTTTTAAGTGGGCAGATCTGGAGGTCACTGTGTCTGTGGCTTTTGTTGTCAGCCTCTTCTGTGTTTGGGGTGTACAGAGTGTGAGCAGCAGCTTGTCCTTCACCCTGGAACTCCACGCAGAGATCATTCAGAATCTCTTTCCCTGACTGATCTGTCTTCAGCCTGGATTTCATGTCTCTCTTCAGAGGGACAGGTTATCACTTCTACATCCCCTCTAGATCCCTCTGATGTCTGTTTACACTCCCCTGATGCCACACAGGTCCTGTCTTGCCAATTTAGTGTATAAGCCCCCAGCGAGCTACATTTCCCAAGCTGACAGCAAAGGCCACAGGACTGTTTTGGGTACATGTGTTTGAACCTGAGGATGCTCCTCAAAGCACGTGAGAGCAGTGGGCTGGAAGGAGTCACTGCTCTCTGCTCACCCCATCTGAGCACTGTGCTTTTACCTCTGTTATGCAAATAATTCTGGTGGATTCAGGTTCTGGCAGAGCATGCAGGGCTGTTTCCAGGGTTTATTCCTGTGAAAAATCCACAGTGTAGTTTGGAGGGAAGTGTCAGAACAAGTCAATTTGCCAAATTATTAGAATTTGTCCTCTTTGACTTCCCCTGTCCAAATCTTCCCGTCCTGTCCGTGACTTCTCTCTGGATTCTCATTTTATTGCAGCTGAAGATGAACAAGAAAGAGGCAATTCCCCCCACGACATCCCTGTCCCAGTGGAGCCTGAGGGTTTATTCCCAGGACTCTCCAAGAACAGCTCCCACAGTTCTGCACATTACTCACTCCCCCCACACAGCTCAGAAAGGGTTCAGAGACCTCTGGAGAAGAGGCAAAACCGAGTGATGCTGCATGGAAAAACTTTCAGGAGGCTGCCAGGGATTATCCAGCAGAGAAACCCTGCTGTGGGGAGACTGATAATATGTGGGGACCATGGGAAGAGCTTCCAGGTGAGCTCCAGCCTCATCCAGCATCGGAGAAAGCCACACCAGGGGAAGTGTGACACTACATCAAACATGCACCTTCTACACATTTCTGGGTTTGGCCACCCATGGAGTGGGGTCCTAAGCATCAGCCCCCCAAATTCCATGCAATTAGGGGTAGATCTCAGAAAACCATCAAGCCTACAGCTCCAAGGATGCTGGGGATGGAAAAGTCGTGCCAAGGGAAGTGTGACACCGTGTCACATCTGCACCTTCCCCACCTTTCTGATTTTGACCACCCGTGGTGCAGGGGACTTGAGTCTCATCCTAAACCCCTCCATACTATTGTGCTCTGATCCCTGTCCCCAGCTCACTGCTGGCATTTCAGATGTGCTTTAGTGAACATTTTTCTGCCTTCTCTGTGTCCTGGGCGTTTTTGCAGCCCCAGGGGTTACCCTGCAGGTGTGGTCAGGGTGAGGGTCAGGGTGAGGGGTGGGTGTGATGTTCCCTGGGGGGTGCAGGGGGGCTGGGGCAGCCCAGGTGGGGCAGTCAGGAGTTGGAGGGGTCTTTCCCAGGGGAGGGGGGGAAGGTGGTGGGGCAGGGCCCAGGGCATATAACCTCCACTTCTGGGACTGGGCTGGGGGCTTCTGGCCAAGCTGTTTTCAGGTACATAAGTATGTAATAGTTTTAAAGGGATTATGTGTAAGCTGTCTCTTATA
>JAAWXA010000038.1:819213-829466 GCA_038090715.1 Florisuga fusca
GGACGGGACGGGCCGGAGGGTCGGACGGGGCGGTCAGCAAGCCGCCTGCGAACCCCCCGGCTGAGCTCAGGCTCCGGGCCCGGCCTGCGATCCTCCGGGCCTCCCTGATCTCCTCCTCCTCCTCCTCCTGCTCCCGTGGGAAGTGCCGGGACAGCCGCCTCGTTCCCCGGGAGCCATTCCTGCCCCCGCTCCTGGGTTTTCCCGGGGCTTAGAGGGCACTGGGCTCTTCCTGACCCAGCTGAGCTCTGGGAAGGGCTTGGAGAGCGAAGGCCTCTTGCTGTCCTTCTTTTCTCTTGCTGGGTGAAACAAATGTGTTATTGGTGCCGTGCCCAGCACTTGTGCACATTGCATCCACCAGTGTAAGTGCCTGGCACTGCCACTGCCCTGGGCACAGCTGGCTGGGCAGGTGCTGGCCAGCCCCAGAGCAAAGGCTGTTTGATGTGTTCATGTCTCACTGTGCTTTTCCTCCCCCCAGATCTAACCCTGCCTGTCCTGCCCCTTGTGCTGCTCTCCTCCCAGTGTGACCAAACAGCTTCCCAGCTGCTGCCCCTCACCCAAGCGTGGGCCCTGGGTGAGATCTGGGACCTCAACAGGAGTTTTCCCCCCTGGTCAGTGTCAGGTGCTGGGTTGCAGCTCTGGGGGCAGAATCAGCATTTGTATGGGCATTGTTGGAAGTGTCTCAGACTTGAATTATTGCCTACATTTAGGCCATGTCCAGGTGAAGCCTTAAACTGACCTGGGATGGAGTAATGTCATAATTTATTCTGTGAGGCTCCATTTCCCAGTGCCAGATCCCTCTGCAGAGGAGGAAGCATGAAGCTCTCCTGATGTTCTTCCCAGGTTACCACTGTGGTGCCTCTTGAAGCCACTGGGCCTGGGGTTCTGGAGTCTGTCTCTGCTGTGGTGATGCTTGTTGAAGCAGGAGTCTCAGCTCTGTGTGTGGGGAGACACCTTGAAGGTGGATGCTAGTTGAACACCAGACATGAACTCTGTGCTGCCTGGGTCTGTGTGAATTACTGAATTTCTCTTGAGGGTGCCCAAGCACAGCCAGGACTTCCAGTCCTGCTTCCCTGTGGCAGCAGAGGGTTATTTAAAAGGCAGAGGGTTACTTTGATTAAGTGTCTTGCTGTGTGTCTTGAGTGTGGAAATGTGTGCAGGGGCAAACAAATTGCTGGCTAGATGAGCTAGGGATGTTTTCTCAGAGGATTTGACCACTGTTATTGGGAAACAGATGTTTGGAGTGCTGAGGTGCCCTGTACCAATCCTTCCCTCTCCAGCCCCTCAATCCCAGCCCCTGTGGCTGGTGGATTTCTCCCCAGCAGGCTGCTCTCAGGACACCATCAGCTCAGGTTTTGATGAGCAGAGCTCCTCACAGCACATGAAATGACATTCCAGCTGCAGTGGTGGCAGGCAGCTGCCTTGAACCCCCGTGGTGTGTGGGACAGAGGCTCCTTCAGGGGAGCAGAGTGCCCAGGAAACCCGAGCTGTGACCAGAGGCCACTGAGTGGACTTTCAGTTCCCAGATTTTTAATAGAAGCAGTGATGTGGGGTGCTAAGAGAGAATGATTTTGACTTCCCTGTCTCACAGGTCTCCTGCAATATCCTGATGCTGAAAAGGACCTGGGGGGGGGCTTGATTTGTGCTGATTTGTCTCTAGAATTTGTGGATCATCAGGGAGGTGCCTGCACTGGAGACAGTATCAGGAAAAATCCAAGCTGCCATGTTTGCCTGGGCTGGAGGGGCTGGAGCTGTCCCTGCCCTGCCTGTTGCTGTACAGATGAACATGTTCAGACTCAGCCTCTCCAGAAAAAGGCCATGGGAGACACAGATCCTTAAATGACTTGGCATGCTGGCCCCTTCTGCCTGCAGCAGCTACTGAAGCACTGAGTCTCTGCTCTGACCCGTTGGGCTTCAACACCACCAGTAACAGGCTGGGCTAAAGTGTGTGTGGGCTCTCCTCAGTCAGTTTTCAGGGGTTCTGGTACAGGGATGATCCCATGTTGTATGTCTGGCCATGGGGAGCCTCAAACTGCTGCTGCCAAGCACCAGTTTCTGGGATCTGGTGTGTTCCCTTGGGCTGGATTCCACACCCTTCTTCAGGCCCCTTCCAAGGGGTGAGCAGTGCTGGTGCTCCATAGGGGTGGCTGTTGCAGAGCTGGCAGTACACCCTGCTGCCAGGATTCCAGCTTTCTGGAAGGAGAAAAGAAATCAGAACCAGTTTGTCTAGTTTAATTTTGGAATCTGCATTTCTTCAGCAGTGCCTGGCCTGAAGGAGGCTGAGCAGGAGGCTGGGGTGTCCTCAGAAGCTGTGCTGGCAGGAGGTGGCTGTGCTCTGGGGCAAGGAGGCTCTTCCCCCAGGCCCACAAGAGGCTCCTTGCTGGGCTCCAGCTGGGTTTAGTTTCTGCTTTGGTTTCCCTTCCCCACGTTGGGCATTTCCTGCTGTTGGAAGCTGACCCTTCCCCTGGGGATGTGTCCTGCTGGGTGCTGGGGGCTTTGCTGTGCTGCACCCAGGGATGGGTGCTCAGAGCTGCTCAGCATGGAGGGGCAGCAGCCAGAGAGGCTGGGCAAGGGCTCAGGAACCTGGGGATGAGGAATCAGAGGGCAGTTAATTCCCAAGTGGGGGGAGCTGGGAGCCAGCAGCTGGTGTGCTGGTGCTGTCCCTGTGCCAGTGAGGGTGCAGCCCCCCCAGGGGACTGGGTGAGGGGGAAGAGCAGGGGGATGGCTCTGCCAGTGAGTGCTTCCTGAGGAGCCAGGCAGCAGCTGAGGTCCTTGCTTGTCTGGCAAGGCAGCCCGTGGGGTGCTGGTGCACAAAGCTGATTATGGGTCCATTGTTCCCTGGCTGGGATCCTGGCTGGTTCCCTGGCTGGGATCCTGGCTGGATTCCTGGCTGAGCAGGGCTGTTTGGATGGTGTGAGCCAGGTGTCTTGCTCCTGCTTCTGTGTGGGTCTTGTGCATCCTGCTGCATCTGAGATGTGCTCTTCCTTTTGTAAAAGAGGGGGGAGAACCCTCTTTTAGTTGTGTTAGAGTTAGTTGTTTAGTTTAGAGTTAGTTGTGGGGGTTGAAGTAAACCCCAGAAGGAGACGAGTGGGTGAGTGGGAGCAGGAGCTGTCTGTAGCTCCCCCAGCTCTGAGAGCAGCTGCTTTGGCTCTTTGTGGAGCTCAGGAAAGGCAGAGCAGTGAAATCCAGCTCTGCTTTGAAAGTTTCTCTGCATATACTTGGTGGCAGGGAAGACTTGTGTTTCCCTGTGTGCTGCCTGATTTCAGATGTTAGCTGCTGTGATGCACTGCAGGTTTCTTCCAGGGGAAGCTGCTGTGCAAGAGTCCTGTCCTTCCTGCTGACTGAAGCAGAGGTGCTGCCCTTTCCAGCTGCTTTGCTCGGGGTCTCTTTGGGATGAGGTGCTTGGTACCCAGTGCAGGGGGCAGGCTGAGGTGTCAGTGCTGGCTGCTGGTGCTGAGGTCTCTGGGTGCCTTCCCCCAGCAGCCATTCTGCAGTGGGGACCCCGTGCAGGCTGCCTGCTGTCTTGCAGCCTCATCTCCTCTGGGGCTGATGTCCTGTCAGTGCAGCCAGTGTGGAGGTGACCAGCCTGGAGGAGTGAGTGAGTGAGTGTTGGGCAGGGGCTGCTCCTCAGCACCTCAGACTGCTCAGTAATGGGTTCAGACCCATCCCTTGGCTGAGGCAGCTTCCCTCTGAACCTCTCCCTCTGGTTTTGCCTTGCAGGTTGTCTCAGCCCAGCCTGAGCAGCAGCAATGCCATCAGCCACGGAGGGGGCAGAGGAAGGGGAAATCTTGCGCTACGAGGAAGCAGAGGATGACAGTGTCAGGTGGGTTCTGTCTCTCTGGGTGGCACAGACAATCTCCTGGGAGAGGAAGGGATGACTTTCCAGGTAAAGGAGTGGTCTTTCTTCTCATCTGAAAAAGGAGTGAGGGACTCCAGTAGGTGCTGGAGCAAATATATGTGCACTGAAACCTGAGTCAAACCCTGCAGGAAGGGAGGAAAGGTGTGAGCTGGCTCAGGCTGACATCAAGCAGTTATTTTTTGTCTCTGCTATCTTGCATTTCAGAAATGCTTTGGCCATTTAGCACTTGTGTTTGTGCCTTCTGACCAAGGTGAGCCAGTTTTCCACGGCTTGCTGGGCAGCCTCCTGTGATAACAGCTTCTTGTTTTGAAAGATGACTCTAGGGGTGAACTTTGCTCCAGTGAGCTGCTCCTGCTGCCTTTTTAAAACACCCCCTGGTCTAGGAAAGGATCTCATCCTGGAGGTTAGTTAAAAAATAAAATTCACACATGTGCTCCAATAGCCAAAGCTTCAGACTTGGAAAATAGGAAGGTGATGAGGGTGCTTCCCAAAACACCTGGATGGGCTGATTGGCTTCTTTTCAACTTGACAGGCTCAGTTCCCCCAGAAGTTAGTGCTGCCTGGCTCTCCTGGCACCTCCTGGCACCTCCAGGCCTGCTGGCTGCAGTGTTCAGGCATTCAGTGGCTCTGGAGCGTTCAAAGTCTGTTCCTGCAGCTGACAGGACCCTGCTATCTGCTGCAAGCCAGTCATAAAAACTGTAAGGTGTGCTCTGGCACAGTGCTGAGTGAGTCTGCATGTTGGTAACACTGCACTGAGCTCCAGGCAGGTGGAGTGGCTGTAACCTCAAATAGTATTGTTTTAGAAAGGCAGCTTGTGGAAACCTGCAAAGCCAACGTGTCTCAGGATAAATTCACTTCTTAAGGGTGTTCTTGCCCTGTTTTGCCACTTGGCTCTCGTGTCATCCCCTGCACTTGATACCCAAGTCAGAAAAGCTGAGGTCCTGCCTGAGCCATTTTCCAGTGTGAAAAAGGAGACACCACTGAGGACCCTGTGCCCTTTACCCTGCTCCAGTCCTTGCTCTTCAGAGGCTCCAGGCCTTTTTGTAGTCCTGTTGGGCCTGTGGATGAGAAGCAAAAGTAACAGTGCAGGGATCAGGATCCTTGGCAATTGCTTCAGCATCCTGCTGAGCTCCAACCCTCCCAGACTGGCAGCTCTGGTTGGCACGTGGACATCCACACCAGTGGAAAGAGCCTCTGGCTGCTTCCACCCTGCTGCTTCCTCCTGGTGGTGCTGGTTTCAGGGATCCCACCTTGTACCTTCTCCAGACTGGGCCTGAGATGGCAGGGAATGGGGGGATCCCTCCAAACACAGCAGGAACCAACTCCACCAGTGTGTGGGAGGGGGGTGACCAGAGCTCTCCCTCTCTCCCTGCAGCCCCACAGACCTCTCTGAGCTGCTGAAGGAGGGGACCAAGGAATCCCACGACCGAGCAGAGAACACTCAGTTTGTCAAAGACTTCCTGAAGGGACGGATCAAGAGGGAGCTCTTCAAGGTGGGTGCTGCTCTGCTCCTGTGGCAGAGGTGCTCTTTGACACTGCTGGGGACTGCTGCAGACTTGGAGACAGAGCCCTGCAGCTCTGTGCAGGGGATGGGGACAAGCCAGTGTCTGGGTGGCATCATCAGAGCAATGGGAGAGCCCTTGTCTGGGACTTCTGCCTGTGTGACCCCCAGTGGGGACCCAGCAGGGTGAGGAAGGTGCTTTCCCAGCACAGTCTGATTGGATGAAAGTGCTTCTGGCCACCCAAGGCAGATGTGGCTGCAGCACAGATGCTGGTGCCATAAACTGTTCAGGAGTGAAATCCTGGTGAGATTACAGCACTTAGTCCATCCTCTTTCAGACTGTGCTTTTTTCCAGAGGGCTCAGTTAGGATTGCTGCCTCTTCTAAATAAGAGATGGTGTGATCAGACCATGCCAAAGGTCTTGGCATACTCACTAGTTTCCTACAGCACCAGGCTGATGGTGCTAGTTGTACCTTTTGGATGAAGTTTGTCCCTGTGCCTTGCTCTCAAGGTAACAGGAGGCCCAGAGCATGCAGCTGGCAAAATGAGATTCATTCTTTGGTGCTGTGTAGGTGTTGTTATGAACAGAAGTAAAGAAGATCTCTGATCCTTTAAGTGGTCCATGCTGGGTGTGGGTTCTTCAGCCTGGGGGTTCCCTCCTTGTCTGTCCCAACCCCATGGGCAGGGGTTATGGTCACAAGGGGCAACGTGCTCCTCTCATCAACAGCTCCTCTCATCAACAGCTCCTCTCATCAACAGCTCCTCTCATGCTTTCTCTGCTTTCTCTGCAGCTGGCCACAGTGGCACTGCACTTCACCTACTCTGCTCTGGAAGAGGAAATGGATCGCAACAAGGACAACCCAGTGTTTGCTCCTCTCTACTTCCCCCTGGAGCTGCACCGGAGAGAAGCCTTGGCCAAAGACCTGGAGTATTTCTATGGAGAAGACTGGAAAGAGAAGATCCAGTGTTCAGAGGCCACTCAGCACTATGTGGACAGAATCCATCACGTGGGACAGCACGAGCCAGAGCTGCTAGTGGCTCATGCTTACACACGCTACATGGGGGACCTCTCAGGTGGCCAAGTGCTGAAGAAGGTAGCCCAGAGGGCCTTGAAGTTGCCCAGTACTGAAGAAGGGATCCAATTCTACATGTTTGAGAACATTTCCAATGCACAGCAGTTTAAGCAGCTCTACAGAGCCAGGATGAATGCTCTGGATCTGGACAAGAACACCAAGGAAAGGATCGTGGAGGAGGCCAACCGAGCCTTCAGGTTCAACATGCAGGTACTCCAGCCCCTGAGCCCCTGTGGGTCACTGCTGCTGCTGCTTTGGGGTCTGGGCCAGCTCCTAGGCCCACGTGTGCTGGGTCAGAGTGCTCATCCAGGCAGTGGGTTGGGTCTGAGGCCACACTGGGGCTCCTCCTTCTTGGGGGGGAGGTGGGATTCTGGTGGGATGAGCTCTCCTGCTGGCTTCTGGAGACACAGCTGGTGTTGGCTGGGAATTTCATCCCTACTCCCAACAAAACAGCCAAGCCTTTGATTAGGGCAAAATTAAGATGACTTCACCACAAGATTCCTGTGGGCTTTGTGGCTCTAAAGGAGTGGAGGGAGCAGACCTCTCACTCTGAGGCAGCCTCAGCTAGTTTGAGCACATTGCACCACCCTGGTTACAATTCATCTCATGTCTGACATGTTGTCCAGCAGCCAAAAATGTCTGTAGCCTCTTGTTCCTTCCCATACTACTTCCTTTTCCTGAGACCTGACTGAGGTGCCCCCTGCCCCAGGGGGATGAGCACAGTGTTAGCTGCTGGATGGAGGCTTTAATCTGTGCCTGCTGTAGCCTGGTGTGGTTTAAACTGGTCAGGAGCATGGTGGGATGTGGTTGGTTCCTTTGTTGAGCATCCTTACAGAAACCCCTGAGGATCCCTACAGAAACCCCTGAGCATCCCTACAGAAACCCCTGAGCATCCCTACAGAACCCCCTGAGCATCCCTACAGAACCCCCTGAGCATGCATGGGAGCAGAGATCCCAGGGGAGAGTCTGCAGCAGGAGAGGAGCACGTGCTGCCTCCTCCTGCTGCCAGTGCCAGGGAGACACCGTGTCTGTCCTGCTCCTGGCTCTGACCTGATGCTCCTGGCATGGGCTGTGTCCTCTGGGAGCCTACAGCATGTGGCAGATGTCACCAGAGGTCTGCCTGCTGGGTGCTCCTTGGGGCCAAGGAGGGCAGGAGGGGCTCTTGCCTGTTGTCTGGGTGGTTTGGGGTCTGGGTGGAAGCTGCCTGGCTCTGCCTGCTCCATGCACTCCCTGTCACCACTCCCAGGTGTTTGAGGAGCTGGACAAGATTGGGAAGTCACTGACAGAAGAGGCCCAAGAGGGAGGCTTTCCAGTCCATGATGGGAAAGGGGACATAAGGAAGTGTCCTTACTATGCAGACCAACTGGGTATGTCTGGGCCCCCACGGAGCTGCCACAGGTATGTGACCCCAGGCTCCCAGCCCTGACACTGCTCTCTGTGTCCCAGCAGGCAAGGCAGGACCTGGCTGTCCCTATCACGCTGCAGTGGCCCTGGCAAAGCAGCCCCTGGTGCAGCTGATCCTGGTGTCCTGCGTGGCTGTGGTGGCAGGAGCTGCAGCCTGGTACCTCCTGTGACAGGGAGAGCAGTGCCTGGCTCTGCCTGCGGGCAGGGGAGAGGCACACCCTGCCCCTCAGACTGTTCCCTGGCTGCTGCTGGTGAGTTGGCTGCAGGATGGAATAAGAAAAGGAGCAGGAATCCTGCGGGACTGTCCAAGACACTTTGCACACTGATGATGCAAGCACTGTAATGTCATGTCTTGAGCTGCCCAAGTGACTGAGCTGGGCTGAGGATCCACTGCAGCACTGCCCTGCCCCAGCTGGGCAGCTTTTAAGGCTAGAGGTGTCCTGTGCTGGCTTCATGTGCTTGGCTTCTCACCTCCCTCCCAGGAGCAGGGGCTGGAGGGAATCTCTTGCCCTGGGCTGCAAGCTGAGAACGTGTCATCAGCCTTTACTGGGTTTCCTTCCCCCAGGCACTGGTGGTTTGGTCGTGTTCTGGGTCTCTTTGCTCAGAGGTGCAGTGTCCTGGGGCCCAAGTCTGGTGTTGGAGGAAGGTCCCTGGGGCTGGGGACAGGACTGAGGGGGTGGGGGTGTGAAGGTGACATTGTGCAGCACTGGAGCAGGGGGTTGGTTGTTCCGTTTATTTGTTGAAGCCTTGGCTGGAATAAAGAGTTGCAATGCTGGAGCTGGGGAAAGCTGAAACACAGGCCTGGGAGAAGGGGTGAACTGTGCCTTGAGGTGTGGGGGTGCAGAAGGCTGGGGAGGAGGTGAGTGGGGAGAAAGGGAGTGGATACAGACTGCCACGCTGTTGTACTTCTCTCCTCCTGACTCCTGGGGCACTTTTCTCCGTTTCAGCTGAGTTCTTGGGCACCAGGACACTGCACCTCTGAGCAAAGAGACCCAGAGCACGACCAAACCACCAGTGCCTGGGGGAAGGAAACCCAGTAAAGGCTGTTCCTGCCACGGGCTCTGCTGCCCTTGCCGGGGGGAGGCAAACTGCTGCTCTTCATCTGTGCCCCCCCATGTCCTCCCTCCTCATCCCCAGCTCCCCGGGGGGGTGGATCTGCTGTGGGTATGGAGCAAGGGAGAAGAAAAGATGTAGATGGAGTTCAGGGTGTTATTTATTTACATTAAAACACTGACTAGTGCCACAGTTCCACCTCTGAGCAGCAGTGGGCTGTGTTTGCAGACCTGTGTCCTCAGAGACCCCCCCCAGCCTCGGCCTGGGGGCTGCACACCCGGGGCAGGGGGCAGGAGGAGCAGCCAGGGAGAGGCTGAAAACGCCTCCCGGATTCTCTTGCCCTCATCTGTCCTGCCCTGCCTGCTCCGCCCCACATCAAATCACCAAAAAATACCACAACCCCCCCCATGGACGNGAGGGGGAGGCAGGGGGCTGTGAGCTGGGCAGGGGGTGGGGGGGACAGAAAGAACCACAGACTCATCCCAGCCTGGATTAGGTTGGAGGGACCTCAAAGATGATCCAGGACTCCTCCCCAGCATGGGCAGACACCTCCTGCCAGACCGGGTTACTTCAAGCCCCATCCAGCCTGGCCCTGAACACTGCCAGGGATGGGGCAGCCACAGCCCTGCCCCCCCATCTCCCCATCACTCTTCAGGGTGGCCCTTGGGTGCTGCTGCTGTAGGGGTAAGCACCTCATCAGTGAGGATCTGGGCACCTCGTGGAGGGCAGGGGTGGCCCAGTGGGACACATGGAGGTGACCAGGCCTGATCTCTGCACCCCTGGGGCAGGAAACCCATCCCCTCCCTCTGCCCCTGTTGCTGCCAGCCCTGGGCCACAAGGAGAGGCTGTGGCACTCAGTTCTGGGGTCTGGGGCTACGGATGGATGGGTGGCTCCTGCACTAAGCTCCTCTAAGGGCAAACTCCCAAGTGGCCCTTCAGCAGCTGCGCCCTCTTTCCCCTGGCTTCCTGCCAGGTCTCCAGCCCCTGTCACCCCAGGAACCTGTGTGCTGCCCCAGCAGCACCTCCATGCCAAGGTGCTGCCCGTGCCCAACAGCTTGGCCAAGGCCACTGGGTGCAGCAGGAGCAGAGCTGAGCAGCCACCAGCACTGTGGGGCTCTGACTGCAGCACTTACCCCACGAAGCAGCAGAAGAAGCCGAGGAGGAAGCTCATGAGCCCGATCTCGTAGGTGATCTTGGTGGTGATGGCTTGCTGGCAGTGGGGACACACAGTCTGCACGGGGGCTCCCTGGAAGATCTCTCCCTGCAGCACTGTCACCGTGGTGGCAGTCCCCGATGGGACCAGGACTGTCGCCGTGTGGCCACTGGGAGAGGGGTAGTGACCTGGAGCAGGGTAGTAGCCCATGGG
>JAAWXA010000038.1:829496-841836 GCA_038090715.1 Florisuga fusca
TGCCCCCCCTGCCCCCCTGCTTCATGCAGCCCCTCGTGGTACTCACCAGGTGGCACGTAGGGCCCAGAGCCATCTGTGGGCATGTGGGGGGGCACAAACCCTGGCTGGGAGGGGGGCTCGTAGGGGGGGGGCCCAAATTCCGGAGGGGGGATGGGAACCCCCTGGGGCTGTCCCACGACAGGGGCAACACCATCTGAAAGGGAACAGAGTCAGCAGCCAGACAGGGGGGAGGTGGCAGGGCTGGAGGGGGCTCAGCCACTCAGCAAAGTCACCCCAACCCCTGGAACAGCTGAGACACCCCCCTCACCCCCCAGTACCTGCTGCAGGGGGGGGACCGTGCTTCTCCTCTATCAGTGGTGCTGAGGGGCCTCCTCAGTGGTGCTGAGGGGCCTCCTGGGTAGGGTGGTGGAGGGTCGTTGGACATGGCTCAGGGCAGCCCTGCAAGGACAGGAGCTTTTAGAGAAGTCAGAGCCCAGCCTTGGGCTGCACACAGGCAATCCCTGGGGAAGGAGGTGGCAGGGGGTCTGGGGCTGGTGCCACGGGCAGAAACATGGCCACAGCCCTGAAGATGGACAGGCTCTGACCCAGGCAGTGAATCCAAGGCAGGAACATTCCCACTGGCTCTGCAGGGCTTTCCCAGTAACATCTGGGCACAGCAGCCGTGTGCTGGGGCAACACTGGGCTGGAAGCATCAAGTCATGGAACCCCAGACTGGTTTGGGTTGGAAGGGACCTTAGAGCTCATTCAGAGCCATCTCTGCCCTGGGCAGGGACACCTCCAGTGCCCCAAGTCCCATCCAACCTTGGACACTGCCAGGGATGGGGCAGCCACAGCTTCTGGGGGCAACCTGGGCCAGGGGCTCAGCACCCTCACACCAAAGGATTCCTGGAAGCTGCAGCTTTATGGCACCAAAGATGGAGAAGAGCTGCCCCTGCCTTGCCCCCCAGCTCCACCCAGCAGTGACACACACACTGCTGTGCCCCGAGGGACAGGCAGGACCCCCTGAGCACTCCAGACCCACAGCCCAGGTCTCTGAATCTTCCCATCAAGTGAGTTGAGGTGGGACCACCTTTAACAGCTGGAGGCATCATTTTAGCTGGGGTAAACTTTACCTGTCCTCGTCCTTGCAGCAAGGAGCTCAGAGGCCTCGACAGAGCTGAAACCCCCCCAGTTGTTCTGCAGAGTGCAGTCTGGGAACTGGGTTATCCCTCTGAACCTGGGTGAGAGGAGACAGCAAGAGACTGAGTGCTGGAGAGGAGGCACTGCTGCCAGGCAGCTCCGAGCTGAGCCTGAGCCCTCCTGTCCTGGCAGAGGGAAAATCCCCCCCAAGCCCCTCTGAGCACCAAGGAAATGCAACGACACCGAGGGACTCAGTTTCCCCATTGACACTGGCACCATTATCTGGTAGGATGTGACACAAATGAGAAGCTGCTGACTCGGTGCTGGG
This sequence comes from Florisuga fusca, assembly GCA_038090715.1. NCBI lineage: Eukaryota > Metazoa > Chordata > Aves > Apodiformes > Trochilidae > Florisuga > Florisuga fusca. The sequence goes on from JAAWXA010000038.1 coordinate 830,944, forward strand.
GAAGGCTCCCCTGGGACACGGTGACATTGCTGCCAGTGCCTGGGGAAGAGGGGGTGAGGCACAAACCTCCTGCTCAGCTCAGCCCGGGGGGCCCTGGGCACCATCCTGCTGGGGACACTGAGGGTCCTGTGGCCCCGGTACCAATACCAGGTGCTGGTGGGGCACAGCCACCTCCCCAGCATGGCACAAACCTCGTGGGCAGCAGCACTGCCCAGCCCTGCTGCACTGAGCTGCCTCTGCCCCCACCTGCTCAGCTTTGCTTATTCCTCTCCTGGTTTTCCCCTGGCAGCCCCTGAGCAGCCTCCTGCAAGGTGGCAGGAAATGTTATCAGGACACCAGGTGTTGGAGCAGCACCAGTACCCCTTCCTGAGAGCAGGATGCTGATCCAGAACCCGGACCAGCACAGGCCCTCCCAGCATGGCCGTGTGTACTGACTGGAATATTCCTCACGGGAATTCTGAAGTGACAGATTGCAGACACCCAGCTTCCAAGTGTGATATGGGAATGGCTGGGGGTCACCTCCCTCCTGCTTTTCTCTCCAGTTTCCTCCCTCAGAGGCAGAGGGAGCAGAGCTGGATGGTGCAGGGGGCAGAGCAGAGGCAGGGGGGCTCCTTCCAGGCAGGGAGAGGCACTGCAGAGCCCTCCTCCTGCACTGACCTACAAAGCTACAAACTGGGCCGTACTCTTTTTAGCTTCACTGGGGATGTAAAGAAAAGGAGGATTTTGGGTTTTTTTTCTTCTGATAATAGCCAGCTGACCCACCCCATGCACCCAGGAGCCTCAGACCTCTCTGCCCCTGTGCCTGCAGGGCTCCCGGATCAGCCCAGCCTGACCAGAGTCCTGGGGACACCATCCTGCCAGAAAGCTTTCCCTCTGCTCTTGGGCCAGCTGAGCTGAGCTTTTCTGATGGGACAGAGCTGCTCCCATCACCACTCACAACTTTCAACAACACTCCCCCTGACAGCAAAGCCACTGGAGAGAAAATTCAGGAGAGAAGGAGACCAAGAGGCAATCTCACCCAAATGCCCCACCAGCTGCTCCAGAAACACCAGTTTGGTGAAGCAAGAGCCCTGGGCTCAGGAGCAATGAATCCAACCAGGGAAAGGCAGCCAGGAGGGTGATGCTCAGTGGACCTGAGAGATGGAGGAAGCTGGAGGGGTAACAGAGCTCTGCTCTGCTCTTACTGGGCAGACTCAGCCACCCCTGATGCAATATTCTGCTTATTAAGAGAAATCCTCTCCTGTGCTTTTTTTATCTTGACCACTCCAGACCATTTCAGGCAGAGAGCTCCATGGGGAGCAGGAGGCCCAAGACTTTGAGAGAAATGACCCTCAGATGGGAAGAAATGCTCCTAAAGGCTGCAGAAATCACATCCACACTAGGGCTTACTGGAGTAACAACACTTACAGACCAGCTGAACACCTAAGGGGGGGAGAATAAAAGCTTTACAAATAATTTTGACCCAGTTTACCACGCTTATACTCAAGATCTGATGGAGTCACCAATTTCTAGTGCAGGTCCTTTGGGAGCAAGAACCCTCTGCAAGATCCTAAGACCAGTTACCAGCAAAGGGATGGACAGAGGAGATGCTATTATTTCCAGCTGAAAATGCAGGCAAGTTCTTACCTGGAAAATCAGAGAACAGCTTTTACTGGCTCCTCTGAACTACCCACAGACCCTCACTCACCACAAACACTTACTGCCTCCAGGCAGGAGCCAAGCAAAGGGTCCTCGTGTGCTGGCAGCAGTGACAAACCAAGGAGAACAAGGACCAGAGGACAAAGAGGACCCACTGGAGCAGCCCTCCCCTTCCTTCCACATGCCAGCAGTGTGTCAGCCATCCTGCTCCTGCTGTTCCCATGGGAAGCCTGGCCCAGGCTCCCTGCTCACTGCTCCCACAGCCTTTTCTAACCAGATCCCACCCATCTCCTCCTGACCCTGAGCAGCTCCCTTCTCCCCCTGCAAACAGCCACCATACCCCGACTCAGAGGTGGTTTTGCTGGGCTGAGCCCACCAGGCTCTGACAGGGGATTTCTGTGTCTTCAGCATGAGCCTCCCCTCTCCCCCAGGTCCAGAGGGGCTGCTGCAGCCACCCCACACCGGGCAAGGACAAATGTCCCCCAGGCTGGGGTGTCCCCTGGCCCTGCACCTGCCCATGGGTCCTGGGTCCCTCCTGCTCCCCCCTCTCCTGCCATCCCAGAGCTTGAGGCCTTCACGGGGGGCTGGGACTCAGCATGGACACGAGGGATGAAACCACAGCTGCGTGGGAGCCTTGAAGAGGAGAAAGGTGACAGGAGACAAGATCCAGATCCCCACTGCTCCCACAGCCCTGCCAGGACACAGCAGGTGAATCCACCACAGACACAGAGGGTTTGGGCAGTCCCAGCTATGGCTCCAACCTGTGTTCGGCTCTGGGCTCCTGGCTGACCCAGGGTCTCATCTCAGGCAGCTTTTGGATGACCAGGAGAAGATCTCCAGATCCCTCCAGACCGCGGTGTAACTCCCTGCCACCAGAGGTCTGTGTGCTGGGACCAGGGAACACCATGCCACCAGGACAGCTCCTACCTGACCATACACTAATGCACAATAACACAGAAAACCCCATGAGGGGGACAGCCACAGATAATTCCTGTGCTGCCTGGAGACCCAAAGATTTGGTCCATTAACACCACCCTGCCCAGGCAGCAGCCACGTGTGCCCCAAGGTGCTGCCTCCCAGACAAACCCACCCAGGGTGAGAGCAATCCGAGGCTGGAGCAGATCCCTGGCAAATCTACCTCACATGCACAGCCCGATGGTGCAGCTCTGAGTCAGCCCCAGAGAGCAGCTGAGATCCACTCCCAGGAGCAGAAACAGGGCTGCCCTTGCTCCTCCTGCATCTGGGGACCTGGGGGATGCACCACGGAGACACTCAGCCACGCTCACTGATTTTGGCACTTCAAAAGCTCCTGCTGCACGTTTTCGGAGCTCTTCCTCCACATAAAAAAGAACCTCCAGTGTTCAGGAAAGGGGAAGAAAACACACTGAAATCAAATGAATGAACAAGCGAAAAAGATACGACGACTTCAGCCTCGTTGGACACCAAACAGACACAAATTTCAGCTTCCAGGCTTCTGCTGATAAAGCTTGAAGAGCCAAGTCAAGAGCTCCAAAGAAGCTGGGATCTCTCACTGAGGACAGCCTCCTTCCCTTTAAAAAGGGAGCAGTGTTGTGGCCAGCAGCACCCCAGCTTTCCAGGCCCCAGGAAAGTGTGGGCTCCTCCCTACCCAGGCTTCTGCCTGCTCCAGAAACACAGAAATACCACGAGTAGGAAGGCAGAGAAAGATGCAAGGTATGAGCACAACAGGCAGATCAGATGCTGGTAAAATGTCCTTTCTCCAAAAGCCTGATACCCTTTGGAAGGCCTTAGGTGAAGAAACTGAAGCAAGCAGGGTCAGGTGAGAGGTGGGCAGAGCCATGCCCTGATCCTGGTCATCACCACTGTCCTCCTGCACAGCAGCACTTCCCAGCAGCATCCTCAAAGCCCAGACTGGAGCTGCTGGGCTGAGTGTTCCCTCTGTGCCCCCCCAGAGCAGACAGCTCTTACCTTGAAAGGGAAGATGGCAAAAATCCCTGATGGAAAACCTGTACCAGTGGTTACTTCTGCCTGGGTTTTATGTGGAAGGAAATTAAAAAAAAAAATTAAAAAAAAATGTTTTCCTTGTGAGGGAGCCAAACTTCCCCCTCAGCCTTGCCTCTCCACCCACGTTTGCTGCCTCCAGCCTGCACAAAGAGTCTCCCTGGAGCCAGGAGGGAAGGAATAAACAGCCAGCAGTGTTGCAGCCTCCTTTAGAAAGAGGATGCCCTGGCAATCCTTGACCAGGCTCCATCTATCCCCTCCTTTTCTCACTGTTAACCCCAGCAGCACCTCCTCAGCCCATCCTGGTTCCGGGCAAGGCAGCCAGAGCTCTCTCACAAGCACAGTGCAGATGGAACAACCCCAAGTTCAGGACTAAAGGGAAGGTCTGATCTTTCCCTCTGATTCCCCAAGACTCCAGCAGCCGGGCTGTGGGCAGAGCCACAGCTTGGTTTCTCCCACACTTTTGCAGTCAGATTTCAGCTGCAGAAAGCTGCTGCTTGCAGGAGGATCAGGCATTTCCTTCCCTGCAGGGATGGAGAGCTCTGCTGGCAAAGCAGGACAGAAGCTGCCAGAGGAGAGGGCTGCTGACCAGCCAGGCAGCCAGAGCTCCTCACTCTGCTCTACAATATCTGTATTTTTCTGGAGAAACATCCCCGGGACAGGCATTTACCTTGGGACCTTGGACACGTCTGCGTGCCACTGTCACCCAGGAGGCAAACTAACTGAGAGCAGGATCCCTGCTGGAAGCAGGTGCTGTGCCCAAAGCAAGATTTCTCCGAGCATTAAAATCCAAAGCACCATCAGACACCCTCCAGAGCACTGCCTGAGCTCAGCTGCCCTCAGACAGGGATGCAAATCTCTGCTCCATGGGGCTCCTCTCTATGGACATCAGGAAAACTGGACACAAAATCCCCCTGCTTGAGACAAGGGTGGTTTATCCTCAGCACCCACAAAGGGTTACGTGTGGGAGGACCTGCTGCTGCCTCTGGGATTCTCTCCAGTGCTCTTTGCTTCCAGATGGGCTGACCAAGTGCTCCTTGGCTCTCCAGGCTGAGGCTGCAGGAACAGCATTGCCAGGGCCTGCTTAACCTGAACATTTAAAGAAAAAGCATCCGAAAAAAAAGAAGAATGGACTGGGGTAGCTCCTTGCTCCCTGCCACAGGGTCCCAGGCAGCAGCACCCAGCTGCAGGGAGCACCCTGAGTCTGCAGGGCTCAGCAGGATGATGGTGACACCCAAGAGGAGCCCAGGGGGACTGAGAGGCAGCCCCTGAGCTACCAGCAAGCAGAGACCATCACCCCACACCTCAGGACTGAGCCCCAGCCCTTCCATGTCCAGGGCTCTGGGGAAGGCTGAGGTGGGGGGCACTGAGCACTCTGGATCCCCAGGGCAGCTCATCCCAGATCCCAAGGGACAGCTCCATGGACAGGCAGCTTGCAGCCAGGCTGCTGACCCTGGAAAACACAGGAGCTGCTTTCTGTGCAGACCTGACCAGCCAGGGACATGGCCTCATGAGAGAAGACAGAGCACAAGACACCCAGTGTTCTCTTGGATGCAGAGCTGCAACTTAAAAGAACCATTAAAGACAAACCTGAGTTCCTCTGCCCCTCAGCAATCTGCCCCAGAGAGACCTGGGTGAGAAAAGGAGGGGGCTGCAAGCCCAGTCTCTGGGGAATCAGAGAGCTTTTCCCTGAGACTTCCACCCAAGTTCCCAACCAGTCCAAACCAACTCTTGGTAACATCCCTGGTAACACCAGTGACAGCAGCAGCTCTGCCCTGGAGTCCTGGGCAGATACTTCATTTTCCCCCAGAGAGGACAAGTACTGCCTCACATCATCCATTTGGTATCTATCTAATGATATTAATAACATGACCCCCAATATCCTGCAGCAACAAAGACCAAGATCTCCTCCAACAACACCAACACTGACACCTCTGCAGAGCCCCAGCTCTGCCACAGCCAGCAAAGTTCTGCTCTTCAGTGACCTGGACAACAAGGGATCTCCTGCTGTCCCTTTGTGGCACCTCTCTTCCACAGAGAAGATGAATACAGAGTGATTGCCCACTAAATCTCAGAGCACAACTCTAGAGTTTATAGATTTCCTTTCCAAGATATACTAAAAATATTTTATTCCTTTATGCACCCCAGTTTTTCATTACTCTTCAGTCTATACAATTTTTGGAAGAGAAAGTCAAATGATGCAGCTCCAGTGTTGCTGAATCAAACTGATGAGATGTGTTATTCCATTAAATAACACAGTGAGCTCCAAGGGAGGAGGAAATAAGAGCCATAAAGGATCAGCACTTTTGTGGTGATGGAGCTGCATTTCATTTCACAATTAATCAGAGCCCAAGAGCCTCTTCAGAATTCCCTTGAAGATTCTGCAACACACTGAAACAATTTTTGAATACACTGGTGGTGATTCTACACCCATTTTCCTCCCAGGTGAGGGAAACACATGTCACAGCTCTGCTGTTTTCTTGCCATAGGACCAGCTCCTGTTCCTAACAACACTGGCACCTTCTGTCCTCACGCAGAGCTCTGCCCTGGCGCCAGAGAAGTTGCTGATGCTCAGATTTCACAGGTACAGTGTCACCTTGTGCTTTTTTCTGAGGACTAGTGAGAAGTGCTCTGTGTCACTCCCTTTTATTTAAGGCCACCTCTTGCTCCTTTTGCAAAGCAGTAAAGCAGGAGCATGTGTAGGGTCTGAGACCTCTCCTGACTCCTCTGCTCCCCAGCCCGGCTCATGGGGGCTGCTCAGAGACAGACAACACTGTCCCAGCTCACAGAGGGGAGAACCAGTCGGGCTGACCAGCACCCACAGAGTGTGCCCGGTGCTGGGCCACCTCCAGCAGGAGAGCAGAGGCTTGGGGGGAGCCCTGCAGGACACCCCTGGGTCACACACAGCCCCAGCTGATCCCATTCCTCCTTCCAGCTCCAGCTGCCTTTGGCTCCTCTGTGCTGCCTTCCCAAATCCAGGGAACTCCTTCTTACTCCACAGCATTTTGTGACTCTGGTGTCAGTTTGCAGGACCCTGTTTGTGTCATGTCCTTCCCCAAACCCCTGAGCCACGGGAGGAGCTGCCTCAGAGCTCTGCCAGGTCACACCAAGAGCTGCTGCTTCCCCCTGGGCCTCATTTCCCCCTGCTGCTTGTGGGGCTGAGTCTCCTGCCAGGGGACACAGGGGAGATATGCCCTAGCCCCTAACCCCAATCCCATCCTTATCCTGGCTCCTGGAACCTCAGCAGGGCTGCCAAGCCCCTGCCCATGGTACCACCCAGCCAGCCACCTCCAGCCAGACCTGGACCCGGGGACACCGAGCTCTGTGACCTCTGTTCACAAGGCTGAAGGCAGAGAGAGGATGTCCTGATACCCCCCCAGCCCAAGGCTCCAGGCACCCTCCTACCTTGGCACGTGTGGGACGTGAGCTGCACCGACCCCAGCACCCCAGACAAAGCTGGCAGAGGACTGGAATCCAGGCTGGAAAACTCTACAGGCACTGGGTTCAAAGCATCCCTGCCACACAGCACTGCACCTCCTCCTCCTCTCCCTGGTCTGAGCTGCTCTAAACCCTCCCTCTTCCTCTGTCAAGGCAGAGCCACTGCTTTACTGTCAAATGAAACCAGCACTGGGCAGAGGGTTTCAAACAGACCCCAGGCTGGGGCATTGCTCTCCCTGCAGGGGATGAGACCTGTGACAATTCAAGCCCAAAACACAAAGAGGAGTCGGGGCAGGTAAATGGCTGAGCTGCTCCAGAAGAGTCAGGACTGGAATCCTCTCCTGAGGCTGCTGAGGAGAGCTCTGCCTGAGAAAAGGCCTCTAGCCCCAGTGTCACTCTTGCTCAGAGACCACGTTCAGATTTTGGAGGAGCTGGATGGTCACAGCAACGCAGACAAGAAAAGTGAGTTGAGCCTTCAGCACACCCCACACCTCCTACAAACTCATCCTTACATCCTCTAAAGCAGAATAAAGGTGCTGAGCTGCCTGGCAGAGGAGCTGAACACCCCGTTAAGAAAAGGGCAGCACACACAGCAGCTGTTTGCCCACCAGCCCAGAGGAGAGAGCAGCACAGAAACCCCACAGAAATCTCCTCTCCAGCACCAGGCTCCAGTGCTCCCCTTCCTCCACACCCCAGGGGATGGGGACCCCCAGGAGCACCCCAGGCTGGAGGGGTAGCACAGCACAGGCAGAGCACTGGCTGTTTCCTCCTGACATGATGATGCCCTGAAGCCCAGGGGCTCTGAAGAGGGTGGCCTGGTGCTCAGGATTGATTGGAGGAACAATCAATAATATTCAACAGACTGATTGTCATTCATCACCAGCCAGATATCTAACCTCAAATTAACAGCACTGCCCCAAACCCAGCTCTTACATCTATAATTCACCTGCTGTGGGTACTAGCATGAGCAGATTTTACAGCTGCAGTGAGCAGAGCTGCCCACATCACAACAACTAATTTATTCTCAGAAAGGCCAATTTAATCTGGCAGGGAATGTTCTCAAGGCTCCTCACACAGAAAAGCTTTTATCCTGGTTGGCTTAACAGCAATACAGCATATCCAAAAACGTGGAGGGGTGCTAAAGGACACTACCCTTGTGTTTTTAGTCCTCTGGTACTTCTGTTCAAGAAACTTCTCTTGCTAACCACAGACTTGGAGAAAACACAGAGTGCCTCTGTGTGGTTTTTGGGTTTGTTTTTTTTTTAAACAGTGTTTTCAAGGCTCAGGCTACTTTCCCCTTGCATACAACTGTGTCTTGACAGAATGAGCTATGCTCCTTGTAGGACTAAAAAGCAGCAAAGACTGTTTAGTATTGGACACCAGGTTGCACCCCCACAGCCCGAGCAGCAGGCAGCTCCCCGTGCCTGGGGGGCACTACCTGCCACGGGAAGGTTGACTTTCCCAGCTCCACTACAGAGGAACAAACTGCAGGAGAACTTCAAAAGCCCTTTCTCTGGGTTAGCTGTGACCTGTATCTGAAGCTGTGAAGCTGCTCAAGTGCATCAGGAAGCAGTCCAGAGAGAGCACCCTGGAGACTTCCAGCCCTCCAGGGGAGGGGGGCAGTGAAGGAAGCCACCAGAAAGCTTTTTTCTCATTGTTTTTAAGTTCTAGTCCGTATTTTCCCCTTCCTTGGGGAAGTGTGCAGAGAGGCAGCCTGCAGCCAGGGCCATGCTGAGCTGTTTGAACCACTCTGTGGTCTCTTAGCTCATGTCACCTGCAGAGCACAGGCACAACCTGAAGCACTGGCCTCACAAAGGGCATCCCTGGAGGGCCAAGCACTGTCCTTTGGAACTAGAGGGGCTAAAACCAGAGGTTTAAAAGGATTACAATAGACATACGGGTACCAGGATAGCCCTCTGTGCTCTTAAGAGTGTCACCAGCATCCTGCTGCAACAGAAAAGCTGGAGCAGTGCAAGGATCACAGCCTGGATTATGCCTGAGAGGGCAAGAACGTGCCCCAGATGGAATCCAACATTTTAGGATGATTCAATAATTCAGGAACAAGGAGAAAATCCAAAAGAAGCAGAGCATTAAAACAGGCCAGAGGAGGAAAAAAAAAAAAAAAGAAAGAAAAAAAAGAAAAAACCCAACCAAGCAAACAAATAAACAAACAAAACCAACCAAACAAACACACACCAAGACAACAACACAACACTCCCCTTGTTCCTTTCTGTCAGGAACCACTGTCTCAAGAATAGCTTGTTCAGAAACCAGGAAACAGAGAGCAGCAGGGAAGAGCTGAGTCATGGCCATTTAAAAAAGAAAAAACCAAAACAAAACACACAAAAAAACCTCACCACAACAAAACAACCCAAAAGGGAAGGAGAGAAAACATGGAGAGCAGCTCTTCTGGGTCTTGGAGATATGAACAAGTCAGTGCAGAAGGTACTGGCCAATCTTTATTTTTAAAGCCCTGCACACACATGGCACTGCCATGAGAAGCTGCTGCTGGGGGGCAAACTGAGCTGAACCAGGCAAAGCTGGACACAGGCTGCTCCCCACTGCCACTGAACTTTGCCTTTCTTTGTTCCTCTGCAGCATCAGCATCCCAGTATCACACAGACTTGCAGGCTGGCTGGGGATGCTCTTCCCCAGGGGAAGTGGAGGCCTCAGGGATGCTCTCCAGAGGGGGGGGAAGTGTTTCCCTGCCCCATGCTGAGGGGCAGGAGGTAAAGCCTGACCTGCAGAGGCTTCTTATGGCTCTCCACAAAGACCCAAGCAGCAGAGGTGTCCCCACCTTGCAGCCAGCCCCAGAGCTGCCTCTCTTGCCCACAGTTCAGTTTTGCTCCAGCCTCCCCCATGGGACAATCTTTGTTCCGTGACCTCAGTGAAATCAATTTTACAATAATTCTCCCCAGGACAGTAATCTTATTCACTTCCCCATAATCTAAAAGATTATACCTGCCCTCCAGACGTGGGGCTGTGAGAGGAAGGGCAAGGGATTTCTGAGCCATGAGGGATGGTTTTTAATACAGTTTTATACAATTTAATTCAGTTCCTCGGCCAGCCCTCACAAGCCAGGGGGGAGGCTGGAACTTTGCAATCAAGCATCTGTGCTTCAAAACACGCTTGGGGGAAAAAAACCCCCTCCAATTCATTTTATCTTGCACTGGGAGGTTAATTCTGTCAGATTAAAGCTGCAGAGGCCAGAAGTGAGAAGCAGGGGCTGCCCGTGCCTGCTGCCCCCACTCCAGCAGATCCCGTGTCCTCACCCACCTCTTGTCCCAGCAAAAGGTTCAGTTGTCAAATGCCATAAACTGGGAGTTCCTTTGTGATGATCCAAGCAGCAGACACCCTTTTGGGACCCCAGTGCTCACAAACACAGTGCAGGGGGGATCTGCAGACACACACAGCCCAACTCCAGCACAGAACCTCTCTGCTCTTCCCCTCTACACCCACAAAACTCTTCCAGCCTCAGAGGAGGTTCTGGTCCACAGACAGCACTGGAAGAGCCTCTCCTGCAGCCTGCCCTGGGACTTACTGGGATATCTACAACACGAGGCCCCTGTGTGCAGACCCAGCCTTGGCACTGCCTCCCAGAGGAGGAGAACTCAAGGGAAGTGTCCCAGAGCCAAGAGGCTTTGCTCCTGGTTCAAATTTTGGAGAATTCTTTTCCTCTCCAAGCACACAATGCAACAAGAAAATCAAAGTGAAATGCAGCCAGAGCAGCGGGTACCAAAGATGGGATGGAGGGATGGATGGGTGGAGGGAGGGATGGAGGGAGGGATGGAGGGATGGAGGGATGATGGATGGATGATGGATGGATGGATGGAGGGA
>JAAWXA010000038.1:841856-862424 GCA_038090715.1 Florisuga fusca
GAGGGAGGGAGGGATGGAACTCCTGATGACAAGATGGAGCACAAGGCAAAAGTGTGTGAATTAGAACATGGAGACTAAACTAGAAGGAGCCAGAATGCTCCAAACCACATCTTCCAAAATAGGCAGCCAGCTTGTCAGGCCAAGATAAAGCACATTTTCATTCTAAATGCAGGGACTGAGTATGACAGCAGGCTCAGGGACATACACACTAGGGAATGTCTACCTGCACACTGGTTGAGGGCAGAGGGACTACTGCCTCAGCACCACTGCTTTATCACCTTGAATTATCTTAATCTCTAAGAGAACTGCATATTATTCCATTTTCTGACATACAAAAGAGACAAAGGAAATACAACTGTTTTTAAGGGAGAGTTGCCTTACTAATCACACCGGGAAGCAGAGAAATAAAGCTTCACTTCATTAGCAGGGAAAGCCCCAGCTCCTTTCTCCATTTTCTGGTGGTCTCAGGTTTCATCAAGGGGCACAAAGCCAAACACAAGGAGCCGGCAGCTGTTACTCACACTTCCTAACATGCTGATTACACTGCCATCTCTTGGGGCTATTTCTTATATTTTCTCACCTGAACTCAGGCCTGCAATGAGAGTTGAGATTCAAGACAGCTGCACTAGAGCAGGGTCTCCCCCTGGAGATGGGAGCCATGAAGCAGCTTCCTCCCCAGCTCCATCCTCCCCCCAGGACTGGGGCCAGACCAGGATTGCTGCATTCCCCGGGCTCTCCAGGAGCCCCTCTTCACCACCACAAACACAACACATCTTAAACTGCAGCCACAAGGCAGCTGGGAATGAAGGAGCCCAAAGCAAAACTGTACCAGCAGCCACGAGTCTCCCTGAATATTTCAGGGAGAAGAAGTGAAACCTGCACTCCCCCAGCCTCAGAGACTTGATCCTGGGGAGAAAAGGGATTGTGGTTTCCTACGGCATCTGTTCTAATTACTTTCCCTTTGATCAGAGAAGATCTGTCCTTTGGAGCAGAGGCAAAGATCTGAGAGTGCTGATGAACATCTCACTGCTGCTCTCCAGTCCTGAGAGGGACACCCAGTGCCAGACAGAAACAACAGGAAAACAGCAAGGTCAGCACCACATCCCAAGGGAGAAGTTGCTGGTTTTTTTGAAGGAGAAGTCCCCACACATACACATCTGCATTTGCAGACTCGTGTGCTCAGGTGCCTTGCTCCCCATCTCCAGGAGGGATCAGTTGGTTTCAGGTGACAGCACTCTGCCCCTGGCCCAGCTGCAACACCAGGTCCTGGAAGCAAAACCCACCAGAAACCTCCAACAGCTCAGCTTCCCACTGCAAACCATCACTTTACTGTATTGGGAGAAGGGAGGAGTACTGCACAATTAACACTTTTCCTTTGGAACATCCTTGACTGCTGCTGAGAGCCGTATCAGCATCTCTTTGTTGTTTTCCAGCTCTCCTGTCTCCCTGTTTTCAGCAGCATTGCACAGACCAGCCTGGGAGAACACTCATCCCAGTTTGATGAGGAGTTGCAATACTTGTCTAGAAGCTCAAAGGTGTATTTGTTGCCTTTGTTATTATTTTGATCTCCATATTATGCAAATACTGTTTCCTCCCTGTCTCACCTGGCAGCCATCAATCTTCTCCTGGGCTTGGTGCAAAGCTGAGTAAATGTGTCTCTGCACCCAGAGGAACCTTCAGCACACAGACAGAGCCATGGTAATACCCAAAGAGATGCACAGCCCTGCTGCAGGCTGCAAAAAAAATGTGATTAAAAGTTTTTAAAACTTCTTGAACTCTAGGATATCCTCTCCTGATGAAAGCAATTTTAAGAATTCAAATGCAGAGCTTTACGAAGGTACCACAAACAGATGCACAACATCTAATTTCATACTTCTCTTCACACGTAAGCAAAAAACTCATCTTGGAGATGAGCAGGAACAGAAGGAACAGAATTCCAGGTGCAGGGCCTGTTGAGGGCACACAAACTCACCAGAGTGTTCCACTTTCTGGGGAAGGGCTGAGGTTCTGAAAGGGAAGCTCCCTCCCTGGTAGCAGTCCCAGTCACACCTGTGGCAAGATCTCTTGGCTCTCAGCCTATGAACTTGCCCACCCCCTCCCTCAGCACCTCCCTGAGCAGATGCAGCCAGCACAGCAGCTGGGGGGCACTGAGTGTGTTTGCTCCCCTTCCCATCACCCAGGGGACATCTGGGGACATTTCTCTATCACCCTGCCCTTGCTACAGCCTCAACCCCATCTGTGCTCATACATCACCACTGGATAGTCATGTACCTTTCCCAAAGTGTCCTCTCCCTACCTCCAAGCAGGAATCCCTCCCTTGCATAATAATAGGAGGAGGACAGAGCAGGTGAATGCTTCCAGGGATTTCCTGGGGCTCACAACGTTTTGACAGAGAAGCCTTTGGGAAAGGGAAGTTTTCTGCCTGCACTTTCCACACTGACACGACTTTGTTTAGTTCCTAAAATGCCTGACTGACTGCCTGCCTGACATTCTGTGGTTGTATATTACACTCCATAACACTCACTCTAGTTCCCCCTCCTGCCTGCTCCAGTCACACTCTGGAAAGCAGAGGGGGCCCCTCCTGAAATGAAAGCCTCATTCCCAGCACGTGCCTTGGGAGGGAACAACCAGGAGGGTACCCTGCATATCACAAAGTGTTCCTCAGCAAGTTTTAGGCACAGCCCAAGCTCACTACAACTATAACTGAAAACATTTCCACTTGAAATCCCTGTGCCTGACCTAGCCTACCACCTGGTGTTTTAAGCTCAGCCTGGGATGTGACAGCCACCAGTCCCCTCACCGTTTCTCACTGGCACAAGGAGACCATCTCTGAACACCTTTCCCAGCAATGCCTTGGCCCGGGGACACACACCTGCACTTGCTGCCCCTCGGAGGAGCTTAACCTTGGCCGTGCCTCCTGCAGACAATCCAGAGGATGCCAGCATGGCAGTGTCCATCGCAGTCTGCCTGATCCTGCTCTCCTGCATGCCCTGGACACCTTTGCAGGGTCCCAAGCCTCACCCCTCCATTTAGCAGCAAAACCAACCCACTGTGCTTTCCATACAGGAACTGTTCACCTCCTTCCCTTTGCCTCTCCAGTCCCCACGGGAGGCAGGACCACGATCTCACCACTCTAAGGCCTGAAGCCCTCCCAGGCTCCCTCTGCATTTTTTGTGGGTATTTGTCGGGGTGCTGCCCTCCCCACCCGCTGGACCAGCTCTCCCCATTCCCCAGGGTTCGCAGTGCCCGTGTACGGATGGACAGCATCATCCCCATCACCATCCTCATTTCTCTTCTCCATTGCTATGACATTCGTCTTTCCTTTGGCTCTTCTAAAACGGGCTCACCAGTCCTTATCTCTGGCCAGGCACTTCCAGGCTCCTCTCTCCCGAGCAGGGATGACTGGAAACACACACACCCCCATTATACCCCGGCCCGGCTCCCTCCTCTCCCGGGGACAGCTCAGGGTGCGGANTGGGGTCAGTTCCTCGCTCCGGAGCGGGTCCCATTCTCCCCCTCCGGGCCGCTTCAGGCAGGGAAGGGCCCGCGGCAGAACCCCGGGGCCATCTCCCGGTAACGTCCCCTGTGACCTCAGCCCCGGTCCCCCGCCCGCGTCCCCGGCCCGGGGCGCCCCGGCGGGGACCGAAGGCATCATGAGCGTCACGGTGGGGCTGGGCGAGCTGCTGGACATGGCCTTCGGCACGCCCGAGAGGGGTAACCCCCAGCTCGGGGCCCTCCGCATCCTCCTGCGGGGCCTCCTGCAGCACCTCCAGCCGCGGGACGCCCCGGCGCAGGTCGGGGAGGGCGACGGGGGTGTCCTGGAGCCCCCCGCCATCGAGGGCAGGGGGAAAGCCGGGTCCCTTCATCAGCAGAGATGGCCGGGGCTGGGGAGGGCCGAGGGGCAGCTGAAGAACGGTTTGGAGGTGACGGAGGAGGGGATGACCAAGGTGAGGAGGCAGGGATGGTGACCCTGCCCCACGGAGGGTCACAGGGGCTGTGCCCCTGCCACGTCCAACACACACACCGAGACCCCGTGCCCTGTGTTGCCCATCTGCTGCCCCGGGACCAGGGAGCCTGGGGAAGCACCCAGGCACCTCTCTGGCTCTGCTGGACCCGGCTCCGCTTGGGACTGATGAAAGAGCGATCTTTAACGCAGGTTTCAGTCCCTTCTCACCCGGCCCTGGGGCTCCATCAGTCCTTGCTTTGACGTTGAAGTCTGCTGGGTCCCTTTCTGCCCTGGCAAGGGTTCCCCAGCTGTGCTGCCCTGCAGGGACAGCAGCTTCTCCTCCGGGATCCTCCCTCCCCCTCTGCCCTGCGGCACAGCGAGTGCCTCGGCTGCAGGTGACAACAGGACTGCTTGCAGGCAGGCTGTCCCCATGCCACAGCATCAGCTACTTGGATGCTGGAGTTTAGACCCGGAGCTGGAAAGGTGACCCGTAACCTCAGAGCTGGCTTTCTGCTCAAGCAGAGCGATGCTGAGCCATGGAGCTTTGTGCTGTCTCCATAGGCAGCATAAGGACAGCCCATGGCAAACCCAACACTTCTCCACCCCCTGTGAGACCTGGCAGCCCCAGTCTGGTCCCATCTCACATGCCACCACCTTGACTTTGAGCACAGCCACAAAGCAAAGGGAAAAGACAACAGTGTTTTGCCAGGAAGCTGGAGCTGGGGTGCTTGTTCCTTGCAAATGTCTTCAATTTCAGTTTTGGGGAGCTCTGTGGGCATGGCCATGAGCTGACCCGATGTGGATGATGCTGTGGCAGCCCCACTGGGTCCCAGAGGCACCCCCAACCCCTGAGCACCACCTAGCCTGCCTTCTCCCCACATCCCCCAGAGCCCGTGGGGACCCTTCATCACCAGCCAAATCCATGTTCCTCAGGTGATGGACATGATGCAGGAGATGCACACCACCATCTGCTCACTGAAAACCACTGTTGAGGGTTTCCAGGAGGAACTGAAGCTCCTGAAGGACAGTTTCCAAAAGGTGTGTGTGTGTGTGGAGCCACGTTGCTTGCTGGAAAGCTCTTGGCTGAGGGGTTAGGCTGCCTGGGGACCTTCACAGACAGCAAGGGTACACGGGGTGACAGGGATGAGATCCCAAGCCCTGGGAGATGTGGGATCTGCCCTGCAGCTCACGGGTTCCCTATAGACTCTGTCTGCAGCCTGACCTGGGCTGGGTGCTGCTGATCCCTGCCTGTCCCTGCTGATGCCCATCCCTGCCATTCCGACCCTGTGGATGCAGACCCCCTGGTGCTTCTGTCTGACAGGGTGCTCGGGAGGACCCGCAAGAGCAGTTGGTGCGGCAGGATGAGCATGGCCAGCTCCTGCAGAGCATCCTGGAGCAGCTGGTGAGTGGGAGCAGCATCTGTGGCACTGTGCAGAAGTTTGGAGAGAAGTTTGGTTGCAGAGAACCACTCAGCACCCAGCTCCTGGGACTGCCCCAAGCTGTCCAGGGTCAGGCTTTGGAAAATCCTTACAGAAAACACACTCAGGCCTCCCAAGAGCTGCCCTGGCTGTGGTTACCTTCCTCAGGAAGCATCTGGACCTTCTGGCAAGGTCCGTGTCACCTTCCTAGCCACTGGACCAGAGACATCCATCCCTGGACACCCTGTGTCCTGGTGTTTTCCACCAGCCACCTCCACTGCTCTTGTTCCTCCTGGAATGCCAGGAGAGCATCATTACCCTGGGACATGGCAGCACAGACCCAGGGGTGGATTAAACCCTGTAGATTTGGAAGCTCCAGGGGACCTGCCAGGGGTGGGGACACTGCTGGGGATGGTGGCAGGGTTTGGCATTGCCCTCCTCATCCTGTGGGCTGCCTGGGCTCTCTGCTCCCAGAGCAGGGCTGATTTCTCTCCTGGTTGCAGATGGAGGTGCAGCAGGAGCTGAGCTCCTTTCCCTGCAACTCTGCTGCACCGTGCTGGAGCTCTGTCGGGGAGGTGCCCACTGGTGAGGTAGGTGCAGGCTCTCAGGTCCCAGGGTCCCTCTCTGGGGGCTGGCAGTGCCCCTCAGCTCCAGGACATCACAAGGATCTTCTCTCTCCCCAAAACCTTGGGGAATGCTTCATTCCAGAACCTCTCTGGCCAGGAGCTCAGTGCTGAGCCCTCTCAGGAGCCAGCCCAGGAGGTGCCGTGCAGGCTGAGCTGGCTGCTGGATCAGTATGAAGTCGTGGAGACCAATGCCAGCCACCACGAGAGCCACCTCCAGCAGCACAGTGAGCACCAACATCCCCACCACACCGGGCCCTCACCACAGTGGGTTGTGCCACCAGACCTTTGCCAGCACTGGGAGGTGGCAGGGCCACACTCAGCCACCCCCTCTGAGTTCCCTTGTCCCTCTGCCACTGGCATGGCTGGCTGGGACCTGGGCACTGCACCCTGGGTGTCTTGGTGCTGGTCACACCGTGGGGGTGGCAGCAGGGCTGGGGGGGGGTTAAGCCATAAGAGCCACCTGGCTTTGGGACAGCACCGTGCTGGGGGCCTGCAGGAGCAGTGCTGCAGAGCTTTGGTGTCTGATTTCAGCATACCTGGAGACCTCGGAGGACACAGCTGCCCAACTGGAGAAGGTGCCGAGTGAGATGAGGCACCTCAAGGACGGAGGAGAGAAGGTGCCAGGCTGCAGGGGTCTCAGGGGGGGTTGCCTGAGGGTCCAGGGCCTGAAGGTCTGCACCCTGTTTACCAGGAATGCACGGAGGCATCTTTCAGGATGTCCTCGCTAGCCACTCACTGGGGTCACCCAATGGTCACCCACACCTGCCTGCCTCTCCCCAGGTCCTACAGCCACCCTGTTTCTCACCCAGGGCCACATTTGTCCTCTCCAGGGGCTGGATTTTGGCAAGCAGGTGCTGGATCAGGTGGGGCAGCTGCAGGAGCAGTGCTCGAGGCTGCAGGAAGCTGCGGAGCGGCTGTGGGGTGACACCAAGGACAGCCAGGTGAGCACAAACCCGGGCTCAGCTCGGGTGACATTAGTACCAAGGTTGGCATCTGAACCAGGCTGGGCACAGGGCTTGCCCGGGCTTGGCACGTCCCTGCTCTGAAGTGGCTCAGTGTGCCAGGATTTTGTGGCCATGGCACACGGGTGGAGCTGGGGCTGAACAAGGGTGAGCAGCTCCGGGGCAGGCACAGGGGAGAGAGGATGGCTGGGGACACGGGGCAAGTGTGGGGTCTGTGGTGGATGGTGGAGCACCCAGCCATGAGCAAGGTGGCAGGGCTGGGGGCCAGGGGATGGCTGACCCCCCTGCTCCCTGCAGAAAGGAGAGAAGGCTGAGCTGGAGACCAAAGCAAGCCAGGAGGATCTGCAATGTGCCATGGTCCAGCTGAGAGAGGTGATGCAGGACCTGCTGCAGAGGATGTCCCTGCTGGACCAGGATAGGCAGAAAGCCCTAGAAAACCTCCTCAAGAAGATAGACTCCAAGGTAGTAGTGGTGGGGATGGAGGGATGCACCAGGCCAGGGAGCACATTCCCGTGTGGGGAGGGTGAATGCCAATGCCAAGAGATGATGGTCCCTGCTTCGTGGCTGGCCATGTGTCCCAGGGTGCCCCAAACATCCCCCAGAGGCAACAGCACCCCTTGAAATGGTGTCCCAACAACCCCCCTGCCCTCCCTGCAGCTGGACTCCGTGGCACTGCGTCCCCTGCAGCCCCCGGCGGAGCAGCTCACCCATCATTGCCTCTGCCAGGGATCCTGCTGTGCTGCCACCTGGGCTGCTGGCTTCAAGAGGTGGGGGCTGCTGGGTCCCATCCCACCTTATCCCCTCCTGTACTGCCCCATCCCCTCCCGTGCTGTTCCATCCTACCCTGTCTGTCCATCCAGACTCTGTCCCACCCTGCCCACGAGGTGCCAGCTGCCCCACGGGCTACTGCCCACCCATGGCACCCCATGGGGTCCCTCGGGTGCTGGCGGGGTGCTCAGCAGCTGCCACTGTGCTGCAGGCAGCTCTTTGACCCACTGAAGTGCATCTCCTGTAACAGACCCCTGGCCACGGCTCCGGCACCGTGAGTACCCTGCAGCCCCCCCCAGCCCCCATTGAACACACTAGAGGCAGATGGCTGACTTTGCCTCCACGTCCTCATCCACAGGCCCTTGGTGACAGTCAGGAAGAGCAGCCAGTTCCTCCAGACCCAGCCAGCACATGCCAGTGCCTCCCACTCCCCAGCACAGCGACTGCCGAGGTGAGGCTTGCCAAGCACTGCCGGGTCCCTCTCCCTCCCTTTGGGGTCCCTCTCCCTCCCTTTGGGGTCCCTCTCCCTGGGCAGGAAGGGTGACATGGCTGCTCCCTCCCCAGGGAAAGCAAAGGGAGAGGCAGCAGCAGAGCCAGCCGGGGCCCTGCAAGTCCTGTGGGGCCACTGTCCAGGTCCAGCTCCCTCCTCACCATCTGTCCCTGCGGAAACCCTGCAGACTACACCTACAAGAACGTGAGACCCCATCCCCCTGTGTCCCTGTGCTCTGGAACCCACCAGGCCCCCCTGTCCTGGGCTGGTAGAACCAGGCTGGGCACCTCCAAAAGCACCGGCTGCTCTTCCCTCTAGAGAGAAGTGGATATTTTGGGCACTGATGGCATCATCTACAAGGGCAGGCTGGGCTCACCACCTGCCAGCAGAGCCCCCACTGTGGGCAAGGACCTCCCAGGTAGAGGAGCTGCCCTGGGCACCATGTGAGCTCCAGACAAGCTGTGCAGCCACGGGAGATGGCATGTCCCACCGGGGCTGAGCCACCAGCAGCCTCTCATCCCCCTGTGCTAACCATGTCTCTGCTTTCAACCAAAGCAACAAAGACCCCCCAGCCCGCAGAGAAGATCCACCGTGTCCCCAAATACAACAGCCACTACCGGTCCCTATACTCATGTGAGTCTGCCTCGGGTCTCCCCCAGCCCACTGGTCTCACTGGGAGGGCTCAACCTGCCGCTTGGCACTCCTGGGGGGCTCCTGGAGGTGCTGCCGGGGGTGTCACACCCCGTTCAAGGCTGTTTGTCCTTCTGCATTGCAGGTGCTGCCATCCGAAGGCCATCGACTTGGGGGGCTGGCAGCAGGCTGCCGCGGGGGGCAGCAGGACAGCAGGCAGCTGGGCTGGCGGGGGGGTTGTGAGGTGGCTTTGGGGTCAGGAGGGGACAGAGGCACCGGGGTTGTGCTGCCTGGTCTGAGGGGGATGGTGGTGGTGGATGGGTCACTGTAGGAGATTAACACCGCAGACCACAAAGTTGTTTCTTCTCTATTGCCTCTCCTCCAAAGTGGCCCCTCGGCTTGGGGGGCACACAGGGCACCCCTGGGGATCCTCCAGCCTGACACTTCATGTCTGTGCTGCATCCCTGTGACCTCTCTTTGAACAGCCAGATGTTCAGGTCTGTGTTTTTTTTCCAATCCTGAGGTTCCTGCTGGCCCTGGAAGAGCCACACACGGGTTCCTCTCCCCACACCTTCACCTGTTTGATGGTGTTTCCTGAGGCCAGACCCCTTCTCTGTGTCACAGCTCCATACCACACAGTCCCCACCTCAGGGACCATCCTCACACCCAGCAGAATTCTACTTTGTCCTTAACGTGCTGAGGACACGAGGCCAAAAGCCCCATCTGTTCCGAACACCACCTCAGTGGGTGAGACTGAACCAGGCAGGTCCAGTACAACCTCCTGCAAGGCAGCTCCCCGGGGTCAGAACCAGCTCCAGCCCGAGGCTGTACAGGAGTCGGCCTGAGTGAAACCATTGCTCCTGTGATGTTTATTTTAGCAACGTAATTAAGAGATTAAAATTATTGACTGGTGAGCGCAGGGATGCCAGGACACCGCCTCCTGGGGATGGTGACCTCCAAGGGACCTGTCACCAGGTGAGGAGGGGATGGGGCCAGGTGACAGCCAGACACCCAGGACCAGCAGGTGTCACAGGTGGTGTCCCCACAGCCTGCCCCTGCTCGGGGTGGGGTCTCACACCCACAGCTGATGTCTGGAGGCAGCAGCTGGAGGCAGGCAGACACACAGCACAGAGGTGGCCAGTCCCAGCTGAGAGGCACAGGATGCACAGAGCCACTGGAGAGAGGATCCTGCAACACCCCAGACAGGGGACAGCCTTCCCCCTGTCCCAACACTGCTGCAAAGCAAGCAAGGACACCGGGTTCAAAGCAGTAGAGCGTGTATTGCAAGCGGCTGCGGCGCGTCCGGAGAGACTTCCAGCCGCCGGGAGAAAAGAACAGAGGGGTTAAAAACAATCCCAGTCTCTAGGGTTACACTGTGTCATGCAAACAGCCCCGGGGAAAACCCCATCCCAGGTGGGGAGGGGAGGGTGTGCCGGCCCTGCTCCCCATCGCCAGGTGGGCGAGGGGCCAGACGCCTCCCCGGGAGCCATCCCCCAGCCCTGCTCACCAGCGAGCACGGCGCATGCGGGGTGGAGGCTGCGGCCCAGCAGGAACAGCCCTGGCTCCCTCCCTTACCAAAAACAAGCTGCGTGGGGTGTCTGCCCCCCACCCGGCTGAGCGGGGCCGTGGGAGAGGGGGAAACACTCAGGTACATCCCACTCTGCCTGGCGGGGAGGCCCTGGGGACAGCGAGGAAGGGACCTCCTCCAGAAATGTCACTCGCATGCAAACTCCGGTGTCCCAAGAGGAGGGGGTGCTGGCTCCCCGAGAGCCCGGCAGTGGCGGGGTCCCAGGCAGAGGCCGGTGCCGGTCCCGCGTCCCTCGCAGCCTCCGCTGTCCCTGGGGAGCTCCGTTCAGCTCGAGGACAAGTAAAAACTACTTCAAACCAAACCCATGCAAGGCAGCTATTTGCTCGTGTGTGTCTCAGCGGCCGCCAGACGCCCTGGCAGCAGAGTTCCTCTCCTCTTCGGGGGGGCGGGGGGTGTATATATATATATTTATATATATTTATACGCAGGGGTCCCCGCCGCGTTCGCTTTCCGCCGCGGCCTCATCTCTCAGCCTCCATGGTGACGTTGGCCTTCTGTTCTGCCGTGGCCTGCTGGGAGACGGCGGCTGGCCAGCCCGAGGGCTGTGCCGGCGGGGCCGGAGTCCACATGCTCTGCTGCTGGCCGGGGGGAGAGGCCGCGGGCCAGGAGGGGTTGAAGGCCCCGTGCTGGGGCAGCGGTGGGGCCGGGGGCGGCGGAGAAGTCGCCATGGAGGCCACGGGGCTGCTGCTGTTGAAGCTCTCGGAGGCCTTGAGGCGGGAGAACATGGTGAGGGCGTCGGGGAAGTTGGGCGGCGTGGCCGGCGTGTTGGCGGGAGTGCACATCTGCGGGAGGGAGACACGGGGTCAGGAGGGAGCGGGGGGGTCTCCACAGTGTGTCCACACAGGGATACACAGACGGACACACAGACACGGACATACATGTGTGGACATGCACATGGACACGCATGGACATGTGCAGACAAACGGACACGCATGGACATATGGACACACACAGGCACACAGACACATGCACAGGGACACAAGCACACACGGACATGCACAGGGACACACAGACATACACACAACATATGGACACACAGGCACATGCACACGGACACGCACACATGGACATAGACATGTACACAGACATGGACACACACGCGGACACACGCACAGGGACATGCGTGCACACGGGGACACTCACTCATGGGGACACACGTGCACACGGGGACGTGCAAGCTGGGCACTAGCAACAGCCTCAAGCGCCCACCAGCTGGTGCTGTGCCCTGGGTGAATGATAGAGAGGTAGAAAAGCACTTACCATCTGATGGTGGTGGCTGTAGGGGATGTTTGTTTCTTGGAAAAAAGCACTGAGAGCAGTCTGGGGGGAAAAAAAATAAAAATAAAAAAAAAAGAAAGGAAAACGACGTTACAAGCTGCGTTCAAACCGGGCACCCACTTCATCCCTGTGCACAAGGGCAGAACTTTGCAAGCCCCCAAGGATGATCTCTAACAGTCCCAGGGGGGCTGGGCTGTGCCTGCAGCCTCCTTGCCTGCGTGGGAAAGCAGCACACACAGCTGCTGGCCTGTCCCCAGGCAGGGACCCACGCCTGCCTGCACCAGGGAATCCCGTGGATTTGGGATCACTGTGCTCACTCCTGAGAAGCAGCCACTGCTGGAGCTGACCCCAGCAGGCATTTCACAACTCACAGCAGTGCTCCACAACCAGGGAGAGGAGGGAAAACAAATCCAAACCCGGCAGGGGAAGCCCAGCAGGAACCAGTTTGATGCAGGTCCTTAACAGGACAAGATCAACATCACCACATCCAGGCTGGGAGCTTGCTGGGGCTACAGCAGGTACCCCACCCCACACCCCAGAGCACTTCTGATCCTGTCACAGGCAGGGCAGGGTTATGACTGACATGACTTTGGTTAGCTTCCAGCTCAGACCAGTAACAATCTGGTAAATATGTCACATGCCACAGGCATGTGAGAGGACAAGGAGGGGCTGCAGGAAAGGAAGGCGGGGGCACAGGCTGGCCAGGAGGACAACCAGCCCAGGTCTGGAAGGAGTGGAGGGTGCAGGCATGATTCATGAAGGTGAATGCTGAGCTAGGCCTAGGTAACAATGTTTGAATTCAGACTTGATAAAAATGTGAAGACAATTGGGTTTGGATTCAGCTCTGGTTAGAGGAAAGCCCTTGGATCAACTCAGCCCCCAGCCCAGGGGTAGCCAGGTCTGCAGCTCTGCAAGCCAGGAGCCAGGCACAGGGCCATGGCACCACTGAGACTTTGCTCCCTTCCTTGGGGTTACCCAATCGGGTTAAAAAAACAAACAAACAAAAAAAAAAACCCCAACAAACAAGCAAAACCAAACCAAAACACAAAAAACAAAAAACCCCACAAACAAACAAAAAAAGCAGAAAAACCTGGCAGAAGCAGAGGCAGGTTGTACCAAACCCTCTGTGCCTGCAGCACCCACAGCCCTACCACACACACACACACACACCCCCCTCGTCCTGGTGCCCACGGCCACGGGCTCCTGTGTCACACCCAGGACTGGGATGAACAAGTCAGCTCAGCTCACTGCTCTGATGGAAAAGCTCTTCTGCCTCAAAAGCCCCTGAGCTGGCAGGCCCTGGAAAGGCAGCACTCGTGGCCCTGGGGAGCTGGTGCTGGATGCTTGCAGGGGGGGTTTATGGTTTCCTGGCAGGTGGCAGCCGGGAGTGGGGTCTGCACACAAACACCCCAGCATGGGGTGGGGGGAGCAACTGTTGCTGTGGAGCCTGGCAATACCCAGGCTGGCAATAGCCAGGCTTTTCCCAACAATAACTGCATTTAATAGCTGCATTAAACACAGCTCTGGCTGGGTTTCACAACCCAGCACCCAAAGCCTGCGCCCAGCAGGACCCGCGGGATTCCCGTGAGGGCCAGGCAGCAGGATGAGGGGCTGCTGGCCTGGAGATTGGCTCTGAACAGGCTGACACACGTCAGTGGATCGAGCAAACAGCTGATGGAGACACGGGCAGTTTTGAGGCAGCAACACCCCCAGCAGTGTGCTGCCCCTTGTCCTGGGCGAGGTCCGATGTCCACAGACACACACACACACACTGGCTCAGGCAGTGATAAGGAAGGGGGAACAGCACAGGGGAAGCACAGGTGAGGTGTGGGCACAGGCTGTACACTGATTAAATCTGCCCCGTGTTCCTGCTGTCCTAGCTGAGACTGTGCCACAGGCAGACAGGGGATGAGAAAGTCCCCGCTGTCCCCCCGAGCTGCCACCAACCCCTGCGAGGGCTGGGACAGGAGCTGGGACCTGGGTGGAGGAAGCACTCCACTGCTGCAGACCCTCTGCCTAAAATACTGCATCTCCTCCCCTCCATCTGCCCCTTCCCAGACATGACCCCTCTGCCCACAATGCCCACGGCTTGTGTCCCTCCAGCTGTCCCTCCCAGAGGTGCCCCAGCCCAGAGGCCAGTGCTCCCTCATCCTGGATGGCATGGGGTGCCAGGGACACACATGTACCCAAAGCTGCTGATGCCACCTGGTCTCCAGCCAGCAGCACTTGGGGGCAACCAGTGCCACAGCCAAGCCAATTAAGGCTCCTCTGATGGAGCAGGAGCCTGACCCTGGACCCAAGGCCCCGTTGCCCGTGCCACCCTGGTGTGAGTGGGAGCAGGGCAGAGCACCATGTCCTGCACCTCAGGCCCCTGGGTCAGACAGAGCTCAAAACAGGGAGCCAAGAAGCACCCGTGATGACCAAAGCAGAGGGAAGGTGGCTGCAGGGAGAAGAGAGGAGGTGACTGTGAGAATGCAGGAGCTCAGCTGGAGGAGCAGGACACCCACCCAGGTGCTGCTGGAGTCCCTGCACCAGCTCCCAGCTATGGGTGCTGCCAGCACAGGGAGCCCACGGGGCCAGAGCAGCCCTGGGGGGAACCCTGCCCTTGAGCCACAAAAGGGACTCAATAAAACACAAATAAATCAGCAGAGGAAGTGGGAAGTCAACCATGGGCACAGCGGGCAGAGCCGGACAGCTGTTCCTCCTCTGGTTCCCCACACACAACCTCACCACACTGAACACAGACACGACACTTAGCACCAGGAAAAAGGAAGGAATTGGTGGTTTTTTTAAGGCTGATATCTTCTTAGCCTTCCCAAGCAGCCCCAGAAGCAACCAGCATGTAACAAAGCCAATTAATACTCTTCTACTGGGGAAGGAGACTGATCCCCTGCACGACACCAGGCTCTGCAAACTGAAACACCTCCCTGGCAGCCTGGGAGTTCCAGCCATGGTGCAGGTACCTGCTGCCTTCCCTGGCTCCTCCTGAACAGCCAGCACCTGCACCCCCGAGGCTGAGTCCCAGCCCTCACACAGAGACACTCCAAGTCTCTTCCTTAGGCCTGCAAGCCTCCTGCTCCCACCAGCCATGGCACTGCTCCAGGAGCAGGGAGCACAGCAGGGCTGCAAGCTGTGAGAATCCCTGCCCTGAAACACCAGTGGGGTCACGGCGAGTGGGAGAGGTGATCCACAGCCTAACCACGAGCTCTTGTCAAGCCCCTTAGCACAGCACAGCCTCTGAGCAGGGCAGATGTATACCCAGCAGCTTCCTGACCTCCTGCCCTGCTCGCTCTCCTGGATCAGGTTCTTTCCTCCAGACAAACTCCAGGTCTGCCAGGGCCAACAGGACACCATGCCCAGCAAATCCCTTCTGCAGCCTCCACTGCATTCTCTCCCAGCAGCCACACCAGCCCAGGAAAGACGCCCCAAACCATCAGCTTACCCCCAGCCCTGAAGCATTGTGTTTCACAGCACCCCCCTCTCCTCCTGCCCATTACCCAACCCCCCAGGGTTCTGCTCCCCACCTGGCTGTGAAAAAAGTAAGAAAGGTCCCGGGCAGGTGGGGTGGAGGCCAGGGCAGAGCTGGGACACACAGCTCCTGCTCTCCTGTCTCCCTGTCTCCCCACGGGGGTCTCCCAAGGTCCCTCCCACCCACACCACAGCCCAGAGCAGCACTTGGAATCCGAGAAGCCTTGGAGAGGAGGCAGTGCCAGTGACAACCGAGCTTGCCTGAGCTCCATCCACCACTTGACACTCGCTGCAGAGAGCCAACAGCACTGCACCAGAATAACAAACGCCTCTGAACACCGCGGGCTTGAGGAGGGGAGAGCACGCTGGAGTCAGGAGACACCTCCCCAGCGTGACTCCCCGTGCCCAGCGGCCATTTTGCACAGGGAATTCTCTGACCCTTCCACCAAAAGTGAGTGGAACATGGGAACTGCTCATCCCAGCAGCTCTGCTCACAGCCCGGCTTCCTCCCAGCCCTGGGACTGCCAACCCGGCCTGAGACGGCTGCTAGGACTTGAGCAACTCGCCAAACGGTGGCAAAAGTTCTGCAAAAACGCCTGGTGAAAGGACAGTTGAAACTTTTTTTTTTTCCTTTTTTTTTTTTCCGGTCGTCCCTTCCCAGCTCTTTGGCGACACGCGCGGAGGTGGTGGCAGCGGATCCCGCCCGTCCCACAGGGACACTCAAACCCTGTTAGTAAACAAACCCCTGAGCACGTTACACATGAAACTCCTCCAGCACAGCCGAGGCTGCTCCCGGCCCCGCTCCGCAGCGGGAGGAGCGGAGGGGAACGCCGGCTGGGCTTCCCGCACAGCCCCGCACACCCACGCACGGCTCGGCTTCCGATCTAACATCCAGAAATCCTCTGCCGACAGCAAACTGCCCCCGTGCCCGGTCCCTCCATCCCCGTTAGAGACCAAGCCCCGGTGCCGGGCCGGGAGGGTGCCCCAGCCACCGGGATGGATCCGAACCGAACCGAACCGAACCTCCTGCTCCCCAGACTGACTCAGACCTCCTCCTCCCGCATCCCAGAACAGAGACTTCAATCACAAAGGTGCCATTAGCGTCAAACCCATCAGCTCCAGCCTAGAGAGCTGCTGGGGCTGCGGGAAAAAAAGGAGGAGGGGGGGAGGAGGAAAAAAAAATAAAAATCCTCTTCCGAAGAAGCTTTTCTCGCTGCAGCTGCCGCACTCCCCCCGTGCTGCCCGTGCCGGGGCTCCGGGGGAGCGGAGCACCCAGAAAGGCTGCGGGGGAGTCCCCGTCCGCACCCCATCCCCACGCGTGACATTCATCCCCGTGGATGTCGCGGAGTCTCCTGCCCCCCGGGAGGAGGAAAAAGCGCCCGGAGCCAGAAACGCTTTGACCTACAAAGTCTCCTCTCCCAGGGCTGCCCGAGGCCTGAGGCAGGGCTGGGGAAGGGGGGAAGGCTGGGGTGGGGTTTCCCAGCCCACGGNGTTGCTCCCCGCATGGCGGGCGAGGGGGAAAGTTCTGGAAGGTGCGGGGTTGGGGGGGTATCAAAGGCTCCTTCGAGCGGGCAGCCGGGCCCCGCGGGGTTGCTGAGTACCGGGACCCGCTCAGCAGGCAGGGACGGGCGGGTGGAGCGGCCCCGGGGGCAATGACGGGAGGGGAAAGCCGGGGAACCGCGGGCTCTGCGGGAACGGGGGAGACCCCGGGTGTCCCCCGGTTTGTGGGTCCCGGTCCCGCGGTTTGTGTCTGGCTGGGGGTGGTTGGGTTCCCGGCACCGCAGCCCCTGGGCGGTGGGTGTTGTGCAGCTCCCCCTGAGCCCGGGGATCGGTGGCTGCAGCTCGGGCAGGTTTGACCCGGGGGGTTTGATCCCTGTCCCGGTGCTGGCCAGCAGGTAGCCTCCCACAGCTCCTGTAACAGCGTTATCCAGGCCTTGGATAATGCCAGGGCCGAGGGGATTCCTCCTGCTGCCCCCCATGTGTGTCACTCCCCAGATCAGGGTGGGGGCTCAGCTGTGGGATGGGGGCAGGGGGATGTGTCAGGGGGTGACTGCGCCTGGCAGCAAGGATGTGACCCCAAGAGGGAAGAGCAAGGAGCCTGTAGCCAGCAAGGTGTGAATAAAACCAGGAAAACAAACCTCCTGAAGTCTTTTATTTCAATGGGAACCAAACTTTTCTGGAAAGCTTGCAGTCTGATTTGCAAAGGGGGAAGGGTTGGCCCTGGCCCAGCAGCACTTTTGGGAAGGACTGAGAGGCCTCTGGAGCAGCGCGGTGTCGGGGGAGGCAAAGTTCATGGGTTTGGCCCTCCTGGTGGGGAATAACTCTGCACGTAGTCTCCAGGGCTCCCCAGCCTTGTTCTGCCAGTGTGTGACAACAGCAGGGAGGGGACAACAGGCAGAGCTACGGGGTAACAACCCCCTGAGCAGCTGGACTTTGGTTGAGCTGTGCTGGGTGGAAGGTCTGTAGGCACACAGGGACGTGCTCCTGGGGCTGCCTCTCCCCAGGGATGTCCCAGGAGGCTCCTGAAGGGTCTGGAGCTGGAGAAACGTGTGTGAAGTGTGTCCTGCTCCAGAACAACCTTTCTCACCTTTCAGGGAGGAGTGATGTAGTGGGTACCAGCTGGGACTGGGAGGCAGTGACGTGTTTTGGGGTGACAGCACCCAGGTGGGCTGTAGCCTGGGAGCTGCTGGAGGCTGTGGGCTTGCAGCTGAAGGTTCCCCTCCTCTGCCCTCCTCCTCCTCTCCATGTTGTGCTGCAGAATGAGGCTCTGGGCTCAGCTTTTCCTGGATGGATTTTGCCCTGCAGGAAAAGGCTTGAGCTGGAGCCTCCTCACCACCCCTGGGGTTCTGCAGGGTCCCAGGGGCAGGACCCCGGCCCATTTTCACCCTGGTTCTTTCCCAGCCTGGCTGCCCTCACTCCACAAAACGGCACCTGGGGTTTGGGGCTCCCTCGGACCTCGTGGGAGTGTTTGGATCCCTTTGGGAGTGTCAGGGAGGGCCACCAGCTCCCCTGCCTCTCCATCCTCCGCCTGGGGCAGGACCCAGGGCTGGCACCCACCCCCCTGGGGAGAAACGGGGGCTCAGGAGCCCGGGGGCAAAGGGTGGAAGTGCAGAACCCACCCCCGTGGTGGCACCGCCGGGGTTTTTGCGGCTGTCACTGCTTCCCGCAGCCGCCACGGTGCGGGGGCTGCTGCTCCTCGGGCCCGTGGGACGTGGCTGTGGTGCTGCGGGGTCCCCACCCGCGGGGTCCCTGTCCCCAGGTCTCCCGTGCTGCTGGTGCGGTGTCCCCCGGGCCGGGCGGGGGTGAAGGATGCGGGTCCGCTGGAGGAGGTGTCCTGCAGCTCCATCGCTCCAGACCCCGGGCTTTGGGTCGGGAAGGGCTGAGCCCGTCCCTGGCACGGCCCGGCTGCTGTTGTCACCGAGTGTCCCTGAGGTCTCGCGGGGGAGATACTCCCCAGCCAAGGGCCCTGCCCTCTCGGATGACAATAACCTCCCTGGGGGCCCCACCACCTCCCCGGGCTCCGCAGACCTTCTTCCCGCTGGCGGAGGGAGGTTCGGCACGGACCGAAGGCTCCAGCCGCTTCCCCAGGCGGTCCCGGTGCCGGCAGTGCCAGCCGGGACACGGCTCCTCCGGGCTCCCCCCTTCACCCGCACCGCACCGGCTGCTGTCCCCAAAGGAGCTCAGGGGACAGCGCTGGGGACAGGGGACAAGCCCTCCTTGGGCTGGGCAGGAGCTCTGGGTGCTCAGGAAGGGGAGGGAAGGGGAAGGGACCCTCATCCCCTGTCCCTGTGCAAACTGTCCCCTCGGCGGTCACTGCTGCCCGGTGTCACCCCGGCTCTGCTGCCCGGTGTCACCCCAGCTCTGCTGCCCGGTGTCACCCCGGCTCTGCTGCCCGGTGTCACCCCAGCTCTGCTTTGTCCCCCTGCTCCTGGCAGACACTTCCCAGCCCGGCACGGGGGGACGGAGCCGCTGAGCTTTGCTGATGCTGAGCCCCAAACCGTGCAGGGCGAGGGTGCAAATTCCGTCACAAGAAACTTGCCCGGAGAGGCTGGTTGAGCAAGAGGCACCATCACTCCCGGTGCCAGCAGGATCCCGGGGGACAACGGGCAGGACCATTGCCAAGGCTCTGCTGGCAGTTCCCTGGCTCTTTCCTGTCTCCCCAGGTCTGTGGCACGTTGGGATGCAGCAGATCAAGGTCTGGTCCTGCTCCATCCTGACTCCAGCACCCATTCCCCAGGATCCCCAGCTCTGCTTGGGATGGCCACAGCAGCTGCACCAGTTATTGCTGACCAGCTGGGAGCACAATCCCTGCAGGTTGGTTGGTTTGTCTGTTTGTTCCCATCGGGTGTGTTTTAGTTTGATTTTATGGCCAGCAAATCCCATCCCCCTCCTCCCATTCCCCATCACAAACCATCCCGTGCCAGCAGGCTTGGCCCTGGGCCATCTTCTGTCTCCCTGCACCCCGTCCCCCTTCCCACGGTGCTGGGATGTTGGTGGGAGCTCTTTGGTGCCCCTCTCCCTCCACAGCATCCTCCTTGGTGCTGTGCCATGGTGCAAGGCAGCCTCCAGCCCTTCCCCACTCTCCTGGGGCACCTCCGTTCCCTTTCCTGCGTGGATTACGTGCAAGAGGGTGAACCCAGGAGAGATTTCCCCATATGTGTGGTATGCAGTCAGCCCCGAGTGCTGGCAGGTAACCAGCCTGGATAACAAATCCCCAAACTTTCCAGGAGGTTCTCAGCCCCCCCAGCTGGGCTGCCCGGGCTGTGGGTTCCCTGGATGGATGAGCTGTGTCCAGAGGGATGGATGAGCTGTGTCTGGAGGGATGGATGAGCTGTGTCCGGAGGGATGCGTGACCTGTGCCACGTCCTCAGGGGGCAGTGGGGCTGATCATGGTGTTGCTGCATGAAGCTGATCCGCAAAACAACCACCGGCAGGTTAATCATTGCCCAGGCTGAGCAAAACAGCCCCGCTGGGCACCCTCAGCATCATTCACGGAATCACAGACTGGTTTGGGTTGGGAGGGACCTTAAAGCTCATCCAGTTCCAACCCCAGCACGGGCAGGGACACCTCCCACCGGCCCGGGACCCGGGACCCCTCCGGTTCCATTCTGCCCAGGTGTATCCCGGCACAGGGCCAGGGTGTGCCCGGGCATCCCTGGGGAAGCTCAGGCCCCGGTTGGATCCCTGGGTGCTCCCTCACCTGTACCCCCGGGTTCCCCCCTGGTTCTCCCCGGGTTCCCCCCGGTTTCCCCCCAGTCCCCCCTGCTTCTCCCCGGTTTCTCCCCAGTTTCCCCCCAGTTCACCCCAGGTTTCTCCCCGGTTTCCCCCCGGTCCCGCCTGCTTCTCCCTGGTTTCTCCCCCAGTTCCCCTCCGGTTTTCCCTAGTATCCCCCCC
>JAAWXA010000038.1:862478-897302 GCA_038090715.1 Florisuga fusca
CGTGGGGTGGCCATGGGGGGGCTGTGCGGGTCTCCCCGGGCTGTGGGGCGGGCTGGGTGTCTGCCTGAAGTGTCAGGGCCTGGGGGGTCCCGTGGGGTCCCGTGGGTCTGTCCTTCTGTCCGTGGGTCTGTCGCTGCCCGGGGGTGCCAGAGGCTTCGTGGCCGCGGGGTCCTGGCTCTGCAGAGCCCTTCAGCTCCTGCCCTAACGGGGAGAGCAGGGCAGGGCAGAGGGTGGTGGGGATGAGGAAGGAATATTGGATCTGGAGGAACAGAGGATGGAAACCCCCCCGTGACAGCCCACCCAGGTCACACGGTGGCAGTGGGTCTCACCTGGGGGCTGCTGAGCTGGCAGTGTCTGCATCTGTGTCTGGTTTGTCAGACGTGCTGAAACTCCAAGCTTTGCCAGCAGCTCCACTTGGTGAGGTCAGGAGGAGCCTGTGACTCACCTGCTCTCAGCCTGGCTCCTGAGCTTGCCCGGGTTTGACTTGTTTAAAGAGTTTTACTGATTCTTCTCCCAAAGCAAGTCACCAGAGGAGTCCAGGGGTTCTTTTCTCCTGCAGTATCCATTTGCTTACAAGGTTCTCCAGGTTTCTGTGGTGCTAGGGCTCTTCCAGGCAGGTGAAGGAGCAGTTTGGGTCCCCTCCTGCTGGGGTGCAGGTGCAGCACAACCTGCCTGTGCAGGACTGAGGTTCTGTGTGTGTCTGGTGACCTGCCTGGCTCTGACATCCTCAGGGCTCCCTGATGGAGGGAGTGAGGTCACCCCCTTTTATTTCCAGGGGGTGCAGGAGCTCACACAGGCTCCTGCTGTCCTTACATCTCGTTGTAGGTTGGCTCTCAGCAAGAATGTTGTGGGGGAGATGGAAGAGGGAAGACAGCCTGGAAAAATCCTTCAGTTCTGTTTGCTCCCTCAGAAAATGCTTTTTCAGGGAGGCAGGAAGCAGTGTCTGGGGCTGCTAGGGAAGACAAATGTCACAGTGAGGTGACTCTGTGTGTCCCAGGGGCCTTTTCCAGTGGGGGAGAGTGGGTGGGAGGTGTGAGCTGCCCTGAGCTCTGCTGCCAGTCTGTGTCCAGCTGAGACATTGCACCTCATTCCCCTTGACGCCCAGGGCAGGATTTTAGGTATGGGCTGGATTCATTGTACCATGGCACTGCTTCCTGCAAACCCCCTCCTGGTGTTTCCCTGCTGTTGCCATTCCTGGGGACTGGAGTGTGTCAGCCAGTGTGTTTGTGGAGGCAGTGTGCCTCCCTCTCAGGCACGGGAGGTTTGTGTGGCCCCAGAGGCTGCCAAGGAGTCTCCCCTGTGTGGAACTTCCCTCCTGAGCCTGGGCAGCTGATTAAAAAAAATAAATAAATTTATATTTCCTGCAAAGGCTTTGGATGCCATTGGGCTCTTGTTAAATTAATTTCCTCTTGCACTTGCCTGTGCTCTTTCTGAGGGCACACAGGCTTCAGGTGAGACCTTCCTCTGCCCTCTCTTCAGGTTTATCTCCCCAGGATGCTGCTGGCTGCAGGAAGGGGGAGGAGGTGCTCAAGCTCAGCACTGTTCCAGGCAGAAGAGCTCTAAGGTGGAGGCTGAAGGCTGCTGAGCAGTCAGGTGTTAGGCTGGCACTCCCCTCTCCTCCCCTCCCTTCCCTTCTTCAGGTGGCATGTTGGACACTGTCCCTTCTGGTCCTGCAGTCCCAAGTGTGTTTGTTTGTGCCTGGCAGGGGGATGAGTGGGAAGGAGTGTCCCTGGTTGTATTTCATCTCTGGAAGTGAGCTGGAGCTGGGGCAGAAAGTTCCTGTCCTGAATGATCACTCATTATTCCTGAGCTGACCCTGCTGCTGCCAGCCTGCCAGTGCCTGGTGTTCCCCCAGCTCTGGGGGTGTTCCCAGGGATGAGGGTTTGTCTGCTGGAGCAAACACACCTCCAGCACCAGCAGCAAGCCCTGCAGTGTGTCAGCTGCCCCTGGGAAGGGACAGGGGTCACCAAGTGGTGAGAGCAGGTGGCTGAGTCACAGCCTGGCTGTAAGCACAGAGCATTCAGCTCCCCTTTGCTGACTGCTGCTCTGGTTGTTGCTGGCTCAGTCAGGAATGAGCAGGTGGATTGAGCAGGTTGCTGTGGAATCCCCCTTGGTTTGGGTAACAGAGTCCCCAGTGGGGCACTTGCAGGTAGCTGAAAATCCTTGGAATTTCTCTGCTTGTTCCCTCTTGGCTCTGGGGATGGATCAGCTGTGCCTCCCCTCCTGCATCTGAGGGGCTGAGGCTGCTCTCAGGTGACACCTGGTTGTGTTCTCTGCTACCTGCTCCCTGTTTGCTTCCCTTGCTTGCCCCAGGGAGGCTGTGCTGGCCCTGCAGGTCCCTGGGCAGCTGGGAGGGGTTGGGCAGGGCCTGGTTTGTGCAGGAGAATCAGTGCCCTGGGAAGTGGGCTGAAAATGAGAAGTCCCCAGGAGCAGTCCTGGGCTTTGCTCTGCTTGAGGCAGTCAGCTGCCTGGAGTCTCCTGGTGCCCCCATGGCTTCAGCAGCCAGCAGTGCCTGCCTCAGTTTCTCTCTGCTCTCAGCAGCCTCAGCCTGGAGCAGAGCAGGGAGCAGGTGCCCTGGAGATGCCTCTTGAATTCCACAGCCTGGCTGAATTTGGGAGGAAAAAAGAGGAGGATTGCTCCTCTCTGAACCTGGACTGTGCTTTGTCCCTGGGGAATGATACTTGAGTCAGAGGAGGAGCAGTTTTAAGCAGGAGAGGAGCTGTGTGAGTTCTGCCCAGTCCATCCCCTTGCTGTCAGCCCCACTCAGCTCAGCAGAGCTCTTGGCTCCCTCCCTCCTGCTGTGGTTCTGGAGGAGCCCAGCCCAGCCCAGCCACCACCTTGGCCTTGGTGCCTTTTTCCTGCCTTCTCCCTGGCTCCTCCTGGGCACCAGGCTGGAGGGCTGGGGGTCAGAAGCAGTTGCTTTTGGTGCTTGTTTACTGCTGGATTGTATTGAACCCAGCTCAGAGCCAGGTAGTAGGTTCTGGACCTGAAGTGCTGCAGGTGGTTGTTGTATCTGGAGGGCAGGAGGTGTTTCTGTCAGAAAAAC
The DNA here is from genome assembly GCA_038090715.1 of Florisuga fusca. Taxonomy (NCBI): domain Eukaryota; kingdom Metazoa; phylum Chordata; class Aves; order Apodiformes; family Trochilidae; genus Florisuga; species Florisuga fusca. The sequence goes on from JAAWXA010000038.1 coordinate 865,525, forward strand.
ATCTGGATGCCTGTGAGCTGAGCTCAGCAGTAGCCAGGCACCACCAGCTGTGCAGGGTTAGAGGAGCCTTTCTGGAAGCATGAAGGAAAAAAAGGCTTCATGGAAAAAACAGCCATTCATGAAAACCTCCCACTTCAGAGCAAATCGTGCTTGCTCCTAGCTGGAGGGACTGCAGCTCCTTCCATAATGTCTCCACAGCCACTCAGATGCTTAGTTACTGCTTTTGTAATGACTCATTTAAAAAAAAAATATATATTGTGCTGTCTCTGCATTGCTCTGGGGAGGCAGCTGCCCCTTTGGCTCAGCCCTCTCACCACACACATAAAAAACCTCTGAAACTTCAAGGAAAATGTCTTGGGTGGAGCCCTGTCTTCCAGTTCTCTCCTGATACTCATTGAGGTTGATATTGTGTGTTCCTGGAGTCTTTCTAGGAGGCAGCTCCATTTCTGGTGCTCTGCAGTCCCAGTGACCTTCCCACATCCCAGTGCATCCCCTTAGAGGTGACAGGAACAAATTCTGCTGAAGCTTCTGCTCAGTCCCAGGGTTTCTCTCTTCCAGACATCCACATCTCTGCATTTACAACTGGCAGGTTGTTAATGAAACTCAGCATGGAGTCCCTGGCACTCCCAGGAAAGGTTTTGTGGGGGTTTTGCCCTGGGATATGGGAGTGGAAGAGGGAAGGGAAGGGAGACTTTGCCCACCAGGATCCCCCCTGGCTGGGGTGAAGCAGCTCAGTGGTGTCTGTGGGACTAAACCTCCCACTGGAAGGTGGGGAAAAGAGGAACAAATTTATCAGAATTAAACAGTGTTGGAAAGGGCTGACACCTTCCTGCTTCCTGCCTCAGCTTTGAAAAACAAGTTAAGATGGGTTTATCCCCACTGTAATGATTTATTCCAGGGATTTTTAATTTCCCTCTGTCTCTGCTACTGGCAGCAGCCATCAGTAGTAGAAGGAAGGGGTGAGCTAGCAAGTATTTCCTGTATCTTGTGCTCTTTTGTACTTGTGAATTAAAGTCTGCTCAGACCAGCTCTTCCCTGGGAATTGCTCATTAAGTCTTTTTTATTACCTTGTTGGGTTTTTTTTAATTATTTTTTTGTTTCTGTTTTCTTTTTTCTTCTAGGAAACTACTTTGCAAGTCATTTCTTCATGGGAGGTGAGAAGTTTGACACCCCTCACCCTGAGGGCTACCTTTTTGGGGAGAACATGGATCTGAACTTCCTGGGGAACAGACCTGTTCAGGCAAGTTCCTACATGCTGTCTATTTTACCCTTTTTTTTTTTCCTGCCTGTTTTGCAAAATCATGTGCAGGGCTTGCAGGGGCTTCTTCTTGCAGGGGGCTTCTTCTCCTGCTGTGAACAGGGCATAGCACTGTCCTGAGGCACAGGTAGGGATTTGAAGCCAGTGTTATGATTTGGAGTTCTCCTGCACCTCAGAGCTGCCTAAAAAGAGCTCAAGGTAACAGAGTAGGAGCCATTTGGAGATGTTTTCAGGTGCTGGAGAGGAAAGGGAGAAGAGCTGCTTGTTCTGCCAGCTGTTACCTGAGTTGTTTCTGCAGCTTCCAAGCAAGAAGGAGGAAAACTGGTCAAGGTTCTCATCTTCAGGAGCTGTGACCATTGGTTAACTCATGCTTGTGCTGGGAGGCAGTTCAGTAGCACCCCAGTTTTACAGGTTGAGGAAACTGAGGCAGAATGTGCCTCTGACCACCTCATCCTGCTCTCTGGGCTCTCCTGGGCTGTGCCACTGCTTGTCTCAGCACCACAGCTGCAGGGGAGGGTGAGGGAGAATCCAGAGAGCCCCTGTTGAAGCAGAAAGTGCAGATGAGCAACAGAATGAGAGGGAAACTGTTGGAACAGTGCTGTGCAGGCCTTCCCCCCCAAAACAGAAGGTGGAACTATTGGCTGAACATCCCCTGTGCCCATGGCAGCAGGGACACTGCCTGCAGGTCTCCTTGCAGACAGCCTGGCAGTGAGTTTCATCTTATTTTCTGAGGGGAGTGGGTGAGAATGTTATTAACACACTGGGACCTTGGCCAAGTAGGTTTCAGGAGGGGAGGCTGCCCTGGGGGATGGTTTGTCTCTGGAAGGGTGATGTCCTTTGGCAGCTGGTTAATCTTCCAGGAGAAAACCACTTGAGCACAGAGCAGCAAAACTGCTTTCTGGAGGTGAGCCAAGTTCTTGCTTTGGAGTGCTCAGTGTGGGGCAGTGCTCCCAACCCCAGCACCCAGGCAGGGAGCAGGGAAAGCTGCTGCTGCCCCCTGAGGCCTCTGCTGCCTGGGGCACCCGGAGGTCTTCTGTGGCATTCTGGTGGTGGTCAGGGAAGAGCAGGGAAGTCTTTCCCCAGGCTCTGGATAGGGCTCCACCAATCCATTTCTGTGACCTGAGGGGACAGCACTGATGGGTCATGTCCTGGAGCTGTGCTGGAATTCAGCTGCAGCAGCATTTGGCTCCTTGTTTCTGAGGGAACTTGGATGCTCCCTGCTCCCTGCTCCGGGGCAGCTGCTCTCCCCAGCACTGCAGGGGCTGTGGTTGGTGCTGCTGAGTCCCTGGTGGCACTGCTGCTGGGTACCCTCAGAGGAACCTTTCCCCAGGCACTGTCCCATAGCTCTGGACCTTTCTGTGGTGCCTTGGAGCAGGGCTGGGTCTCCAGGCTGGGCACCTCCCGACCCTGGCAGCCCTGTTCCACCTCCAGCCCTTGCCAGGCAGACAGGAGATCTGCAGCTCTGCAGGCTGAGCTCACCACAGGGAGCAGCTTCCTTTGCATTGCTCACTGGAGATTCTGTGGCAGGAAGGAGGCTGGAGCAGGACAGTCCTCTGCTCAAAGGGGGATCTGTAAGAGAAGGTCTCTTGACTGCCCAGTAGAATGAGGCCCCCTCTCCCTGTCTCTTTCTTTTCTTTCTTTTCCAGAACATTTGCCCCATTGTTTCAGGATAAAAAGAGTTTCCCCCAGTAATCCAGGCCTGGGGCATGCTGCTTAGCAGTCAGATCAGTGTGTGCATGCTGTAACACACATGAAAGAGCTGCTCAAGCTGGAGGTGGTTCCTTTAGTCAAAATAAAGGCTTGTGAGAGCAGGGATTTCTAGACTGAGAATTAAGGCTGGAGAAAAAGAGCTTGTGAAAATGCCCTTTAAAGTATCTGGTGTTAGTGTGAGCTATTGCTGGGCCAGAGCAGGATTTTCACCCTGAAACACATTCCATTTGTCTGGAAATATCTATTGCTGCTGCTTGTGGGGGTGCAGTGAGCACCCTTAAAGCAGATGGTTCTTGGTTTGAGTAAACTGTATGCCCGGTAACATTCTGCTGCCTTTCATGGTATAATAATAAGGATTATTTGCCTTTTTGTTCCAGTTTCCTTATGTCACTCCAGCTCCACACGAGCCTGTGAAGACCCTGAGGAGTCTGGTGAATATCCGCAAGGATTCCCTGCGCCTCGTCAGGTACTGCTGCTGCCTGAGCTCCTCATTTCATTCAGCCCAGAGGTCTGGTGTCCAGGGCCAAACTGTATTTGATAAGAAATACCCAACTTCCAGATCCTTCTTCCTAGATAACTCCAGAGGTGTCTGTGTTCCCCTGTGATCAGAGCTTCCAAGCTCCATGTCCCTAGGCTTGAGCAATCCGTGTTCCCAGACAGGACCAGCCATGTGTCTGAGTCCCCAGGACAGGCTGGAGTGGTGAACAAAACCCTGGAATGGTCAGCAGGAATGAAAGATAGCAGTCAGGTTGAGAAACCCTACAGAAAGATTCCTCTCTGTATTCTTCTGCAAGTAGAAGCCAGAAAGCAGCTGATCCTGGTGCAAGTCAGAGGCCAAGAAGGCTGATGGGTCTCGAGTGAAACTTTCTCAGGTTCCTCCTGCTGCCAAGTTTGGTCCTTGTGCTGTGAATCCATGTGAATCCCATGAATCCCACACCTAGGGGAAGGATAATCATGGGGATCTGTTCCCTCTCTCTGCTCTAACCCAGCCCTAGCTGGGTTCCAGGCAGTGGCTGACACTCAGCCCTGTGGCTGTGCTCTTTCAGGCAGGTGGCTCAGGCACAGAGAGGCCCAGCAAACAGGGCTTTGTTTTGGTCTGAGCCACTGGGCAGGTGTCCAGGCAGAACACATCTCAGAGATCCTGGAGTTGCTCCCAGTCCTGCCTTTGGGGCACAGGGATGGAGTGCTGGCAGGAGGCCAGCTCCAGCTCTCAGCCACAGTACTTCTGGGAGTGTGGGGTAAGAGCAGTAATTTGAGTCACAACCCCACTAACCCTTCAGTCTTTTTTTATTTTTAAACTTTTTTAATGTGAAAACTCAAGTTGTTTGGTGTTTTTTTTTAGTTTTTCAATGAACAATACTTGTGATTTCAAAAATGAGACAGGAAAAGAGGGAAGAGCTTCTGCAAAGCCACCCGTGGTGCTGCCTGGCTTTTGGGTAGTATCAGTCTGTAGTTCTGTAGAAGAGTGAAGTACTTCTGGAGGAATACAGTCTTGCTTTCCTCCCACACTTGCTGTGGAAGGGGTGTTTTGATCTCCTTGCAGGCATCCAGTGTCACAGGAAGTGGCTTTTCACTGGAAGAGGCCTTACTACAGCTGGAGGAGTTGGCAGAGTTCAGCACCCCCAGTTCTGTCATTCTGCTTTCTGGGGTTACATGTCCTGTGCCCCCAGAGGAGCTGCAGCCCTGGGCTGTTTCACATGCAGTGTCCATGCCCCCTGAGAGTGTCCAGGTTTGAATCTCTCTGATTCCTGGTGCTCTTGCTTCTTTCTCTGCCTCCTGAGCTCCTGTGCTGCTGTGTTAGTGCTGACACCACCACCACCAGCATTACCCTGTTTAATTTTGTACTGATGGAGCTCCAGAGCCAGATTTTAATTACCAGTCCCCAAAGGGACATTCTGTCTTGTGCTTTTCTACCAGTCTGGACTAGAGGCTTTTCCTTTCTCCCTCAGTGCACTTAGAGACAGTTTGTGTCCTCTCCAGCTGAGCTTGTCTGCAACCAGTGGTTGAGGCTTGCACTTTCTTCCTAGAACTTGTTAAGTTTAATTTACCACCTCCTCCACCAAACAGAGTGATGCTGAGCTGAATCTCTAGGTGTAAAGCAGGTTCTGATGGGAAAGTCCTTTTGTTTTGTTTTTTTTTTCCTTGTGTTTCACTGAAAAGGCATTGTTCAACTGGGAAGAGATCTGTAGTTTGGAGTGCAAGGTTTTAGGAAGAAAAATGGGGAAATACCTGCTCTGGGCCCTGCTCTGACCAGACAAAATTCTGAGCTTTGCCAAATCCTGAATATTTACAGCAGCTTGGGAGAGAAGCAATAAACCTGGATATTGATGTTGAATTTCTTTGACACGTTGTGAGTACTTGATTTCCAGCAGGATGAGACTCTGTGAACCTCAGAGGGGGTAGCATGACTTTTTATGTTAACCACTAAAGAGAAAAGGACTGCCTCAGGTCTGTCTTGTGTCTCTCTTTTGGCTCTCAACTGGAAGCTTTATTTCAGAGCTGGAATACCTGATGGGCTTGTACTGGCTGTTTGCTCTTACCTGGAGAGCACTTCCAGCTGCAGGAGGAAGGCTGATTCACAGGGCAGTGGCTTTGGTGGAGGCATCCTGGGACAGCTTCCCTGCTTCAGCATGGCCTTGGGCTTCTGATAGCATCATGGCAACAAAGTGCTGGAGGAGGCAGCAAATCTGGTGGTTCCAGACTGTGTCTGAAGCAGCAGCAATATCATGGAGGGTAGTGGGACCACGGAGCATTTTGGAGAAAGAGCTGAGAGGGAGGCATAACAGGGACCAAGGAGAGACAGGTGAGTGCTGTCAAGAAGAGCAGTGAAATCCCTTCTCTTCCCTCTCCAACACAGCAGGACTGACCTTGATCCTTGGAGCAGTTCCTGGCATGGTGGAGATGGTGAAGGTGCTGGGCCTGCCTGTTCTCTACCCCTGGATGGTGTTAAACTGTGCAGAGATCTCTGCAGAGCCCCCCAGACAGGCCAGTTGCATTTGGTGGTGAGTTCCCCCAGGAAAGGCAGTGCTGACAGAGATGTCAGCCAATCCTTCATTCAGTGCCTGCTCTAACACTGTGGGATTGCAGAGGTCACAGCACTAAGTCAGGCAATGTTTAGCATTTATCCTGAATGTTGTCTTAGTTGTGGGTCAAACCTTTTAATCTCCTCAAAGGATGAAACTGGGTTCAACTCAACTGATTTCTGTAAAATTGTCATGGCTGCTCTTAATGCTGTTTGTCTTTTAATTCTTTAACAGACACTCAAAAAGTTCCAGCATTTCCACTGTGTGGTGTCAGACCAGGTGGCCTCAGCTCCCTTGGTCATCCTGCTTTGCCTTGTTCATCATAACCCTGGACTGCTCTCCAAGGTGGTCAGTCTCCTCTGCTCTGTGCCCCTGGTGCTGGGTGCTTACCCTGGGTGCCTGGCTGGGCAGCACAGCACAGACACTGCTCCTCAACTTGTGCATGCAGCTCTGCCCACCTCCCCTCAGCACTGTCTGTAGGGCCTGGCTGAATCCCCCCTGTAAGCTTCAAGTGCAGGGGGAAACAGAAGGGCTTTTTAACCACCCTTGAACCACCTCCCTGGCTGCTGAGACTCTTGCAAAGGTGGAAGGAATGCACAATGTGTGACTTTGTCTTGCTAACTCTGCTGAAGTGCCTGGGATGTCTCTGCACCAGAGTAGTCCTTACTCCTCCTGAGGTCCAGCAGCTCCCCCACTCTTTCCTCACCTCAGCTCCATGTGGCAGACAACTCTTTTAACCTCCAGCACCTGGCATGTTGCATCAGGAAGATGTGTGCCCAGTCTTGCTGTCACCATTCAGGCACATGTTCTCTGTCCCCTGCCCCAGTGATGCACACAGGCTCTGGCTCTGCTTCTTCCCAGCAGGTGCAGCCTGCAGAACCCTTCTCCCTGGCACTGCAGTTGGTAGGGGCCTCTCAGTGGTTTCCCTGGGCAACAGATCTATTCTGGTCTAGTCTGGGCTTAACCCCTTTTCTCCTTGAAAGGATGGAAGCACTCTGAGCTCTGGCAGGGAGGTCAGAGGTGAAGTTGAGAGCAGGAGGGTGGCCCTGGAGCCCAAAGGTTTTAGCAGTGACATTGCTGCTCTGTGATGGGCTCCTCCCCAGCTCTCCCAGCCTCTTCCCTGGGGCTGTTAGAGGTACTGAGACTCCTGGTGGTGTTGATCTGTGACTCCTGCATGTGCCTGGGCATCTCTTTTACCACCTCCCTGTATGTGCAGTGGGTGTAGGTCTGGGGAGTTGCCTCCAGCTCTCCCTGCCTGGAAGGGGTGCTGGTTCTCCCCCTCCCTACTTCTTCTGGAAGGAGTGGTAAGTGTCTGGTGTCCTGGGGATGGTGCTCCCCTGTCCCTCACTGCTGACCTGGGATCCACATAAAACAGCACAGCAGGAGATGGGTTGTGCTGCTTTCTCCAGACACCCCACACTTGAGAGCAGATTGCTGCCTTCTGTCTTCTTGGGTTTGTCCAGCAGTCAGTGTTGGGGTGACCCCTGTGTTTTCCAGCTTGACCTGCTGGCTTGTGTTTCTTGTTTACTCCCCTCAAATGCCATGGTTTTACTCTTTGAATGCCACTAGCTCGTGTGAAAATACCACCTCTCTGTAGGCTGCACGGTATCCAGGCTGCTGCAGCTGTTCAGACTCTCAGTTCTTGGCATTTTTCTTTTTCAGACTAGCATTCTGGGTGGATTCTAGCTTAATTTGCTGCTCTGACCTAGGTGAACCTCTGGCAAAAGCCTTGTTTGGAGCTCTCCAAGTCCTTCAGACAGGAATGCAAGTGTGAGCTGTAGGAATTCATCAGGGTTACATTAGTTCAAATATTTGGGTTAGCTATTTGCTTATATTGCTCCTAAATTTTATTTTCGACCTCCTGTATTTAATTGCTGAAGCTGGACATTTCATTCTTGTTCAGTGTGGTGTTAAGTAAAATTTTTGCTGGAACCCCCTTAATCAGGCAGCAGTTATTCCATCTCAGTGAACTCAGGAAATGAGGATTCCCTTGACAGTTCTTAGCTGGTCATTGTGGAGGGATGCCCAGCTTATTTCTGTTTGTTTTCAGCAGTGCAGTGTGTTCATCCAGGCAGTGTAATGAAGGGAGAGGCTGACTGGTCCTGGGAAGTCAGAGGTGGTGCCAGGCTGTTCTGGCAGAGTTCAGCTGCTTGGCTTTGAGCCAGGCATCCTGGCAGCTCAGGTGATGCCAAAGGATGAGTGGGGCTGGAGCCAGGCACCACATCAAGCACTGGCCACCTTCTTCACCCGCCTTGTTACTGCCTTTCCAGCTGGAGGGAGGGAGAAGAAGTAATCCTGGGCATCACCCAGAGGGATGGGGTGTCTCCTGAACTGCCTCTGGTGTTGGTTGCCATGCCTCTGGTGCAGCTGGAGGTGTGCATCTTGGTTCATGCCATAAATGTGTGCAAGCTCCAGTCACTGGCAGCATCAGAGGCTGAGTTGGTGATTTATACGTTTAAAGGTATTTGAGGCTCCTGTGTTTGGATGCTTTCTGAGCTGAAGATCATCTTCTCTCTCATACTGGAGGTACCTTTTGTTGAGTTTCAGGAGTTATTTTGTGTGACACAAACCTTGGTCTTGCCTGTCATGCACCATTTTGCTTGCAGAGTTTAAAGAATTAGGCTTTGGACTCCCCAGGCCCATGCAGGATTCCTTCAGCCCAAATACTGAGCTGAGTGTGAACATTTTAAAGGAGGAAGAATTTTTTTTTTTTTTTTCCCTAAGGGTTTGACATTTGAGAATTCACTTTCTTGTCTCATTCTGTGTCCTGGCATTGTCAGGCTGGGTGAGATCCCTCAGCACCATCACCTCATAACTCACTTTAACAACCTCAGTCAAATCTTCAAAGAATCTTCCTCAAAGGAAAGGATGGAGACCTCCTGGGAAGCCTTGACTGGAGACCTCTGGTGCCTTGCCTGCCCAGCACACCTGCCTCTTCTCCTGATTTCCAGAATGATCTTGGTGGTACCTGATAAATACAAGTTCTGATCCTCCCACCTTGTCTTGCAGGTATAAAGATGATGTTGACAGTCCCACTGAGGAGAATGGGAAGCAGAAAGTCCTGTACAGCCTGGAGTTCACTTTTGATGCTGATGCCCGTGTTGCCATCACAATCTACTGCCAGGCTACAGAAGAGTTTGTTGGAGGCATGGCAGTGTAAGTCCTGGGCTTGTGGGCAGCTGGAGGGGCACAGGAGCTCCTGGGGGGGCAGGTCAGACATCTCTCATTGATCACTCCTGAGGGCAGTGTGGCCACAGATGGTGGGGAAGGAGATCTCCCCTTTCTCTGGTCTGTGTTGTATATTCTGATAGCTTTGAATATCCCTTCCCTCCCCCACACAGCCACTATCCTGTCTTGTACCCTTTTGGGTTGTTTTTTTGGGTTTGGGGAAACAATTCTGTGTGCAGTGAAGGAGAGGCACTCCCAGAGGTGCTCTATGAAATTTAAAAACCCAACCACCCTGTCCTGCCACATACTGCCTGCTTTGTTCCACAACACCTCACTCACTGCCTTTCTGTGCTCCCTGTGACAAGAGCATCTGGGCCACCAGAGCAATGCTCAGTCTGACACTTCCACGGTGACTCTGTGGGACTGAGACCCACCCCAGGCCCCTCTGGGAATAAGTGAGCACCAGAACCACGGGCTGCCTGGAGATGGTTTGCTGCCTGGAACCCTGCCTGGGGGTTTCCTGCCAGCTACATGCATTACCACCTTTGGCTGGCTGTAGGAAGGATGCTCAGAACATCATTCATGGAGTCTTTCTCATCTCTTGCTAGCTCAGCCCTGCAGATTTCAAAACCTTTTTATCTAAACTGCCACACTGGAACCCTCCCAATCAGCAGCATCCCAGAAGACTATGAACATTTCCCTCTAAGGTGGCCAAAACGTGCTGTCCCCAGCATGACCTGGGGAGCTGCTGGTGCATCACAGCAGGCTGCTGGTGGCCATGGGACAAAGTTCTCTGCCTGTGGTGGTTTAATAACCTCTGCCTGCTCAGGGCCTCTGAAAGGTGCTGGGGCTGCCTTTGGCAGTGCCCTGCAGGGATTTATGTGAGTCCTTTGTTCAGACAGATTTCTTCTGTGTGAAGAAATCAAAGGTGAGTGCTGCTGCTTTGGTGGGCACGAGCCTTTCCAGCCAAAGCCTGCCCTGATCCAGGCAGACACCAGTCCCCAAGGGAATGCTGCAGTGTGCAGGGCTCAGAGGCTGGAGAGCTCAAGTCTGTGGGTTTCAGTGAGCAGCACAAACCCTCTGTCTTTTTACTAAGGGTTCTGACCTTTGTGCTCCTGTGTGACTGGTGTGTGAGCTGGTGGCTTGGAAGCTTGGCTGGAGGTGTGAGCACAGGGATTCCAGGAGCTGGAGGCAGAACCCTGGAGGTGCTGCAGCAGGGTCTGGGCTGCCTGGGGAAGTGTTTTGTTTCCTCCTGGAGTGGAAACTCAGTCTTTGGATGAAGCAGGTCTTCCTGAGCTGCCAGGGTGGTTTTGTTCAACCTCTGGTCTGGATGGAGACCAGGTCTGGTGCAGCCTGAAAACCAGCAGCAGCCCAAACATTCAGCTTTCTGCCTTTATCCAGGGAGAGGCAGCATGTTGCTCCTCTGCCATCCTTTATTCCCAATACATGCTCTCTTTTTCTCTCCCTGGCTCTACAGAGCTGCTGTAATCACACAGCAGCACGGGCAGGGGGTAGAGGACCTGTGACTACAGCAGATTCTGTCAGATAAAGAGCTGGGGATGGCAGAGGCCATTTAGCCACTAATATGCAGGGTCCTGGCTCTGTAACAGCTTGGCAAGTTGTCTTCCAGGGGTGTGTACTTGTGCAGGGGGCCTTGTGCATCAAGGGATGCACGGGAGAACCTTCAGCACCTTGCTGGGCTGTGTGGTGCCACTGTGAGATCATCATTTGTTCTTCCTGGGTTTCCTGCAGAAGATCAGAGTGTGCTGGGCTGGGAGGCTGCACTGCCTGGGCCCTGGGTTTGGTGAGCTGGCCTTGGCCAGGCTGCCTCACCTCCCTGGCACCCAGGCAGGTCAGGATGGATCCAACCAGACCTTGTCCATCTGCACTGCTGTCCCTTCCCTCTGCTCACCTCCTGGCTTTCACCTTTCCTGTCCCTTTTTGTCTCCCCACTGAATGGCTGTCAGCCCCTGCCAGCTCTGCCTCTGAGAGCTGACACTTGTGATTCCTGAAGGGCAGACAGGAGTGGATGGATGGGAGCCTGGCAGAGAGCAATTGTTTGTTACACCAAGTTCTTTTTTCCCCTTTTCTTCAGATACAGCACAAAGAATCCCTCTCTGCAGTCAGAGACAGTTCACTACAAGAGGGGGGTAAGCCAGCAGTTCTCCCTGCCCTCCTTCAAGATTGATTTCTCAGACTGGAGGGATGATGAGGTAAGGCTCCTCTCAGTGTCCCTTTCTTTCCCCAACCCTGTTGGCCCAGAAGCACTGGGCTCCATTCAGTGCCTTGAGGTTATGGCTGGCAGACACCCTCTCCCAGCTGTCCTGGCATGGTTTATGGGTGTGAGAGGAACTGGGGCCCTGGGATGAGCAGGTAGGAACACTCTGTGGGAACTGGGCTGGTAGATCAGGCACAGAGGGAAGAAACCCAAAGCAGTGACTTTGATAGCACTGATCAGTTGGTATCCCAGCATCTGGTGGAGGAGGGAGGCTGCAGAGATTGGCACTGGAACTGCTCCTCAGCCTTCCTCTCCCTCTCCCTGCCTCCCAGATGGGGTGGGACCAAATGTCTCTCTTGCTCTCTGTTTTCCTGGGGTTTTTGGTTTTGTTTTTTTGGCTGGTCCCTTAGAACAGTGGTCTCCAAAGTGAGGTGCATGCAAGATGATTGACTGGAGTGCAGGAAGAACTCAGGTAGCACATGTATGTATCTTAGAAATAAAAATATACATATGTTGGGAATACATGCTCAGCTTTTTTTACTGATTGGATGACCAGACAAAACAGTTTGGAGAGCACTGCTCTAGAAGAGTCCTGTTGTGGTTAAGGGCCACATCCTGCAGCATTAACTGCAGCAGTTCAGGTCTGGGGCAGTTAGACACTGGTGAATAAAGGAATGCCTCTCTCCTTTTAGTTCAAGCCATGACTGCAAACAGACAAGGGCCTGGCTTTAATTAAGCTCTGTGGCTTTTACTGCATAGCAATATCTGTGGATCTATTAATTTTGGTATCTTTGCAAAATTCCAAACCAGGCAATAAACTCTCTGTTCCTTGAGCCTCTGAGCTTTGGCCCAAGGGCTTCTCCCTCACATACCCAGGCCAGGGAGATCTTGGTCTTTCCTCTGAGCAGAATTGCCACAGGAAGGTTCTGATGCAGAGAAGTCAGTCTGTGGCCACTGCTGAGCTGCTTGTTCCTGGGAACCCCTCTGCCAGGTCAACACAGGCAGTGTTTGTTTCCTGGCCCAAGCCTCTATGAGAGAATTGTGTATGTCAACAGTGGGAGACAACTCTATCTGTTTAAAAAAAAATTTAAAATATAAAAATAACAAAAAGAAAACAAAAGAAAGGAAAAATCTTTCATGTATTTGAAAAGACTGAATAGCTATTGTCTTGAAGTTCCAGTTCTAACTCAGATCAGTCCTGTGCCTTACCAAATGCCACAGTGGTTACCAAGAGCTTGCAGAGTCTGCTCTCCTCATGTCTTGGCTTCTCTGCCAACATATGATTTCACAAGTTCAGCCTACAAAAGCCTGGAAGAGCTTTTCAATCCCTTCTGTCATCTGAGAGAGCTGAAAAGTCAGAAGTCATATCCCTTACTTCTTAAAGAACTGAGAAGCTGAATTTTCACTTTTGCTCCTGCCAGCCAAGGTTTAACTTGAGTACTAAAGTCATGTCCCTTTGACAGCTGGAGGGATGCTGCAGAAAAGCTTCTAGCTCCCTTTGCTTGACTCAGCTGCATCCTCTGTCTCCTCTTTTCTCATCAGTGTTACTGGGAGCTCAGGTTGTGGAGGAAATGTGGAAGGAGCAGCATGATTTGGGAGAGTTTCTCCCGTTTCAGCTCTGTGCAGCCAAGCCCAGTAGAATGCATACAACTGAATCTTGAACTGCCACTGAAATGCAGCATCTGACCTCAGCAGCTGGCAGTGTTACCACTCAGCTGTGCACCATTGCATGCTGCAGATTGCCTTCCAGCTTTCTTACTGGTGTTGTCCAAAAAACCCTCAGATTTACTTCACGTTTTTGCTGGGTTTAATCCTCACAGATGATGCAGCTCTTGGCTGGCCAGCAGGAGGGAAAGCAATGTTGTGTTGGGGCTGTTATGTGGCAAGCTTTACAAACATTTATTTTGTAATGTGCTGGTTTGAGGTTCCTAAAATTCAATGTGAAATGTGCCCTTAGAGAGGCCTTTTGTTTGAGAGTGCAAAACTTTATATTGTGAAGGAACCACAATTCTGATGTGATTTTCCCTTCAAATGGACAAACAGTAACTGTTGTCTGACAGCACTAAATCAGAGCAGGAAGCAAAGCAATGCCATAAACTTCCTTCAGCATTTAAACCAATTGTTCTTGGTGAGTTTTCCCTCTGTGCCATGCCCTGGTGGCTCAGACATGCAAACTGGAAAATCGTGGCTCAACAAGTCTCTGCCAGAACAAATTCTGAGAGAGTAAATGTGAGGTTTTACTTTGCTGTCTTGGAAAGAGGACAGAATCTGGTAGTTTAAAGAAGAATAAAATGTAAAACCATCACACAGAGGATGAAAATCAATACCCTTTGACACTTGGCCTGCTACAAATCACTTCAGAGTGTTTCAGGATATATGAATTAGTGAGAGTTAAATAACATAAAATTCAGAGGCCTTTTCCTGGGCTACCCACAGGTGGTGTTCAATGCCATGGATGTGGCAGTTGTTCTGCCTGAATCCCTTTGACAGTTGGTGTCTGAATTTGAAATCCCCCTCTCTGTTGTGTCCTTTTGGGACATTCCTCTGATGTTACCACCCCCTGGATGGGGATATCCTACCTCATCTCTTTTCTTTTCTTTCCCTCAGCTGAACTTTGACTTGGATCGTGGTGTGTTCCCTGTGGTCATCCGAGCAGTGGTGGATGAAGGGGATGGTAAGCATGGGGTGCTGCTCCCTGGCTCTCCTTCTGGTCCCCTTGGGGTTATCTGACTCCTTCAGGCAGCCTCCTTCTGCAATGATGAAAACATCCTGCTCTTAGCAAAGGCTTGGGGAGCCTTTCCAGAATAAAAAAAACTTCAGGAGTTCACCAGAACCTCCTTGTATTAAAAGGGCTCAGCTCACCACAGGTTCTTACATAAAAGCATATTTCTAAAAATAGCCTCTACTTTTTGTTTTTGTTTTTTTTTTTAATAACAGGAAAAATGGCCACTTGGTGTTGGTATTACATTAGGAGAGCTCCTGGCTCTGCCCCAAGCTGGAGCAAACAACTTCCTCTCTCTCCAGGTTTTGTATTTGCAGTCTGGTAGGCAAGGAGGGAGTTGGTCTTTTCCCCTCTTGGAGGGGTAACTTGTCTTCATAAAATCTCTAGCTAAATGTAGGGTGGGTCCTCCCCTAGGAACAGTCAGAGAAAAAGAAAAGGCTTTAAAATGTTTTGGCCAGATGCTACATGCATCTTCATACAGCAGTTTAAAATTCTGCTTTTTCTGAAGGGTACAGAGTGGACACAACAAAACAGCATAACCTGGGATGGGAAACAATATTCCTGATTATTTTTTTAAAGCACATTGTCATTTTGGAGAGGGAAGTCCAGCAAGTGTAGGAGCTGTTGTGGTCAGCAGGACCTGCATTTCACTGCTGCATTTTGTCATGTTTTGTACAAAATTTAGGGGCAATTAGAAAGCAAAAAAAATGCACTGCTGATTGCATTGCTTAGTGCAGTCACTGTGCTCAGTTTCCTCCCTTGTGGATGTGAAAGTGGCAGAAATTCATGGTGGTGTTTTAGAGTTCTCCAGGTGGACTGAAGCAGAAGTGATGAACCAATGTGAAGTGTGACTAACAGCACGGTGCAACATAAAGGAAATTACTTCTCATGTGCATCAATTTTTAGTGATTTTTATCCACTGTTAGTAAAATGGACACATGGATATTTCTTGACCATAAATATAAACCACCTTCCTCTGTTTATGGAGCTTTTGGCAATGAATTTTTACTTTCTGATGTTGGGCATGCCTGGAAAGACCAAAACTAGAGGAGGAGGCAGCATGGGAAGCACACATTTACATCCCATGCCTTAGCCAGTGTGTCCTGTCATCTCTCTGAATAACCTGGAAAGGCAATTGCCTTTAAATCCCCTCCTGGAACACATATCAGCACAAAAATACGTCACACTTGAGTGAGATTTGAGGAAGTTGTTGTGTGTTTTGGTTCTTTTTTTGACTGACAGGACTGGAATGAGCTGGTTTTGTGTGTTTGGAGGTCCTGGAAAATTACAGCTGGCCTGAAACTGCTGGTGTTAAATAAAATTGAATGTCAAGTTAAAATAGGAGTCAGTGAGATGTTGGTTTGGAAGTGTCTGCCAGCTCCTCTGCAGGTGCTGAGCACAGCCTGCCCTTCCCTCAGAGCCTCCTCCAGCTCCCATTTCCATCTGAGGAGTCTGAAGAGAATTAAGCAGAAGGGTTCAGCCAGTTGGAGCTGAGCAGAACCCTGGTGTGTGAGGCAGAGAGAGAGGGATTGCAGATGCAGTCTGTGGTTTGATTTGCTGAGGGAGCCATGAGCACAGTGCAGAAACCTCTGACAGCCCCTTCTCAGTTACATGGGATTGAGGGGGATGCCTGAAAAAACCCTGGAGAACTGCTCAGAGATGTTTCAGGGTCCAAAATTGGTATGAGAAATAAATGTTTTATAAGCACATCAGATTAGAGTGATATCAAGTGATAAGTACCAGGGCTGGAAGTGCTGCCAAGTGCTGTTAAACCAGATGGATTTATTAATTTCTGTGATAAATTCAAGTAATTAAAAACCGAAATTTGAGAGGGGAGTAGAATTTCACTGAGCTCTTTGTTTTGCTTTCCCTTTCCAGCCTCTGGAAACAAAGTGGGATAGTTCAGAGCACCCAAGATAATGCAGGCAAGTCTGTGTAGGACCCACCAGAGAGCCCTTTGGGTTTTGTTCCTGCTCTGCAGGAGTGTGAGATGAACCCACCTTATGACAAGATAAGAAAAGTTTCAGGTTGCAAGAGGAGATGGAAATGGAACAGGTGGTGGTGTGGAAATTGTGAATGGAATAAAATTCAGCTTGTGGTAGTTGGATGTTTGTGCCATTTTCAAGGTCTAACAAGACTGCTCTTTCTCCTGCTGCAGTGGTGGTTGAGGTGACAGGTCATGCCCACGTCCTTCTGGCTGCATTTGAGAAGGTAAATGAGTTCTTTTCTCCCCTCTTCTCTGTTCCTGCCCTTGGATATGTAGATGTTTCTCTGGGTTATTAGTTTGTATTTGTGTAACACGAAGCACAGTGAAGTCCTGGCCCCTGACTGGGGCTCCCAGTGCTATTGTGGTACAAATAATTGCTTGCAGCAGCTCCTGTAATTATCATTTGTACTGGAGCTGGTCACTCAGCTAATTGCAGCTGGTGTTTCCTGTGCATGAGCAGAGGGTGTGCCTGAGTGGCCCTGATGTTTGGGAGTGGAAGATGTTGACCATGGCTGCTGCCCTCCACCCTTCCAGGGCCTCATGCTGTCTTTGCAGCACCAAATGTGCTGTGTCCAGGCCCTCTTGCACCATGGCTTGGACTTAGTTTACTGTAAGCACCTGTAAACCCAAGAATGAGGATACATCCTGCACAGAGACTGTGAGCTCTGCTGCATGTTTGGTGCAGCTGAGCTCTGCCTGCCCGGGCAGGCCAAGCCTTCACCACAACATCTCTTCCCATGATAACTGGACCTTGGAAACAGTTGTTTCTGGTTGTGAGGGTACTGCAGACACATACCCTGAGCAAGGAGATGCTGACAGTGACGTGCTGAGGTGAGGCAAGAGGTGCTGGAGCAGAGCTGGGAATGTAGAGGGCAGCAGCACCAATGCTGTGCTGCCAGGAACTACCAACACCTCAGGCTGGCAGCTGCACTGACTTCTGTTTCTTAATCTCCCTGGTTCCTGCTGGATCCCCCAGTGAGATGACACATCTTGCTCTGTCCCTCCTGGATGGATAGTGGGGATGGTGACAGCCTGAGTCAGAGGGCTCAGGAAGCACAGTCAGTGCTGAGGAAGCCCCGGGGCTGGGAGATACTCTAGGTTGCTTTTTTACTGGGTTTAGTATGTGAAGAAAATGAGTTTTCCTGTGTTAGAAAGGCTGCTTGGAGTATGGCCCTGTAGGAAGTTCTACTCTTGGCATTTAGAGAGGGCTGAGCTCAAGGATTCAAAGTGCTTCCCTTCTTTTTTGTGGTCTGTGCAGTGAGGAGGTGCTGTCTGGTGGGGCCACCCCTTCTCATCTAATACAGAATGCTTCAAACAAGATAAAAATCTTTCCTTTATTAAAAAGTCAGAGAGCTAAGTGTTTGTTGAGTTCCTTCTCTTCCCTGTTTGATTAAAATATCTTCCCCATCCTTAGAATAATTTCAGCTTTTGAAGTGTTGCAGTTTTGAAGTCCATAAATCCAGCTGCTGGATACCTTGATGGTATTTAGGGTGTTAACAAAGTCTGGCTGGCAACGTGTTTGCACCCAGTTAGACTGCTTACAGCCTGAAAGCAGCAGATGGGTTTCTGTGTGTTCTGACCCACATCAGCCAGCTTTGTCTCCAGCCAAGTCCCTCTTGCTCAGCACTGGAGCAGATGGGGAGCACTCCCAGCCCCTGTCCCACTGCCCCTGCTGGGAGCCAGGGCCCTCCAGCCTCTCCCCGTTGTACTTTGCCCCCTTCCTCTCAGGCAGCAGACACCAGCTGTGCTCACAGGCTGTGTTTATGTGCACCCTTCAGGTATTAACACATTTCTTGTTGTTTCTCACTAGCACGTGGATGGCAGTTTTTCCGTGAAGCCCTTAAAGCAGAAGCAGATTGTAAGTACCTCTTTCCTGTCTGCATTAAAGAAAGAAGACATAAAGACCTTTCCTGGTGTCCCACAGGTCCCTGACTTACCCAGGGGGCAGCTTCAGTGTTTGTTCCCTGGGAGCCTAGGGTTTCACCTTGTGAGCTCAGCTATCCCAGGCAGAGGCAGGGAGCTGCTGGTGTTGCCCAGCCTGAGGTGTCCAGGGAACAGGTCTGGCAGGACAAGGCTCTTGGTCCTGTGCTCCTCTGAGAGGCCAGCACTCTGTACAGATCCAGTTTTCCCTCTGTGTTCCTGCCCTGCTGGCATCTCTCTCTGGAATACAAACGTGACAGAGGCCTGGTGCTTCCATGGCTGTGGCAGTGCAAGGGAATCAGGTTTGCACGAGTGAGTTCCAGTGTGAAGAAGCCCAAAGTACTCATGGACACTGCCTGATCTCTCCTCTCTGTGTCTTCTGCTGAGGGAGAGTGTCTGTGCAGGCTCCCTGGGTCTTACCTGGCAGCTGAAAACAGTTTCCATGTGCAGGTGTGTTCAGATACTAGCAGATCATCTCCTGCCTGCACAAGCTTCCTTGTGCCCCAGGGGCTGAGGCCTTTTGGCTCACCTTGCCCGTCCCCTACAAGTGTCCTGGGACTTGAGCAGTCACAGGAAGGGCCTTGCTTTGGAGCTGATGTTTATTTACCAGACTGCTCACACTGTGAGGGTGAGGGAAGAAGGGGAAGTGGCAAACAGGGCAATAGCAGGGCTCTGGAGTGTCCAGGGTGCACGGAAGCTGAAACTGCATCCGAACTCGCACAGAGAGAAGCACACAAGCAACTGCAGGCTGCTGAGGTTGCCAGGAATTTCAGGTACTGAAAGGACATGTGATAGCAACCCTGCTGCAAGGATCAGCCTGAAATGTCTTGGAGAAAGAGACCTGGCAGCAGGTTTGGAGTGGATGCCTCTGAAGGGAGAGCTTGTGCTGGAAGAGGCTGCCTGAGCAGCGAGGGAGCAGAGCAGGGTGGTGCCAGCACATGTTCTGCTGATGGGAGAAGAGCATTCCTGAGCTGATGAAAAGCTGCTTGTTCATCTTGATCGTGGGGTTTGGAGGGGATATAAATTTTTTTTTCTTTCTAAATTTTGTAAAAACAGCAGTTCCATGGCTGTGAGCTCTCCGAGGGGGTGTTGGGGTGCTGTGCACACTCACAGTGTGTGCCATGCTCCATCCAGCACTCCTGACTCCCCAGGGGGAGGGTTGTCTTCTTCCAAGTGCTCTGCAGGGAAGTTCCCACCCTTCCCCACTGTGGTTAGCTGACTCCTGCAGGGAAACAGGATGTGCTTGTCTGTCTTCACTGGCAGAGCGTGTAACCTTCCCACTCAGTGTTTGGTTGTGGGTACCTTTTTTATTTATTTTTTATTTTATTGGCAGTTTGTAAAATGTAATGTGTTCCCTCTCATGGCTTTTAAAATAGAAGGAAGCTGTTGCTGGAAGAACACAGAGTACCAGTGAAACTGAGATAGCCTGGGTACCCCTGAGAGCACAGAGGTACAGAGTATACATCTGCAGTGTCACACTGTGCATTCTGCCCCATCACTGCTGTTCTTTCTGCCTTCCCTTCCTTCTCCATTGCCAGGATTCCCAGGGCACCTTTTGTGTGCATCAGTCTCTAAAGCTTTTTTGGGAGCAGGAAGCAGCAGCTAATGAGCAGAACAGAGATCAGTTAGGGTGTGTGTACCAGCCTGGTTAAAGAAATTCAACATGGGTGACCACAAACAGATGGATCAGCAAAAAAACATGACCTGGACCTGGGTCCCTGTGTGTATCAGCTGAGGCTGCACAGAGCAACAGAAGCCCTTGGGAAGGGGGAGTGGTGGGGATGGGCTGAAGAAGTGTGCAGGACCTCATTGTGTACAATCACCTACTCCCTATTTACTCTTTTAAAACAAAGATCCTTGTAGGAGGAGCCGTGCTGCACAGCTCCCACTGCTCCTAGAGCTTCCCAGGCATTCAGGGGCAAGCAGCTGAAACACAGGCAGGAATCTGCAGAGGCTTTGGTCTCATCCTTCCTGACTTCTGCTTTGCTTTGAGCTGGCTACTTCTGTGCTCAGTCACCCATCCTGATCCTCTGAGGACTCAGGGTGTTGTAACAAGGCTCTCTTTGAAATGCCAACTTCCAGAAGGGCATCCTCCACATAATTATCCCCAAACTTCCTGGGTGAGCTGTGAGTGGCTGCAGAGGATCTTTCTCAGCAGTCCAACAGCTGAGCTCATTGCTGGGAAATGCTGGCCCAGGGCAGACTGTGAGCTGCAGGCTGAGTTAAACAGGGAGACTCTGGAATTTGTTTGTTCAAGCTGCTGCATCCCAGATCAGAGCATGTCACAACTGGGAAGCAGGTTTGGATATAACTGCATCTGGCCCCTCAGGTTGTGGTATCTCCTGCAGCACTGACATCCCATGGCAAAGCTGTTGGCACAGCTGAGCTCACAGGGATGAGGGGGATTTCAGCTGGGGGGAAGTCAAGGGGAAGGGACTCTGGAAGGCTGGTCACCTCTGCCTTGTTTGCCCTGTGGGTGCACGTTCCCTCTTGATCCCCGAGGCCAGCAGAGTGCTTGCAGCTTAGATGGTTCTTGGCAGTGACAGAGGGGGTCAGTTGGGCTCCCTGCTCAGGCCAGGTGGGGTTTTTGAGCAAGCAGAGACTCGTTCTCCCAGACACCCTTTGCAGCATTTGTTAATTTTTTGGTGTGGCTCTGGGGGAGCCAGCTGCCATGAGGGTGACATGGACATCTTGACACAAGGAGGGAGGGGAGGTGTTTGTTCCCAAAGCAGCAGTGGCAGAGCAGCTGGCATTCCAACTGGAGGCTTCTTCCTTCCCTAGGTGGACCGGGTGAGCTACCTGCTTCAGGAGATCTACGGCATCGAGAACAAAAACAACCAGGAGACCAAGGTAAAGGTGCTCAGGAGGCTCCTGCTGCTCCTGAGCTCTGTGTTTCCAGCCTGCACCTTCTGCTCTTCAGCTCAGCTCGGGGCCTTGGCAGGGCAATGTGGAGCTCTTCCCAGAATGGCTGTCAAGTCTCTGTAGGCACTGGCAAAGCCCAGGACTGGCAGGTTCTCACTGTTACAGTCAGTGGGGTTGTGCTGAGGTCATTCTGGGTAGCATGAGGCTCTTGAGGAAGATGTCCTCTGGGACTGGAGTTGCTGGGAGAGAAGGACATCAGTGTCCCCTGGGGCAGAGCACTGATCTTCAGGGCTCAGAGAGACAGTGGGTCTGTGTCAGCTGCTGCTCGTGGTGTCCTGGGGCTGTTGGACACTCTGGGTGCTTCCCACTTTGTGCAGCCAAGAGTATTATTTTTTTTTCCCTCATTGACTCTAAATGAGGATTGCCTCCCAGGCTCCTCCAAAACCTTCCCTCTGGTGTCTCTGCCTCCGGGCAGTTGTGCCTGCTGTGTCTGTGCTTTATTCCTGGGGCTCCTTCATCCTCTGTTTGTTGAGGGGGTTTTGGTAGTTCTGTTTGGTTTGGTTTTTAATTGAGGGACTGCATGTTCTGTGGCACTGCAGGGAACTGAGCTCTCTGGGGCTAGGCAGGGGCCAGAGAGCAGCCTGAGGGGCAGGAGGGGGCACAGCACCACTGAAGGGTGCAAATCTCTTGACCAGAAACATTGCCCATCTTCAGGCAGGAGCTTCTGCTGGATCCCAGCTTGCTGCACAGCCCTGTGCAGGCTTTATGCTGACTTGAGCCCTACCCAGAGCTGCCCTTTGCTGCCACCTGGGCTGTGGAGAGTGCTGGCCTCAGGAGCAGGGTGCTGTGGTGTGTGCAGTGCAGGACTGGCTGTCAGAGCAGGAGGCAGAGAGCAAGACAAGCAGGATTTCCTCTGAGCAATAATGCAGCGTCCTGCCCACAGCATGCTGTGAGCTCCCTGCCTGTGCCACAGCTGCTGCCCAGAGAGGCAGGAGGGAGAAGTCATCTCAAAGAGCTTTCCTCCGCGGGATGTTTTTTAAAGAGGATTGAAGGCTCCTGTTTGGGTCCTCCCTGGTCTTGTGATGGTTCTCTTGATCAGCAGTCAGAGCTTTGTGGCCCATCAGACGAGTAGCCCGGGGCCATTCTTGTTCTTCCCGGTATACTTTGCAAACCAAATGAATGGGAAAGCAGAAATCCTGCCCTCCCTGCCTCCCAAAATAGGTGGGGAGTGCATGTGATGGGGCAGGCTGGCTTGCAGACTGCTGCTGCCATAGTTGTCAGGGTGGATGTGGATGTGGATGTGGATGTGGATGTGGATGTGGATATGGATATGGATATGGATATGGATGTGGATGTGGATGTGGATGTGGATGTGGATGTGGATGTGGATGTGGATGATGTGGATGTGGATATGGATGTGGATGATGTGGATGTGGATGTGAATGTGAATGTGGATGTGAATGTGGATGTGGATGTGGATGATGTGGATGTGAATGTGGATGTGGATGATGTGGATGTGGATGTGGGTGTGGATATGGATGTGGATATGGATGTGGATGATGTGGATGTGGATGTGGATGTGGATGTGGATGATGTGGATGTGGATGATGTGGATGTGGATGATGTGGATGTGGATGTGGCAGCAGCAGCTGCTGTGTGTCCTGTTTGCCCTCTGCTAGCCCCGGGCTGGCAGGCAGGACCCTGTGCATGTTCCCCCTCAGCCGGGGGGATCACTGCCCCCCAGGTGCTCCCTCTGGGGCCAGCCTGGCTCTGGGGGGGGGACAGCTCTGCCATCCCTCGGGACAGTGTCCTCCCCTCTGCCTGCAGTCAGCTCAGGGCAGAGCCCCTGGGGGAAGGGGTGTCTGTGGCAGGGCTGGAGCCTGCTCTTTGTCAGAGACCCCCTCTGAGGGCTGCAGCAGGAGGGTGCCAGCTCTCCCGGGGTCTTTTGGGTGGGAAATTTCCCCAGGCTGCGGAGTCCCTTGGGAGTTTGTCACAGCCCTTTCTCGCCTCTCCTCTCAGCCCTCGGATGACGAGAACAGCGACAACAGCAACGAGTGCGTGGTGTGCCTGTCAGACCTGCGGGACACCCTCATCCTGCCCTGCAGGCACCTCTGCCTCTGCAACTCCTGTGCCGACACCCTGCGCTACCAGGCCAACAACTGCCCCATCTGCAGGCTGCGTGAGTGTCTGCACAGCCCCCGGGACACCCGCTGCCCCCCGGGCTTCTCCCCAAGCCCCGCAGGCTGCGGGAGGGCTCTGCTCATACACCCACCCCCCCAGCCTCAGGCACAATGCTGGGTCTGGAGATTCCTGGCACCTGAGGTTCCTGTCCTCCAGCAGGGAAGGAGGAGAGCACTTGGGAAAAGGGTGACTTCCCAGGGGAGTGGTGGAGTCACCATCCCTGGGGGTGCTGAAGGAAAGGGCACTGAGTGCCCTGGTCTGGCTGGTGTTTGGGTATCAGGTCATGGGCTGGACTTGGTGGTCTGGATTCTCTCTCTCCAAGTCTGGACTTGGAGGTTTTTTCCAGCCTCAAGAATTGTGTAATTCTCTGGTTCTTTGTCCAGTGCCTCCCTCTCCAGGGCCACCTGCCCTCTCTGAGGGGTGGAGCTGAAGGTGCAGGTGCCCTGAGCCCAGCCATGTAGGCACTTTGGGTGTTTTGGTGCACAGGACTGGAGGTGTCCCCAGGGAGTGGACGTGAAGCTTTATCCTGAGAAGATGTGGCCAAGACAGCAGCCACCCCCACCAAAGGGCTGCCCAAGTGCTTGGCATGATGATTTTTTTTTTCACTAACAATCTTACTTGGACTTGAGGGAGGCAGAGATGAGATAACAGTCATTTTGGAGTCGTTTGCTTTGCTGGGAGATTCAGAATGATCTGTGTGATCCTGACATTCCTCAGCTTGTAAGAGTTGGGAAGAGGAAAATTCCCATTCTGGTGCTCATGCAGCCTCTGCTGAATTCCATCTTTTCTCAAAGGCTTGGAGGCATAGGAGGCTCTGGAAAAGGGGCCTGTGGTTTTGCTGGAATAGACAGATTGTGTGTTTTACCCTGTGCTAGTTGACTGTTTCTACTTGATACTTTTCAGCAAAATTTAAGGGAACCTAAGACAGATTTTGGCCTGAGAAATTAAGTCCAAAATGTTCAAACTTGGCAAAAGTGCAGTGACCAAAAGCAAGATCTTATCAGAGGAAGCACCACACAGCTTGGACTCTTATGTAGCACAACTGAAAACACAGGAACAGCATTATCTGATCTGTGTGCTGCACCAGGGTGGGCTGTGTTTGTCTGGGAGTGCCCGCAGGTCAGGCTTCCTGGGAATCTGCTTCTGGATGGGGCAGAGGCAGTGAGGGCAGGTTTGCACCTCTGTCCTCTGGCTTCAGGCTGCTGTTGGGAGCAGTTGGTGCACCAAAAAGTGGCTGGGCTTTTCCTTATGCACAAGCAAGGTGGTAGAGCTGCATCAGAAGAGTGTCTGGCTGGTTCATCTCTGCCCTTGGCACAGGGGAACTTCAGTACTGGAGATCTGCAGATAGCACATGGGGCTGGGGCAGGGAGTGGAGATAAAGCTGCTGTGGTGGGAGGCCCCAGGGGTGGCAGTGCTGGGGACAGGAGTTCAGCCACCAGCCCTGGGCTGGGCTGTAGCTGTTGTAGAGCTGCTCAGCACCACAGTGCT
This sequence comes from Florisuga fusca, assembly GCA_038090715.1. Taxonomy (NCBI): domain Eukaryota; kingdom Metazoa; phylum Chordata; class Aves; order Apodiformes; family Trochilidae; genus Florisuga; species Florisuga fusca. The sequence continues at coordinate 890,062 of JAAWXA010000038.1, forward strand.
GGCTGGGGGGGAGCAGGAGGGGCAAGAATGATGCATCCAGCCTGGGGCTGAGACCTGTGGGCTCTGCACGAACCCCCAGTGGTGTCAATGAGGCCCCACCAGCCTGTGGCTTGCATTGCCCTGCCCAAGCCTGAGCTCCTGCTTTTCTCAGGGTTGTGCAATACGAGGCCTGAAGCAGCTCTGTACATGAGTGTTCTCCACAAGGGCTGCATGTACCCCCCTGGTTTTGGGCAGCAGATCTCTTCCCCGGTGCAGACTGATGACAAGAGGCCAGACCATGGTGCTTGGCTTTGGTGTGCTGTACACCCCTGCTCCCCAGCTGCCTGGGAGCTCTCCCCTGTCCCTGGTGTGGCTGCAGGGGGCTGAGGAGCTCTGGCACAGCCTGCTCCTCCCTGGCTCTGTGCTCACCTCCCTGCTGTTCTCTCCTAGCCTTCCGTGCCCTGCTGCAGATCCGGGCTGTGAGGAAGAAGCCAGGGGCTCTGTCACCAGTGTCCTTCAGCCCTGTCTTGGCACAGAGCGTGGACCATGATGAGCACTCTGTAAGTACCTCCCCACCCCAGGAACACAGCCTGGGTGCTGCTCTGAGCCTGGGTGCTGCTCTGAGCCCGGGTGCTGCTCTGAGCCTGGGTGCTGCTCTGAGCCTGGGTGCTGCTCTCAGCCTGGTGCTGCTCTCAGCCTGCTGGCTGATGTCCCCAGGACCTCAGGAGGGGCTCTCAGGCCCTGGTGCAAGGTCCTTCTGAGCAGTGCAGCCTCTCAGCCCTGGTGGGGTTTGGCAGTGTGACTCTTGTCAGCCAGATGTCCTCCTGGCTTCTGGAGGAAAGAAATCCACAGAAACCTCAGCCTGGGAAGTTCTCTCAGGGTCTATCCCAGCAGAAAAGTGGCAGCCTCTGAGCATGGCAGAGTGGGAGCTGGGGAAAGGGGAGGGTTTAGAGTTTGTCTTGCACACCCATCTGTGTGACAGCACACTCTGCCTCTCTGTGCCCTGAGCAGGGTCCTGGCAGGCAGCTGAGGGAGGGTGGGGTGGACAGGGGTGCTGGTGGCCTCAGGGCTGGGTGGCACAGCCCCAGTGTGGTGAGGGCAGCAGCTCATTGCACGAGCAGAGCTGTTGCACAGTTGGCTGTGGTGAGAACGTGAGGTCAGAGTGAGGAGGGGGAGATCTGCATCTCAATCATCTGACAAGATTTCCTGGGAACAGAAGAGGATTGTCTCTGAACAGGCCTGGGTTTGTCCCTCTGTCCTCTGCTGCCTTCAGCTGGGCTAAGAAATGGGGCAGGGGAGGAACCCCGAGGGGCTGCTGTGAAGCAGAGTGTGGGGTGTAGAGGAAGCAGGTGCTGTCACCTGGAACAAGGGGAGGAGATGCTGTGTGGCTCTTCCTGTCACTGACCTGAAGAAAAAACTTCCTTACAACCTGGTTTTCTCTTGGCAGTGTCCCTTTAGACCCCTTAAAGTGGGCACTGTCACCCTGCCCAGCAGGAAACCTAGAAGGGGAACAGTAAGTGGCCTTTTGTGTTTGCTCCTGCAGCAGTTCTCTGCCAGCAGTGTCACCAGCACGTGGACCTGTCACACACACCAGGGCTCTCTCACACGGTTGGATCTGTGCCCCTGCACGAGCTGCAGCACCCCACGTGCTGCCCCCCTGGCAGTGGTTGGAGGGACACACACCCTGCACACACCATCACTGACCTCCCTGGGCTGCCTGCTGAGGAATGAGCAAGATGGAAGCAGCTTGCCACAAGGCTCTGGTGCTGAGTCTCGGGGGCTGTCCCCAGGTCCTGGGCCTGGCTGATACATAGCTCTTGGCCAAGGTGGTTTTTTTGTAGGAGTGTGGGCAAGCTGCTGTCCCCTTGGCTCTCCCAAAAGCTTCCTTGCACTTGTCTCATCCCTGTGGCAGTTTGGCATGGGCACATCTTGGTGGTGGTTTCCAGCCCAGTGGTGGGAGCAGGTCTGGCATTCAGGAGCACTGCCTGCAGGGGCTGGGATAGAACCTGTGCTGTTGGGCACTCACTGAGCTGGAGTGAGAGCCTGTGGCTGGAATGCTGTGCTGGGGACAGCAGGAATAGCTCTGGAGGGCACCAGGAGCCAAGAAGAGGAAAGGTGAGGGAGGGCCCCAGAGCAGGAGGGGTCTTTTTGTACCCTCTGTCTGTCCCTGCTGGAGCAGGGGGCTCCAGGGGAGGTGCAGAGGTCGGGGTCTCAGGAGGGAGCCGTGTTTGTCAGGGCTGTTGGAACCCTCAGTAACTTGCAGGCTCTGAGCTGCCACCACAGCCTCTGAACCCTCAGGCCTCGGTCTTCACAGCCAGGAGGAAACATCCCAAATATGACCCAGGGGGGTTTTTGTCTTCCTGACTTTTCCATCCACAAACCAGCACCTGGGAGCTGCTGTCCGCAGGTGGAATGTTTGTGGAGATGGCTTCTGGTCCCACCGCCTGCAGATGGCAGCAGCTCTGAACCGGTTCCTCCTTCACCTGATTGGGTTTTCTGGCAGTTCCCAGCTGAGGTCTGCAGGGCAAGCTCACAGCCATCCCCAGAGCAAGGCCTGGGGGCTGTGGGTTGGTGCCTGACCCCAGGTTCTGCTCCTTCTTTCCTCCCCGTCATGTCTGGCACCTCCTGTGACCACAAGTGAGGCAGCTCAGCCATCAGCTCAGCCCAGAGTCCTGGGGGGTTGGAGCATGTTGCTGGGCAGGCTCATTGCAGCTGGGGACTGGGGTTTCCAGCAGGAGGAGAAGCTGCAGGAGTTGGTGGCCAGGCTCAGCAGCCATGTGCCATCCTAGGGACAGCACGGAGCCACCTCCCTGAGGCTGCAGGGCTGGAACAGTCGAATTTAATGTGTGCCTGGACTGCTGTTTTCTTGCCTCTTTCTTTGGGCTGGGCTGCCTGTGGCCTGCTGGCTGGCAGCAGAAACCCCATTTACCACCAACTCCCCAGGACCTTGGGGATCAGGAGGATGTTTGGAGTTAAACCAGTGTTGGTTTGATGGCTTTAGAAGGATCCCTTTGCCAGCTCAGTGAGTTAAAGAGGGAATAGGAATGGGTGTTGCTTTGCCCTCCCCCACGGGGTCAGTGGTTCTGTGGTCTGTCTCCTCCCTTTCAGCAGAGGTGGCTGTGCAGAGGGACAGCTTCAGCAGCTGAGCCGAGGGGGCTGACTCCATGGGAGGAGTGGGAATGTGCAGCCCTGGCACACCTTCTGCCCTCCTGCAGCCCCCTCACTGCTGCTGGGGAACACCTTCTGCCCTCCTGCAGGGGCTCCGCAGTGCTGTGAAACACTGCATGCCCCAGGGCGGGCAGCAGAGGGGGGGGTTTGTTGGGAAAGGTGTCTGAACCATCGGAGGAACTTCCTAAGGAGGAAAAAACCCAAGTGTATTTTCTAGCAGCGTTGTTAGCAGCCTGCTTTCTCATCCTCCTTGTCTGGCTCTTCACTGTATGGCAGGTGGAGTACCCAGCTTGCTGAGGGCTCTGAAGCTTTGCTCTGGAACCTTGCCTGGAGCATCAGCAGGAGTGATAGAGCCCCAGGGGGAATGTGTGGCTGGTGCCAGGGCAGGAGGCTGAGGCTCTCTGGAGAGGTGGCTGTGGGGAGCACAGTCTGGGTTGCAGCAGAGCCTCTCCTGCCTAAGGGGGCTTCCAGCCTGGTGAGGGTTTAACACCCCCCCTCTGTCTCCCCCACAGAGCTCTGACAACATCCCCCCGGGCTATGAGCCCATCTCCTTGCTGGAAGCACTGAATGGCCTTCGCTCAGTTTCCCCCTCCATCCCATCAGCTCCTCTCTATGATGAAGTCACCTACTCCGGGGTGGTGGATGGGATGCCACCCGCCTCCCGGCCCCACGTCGGGATGGACAGGACTCTGGAGAGCAGCCACCAAAAGGGCAAGAGGAGCAAATCTCCAGACAGGTCAGCATGGGCATGGGGAGGTCCCCTCCTCCTGCACACCCTGAGACTGGGAGCCAGGAGAGGGCTCTGGCTGCACCCAGTGCCAGCAGCACTGCTAACTCACAGTTTTAGGAGGTCACCAGGTGCTCTGGGACAGTCCCCCTGTGTTCAGCCTGAGCTGACCAGCTGCTGTCTCCTAAGGGCTGGCTTTGTCACCAAAAGAAAGAAGACTTTTAATGAGGAGAATTTAATTCAGACTTTGGATGTAAACATTTCCTTTCTGATGCAGTTAGTCCCTTTCTGATGCAGTTAGTCCCTCAGTTTGCTCTTGGCATCCAGACCTTGTTGGATTTTACTTTTCCATGAAGTTCCCCAGAAGGAAAACAATAGGGAGAGAAGTGACCTGAATTGCAGAGCACAGAAAGCTGAGATCCTGGAGTTGTTGGCTGAAGCCTCTTCTGTCAGCTGGTGCTGGAGGGTGCAGGTGTGGGTGCCACGGAGCAGGCAGTGCCCTTTGCCTCTCCCTATGTCTGGGCTCCCACTGGGCTTGTTCCTGGCACTCCTCTCTGTGCTCCATTCCAAATCTCCCCCTGGGAAGGGAACTTCTGAAGGTGTGAGGAGCAGTGTGGGACCTGAGCCTCTTGCTCTCCACTAGAAGGCAGGCTGGTGTTGCTGTGCTGCAGCCCTGCTTGCCTCTTGCCTCTGCTGCTGTTCTCTGTGTAGCTGGTACTAGAGGGCCCTGGTGAATTTAGCTCCAGAGTTTGAGCTCCTGCTGCTGGTGGAGGGACAGAGCAGAGGTGGTGACAACTCGAGCTGCTGTCACCAAATAAATCCATCAGGGCCTGCAGGGCTGCAGCTCCTTGCCAGCAGTTTCTCTTCCCGCAGCGCACTCCGGTCTCCCTCATCCCCAATCCATGAGGAGGATGAAGAGAAGCTCTCCGAGGACTCGGACTCGCAGCCAGCACTGGGAGGGGCTGAGCTGGGCCTCAGGGAGACCAACCCCCCAGAAGTGAGTGTGCTCTGCTGGGGAGGCTGCTCCCAGCCAGGGCTCTGGGGGGAGGCACAGGGGAGGTGCCGTGGCCTCCTCGGGGACAGGGTGAAGGGGATGAGCAGCCCCCTTGGCGTGGTCTCTGCTGCCTGTATGGACTTTGTTGGGCTCCACGGGGAAGGTCCTGGCTGCTCCCTGTGCCCCTGACATGTCTCTGGAGGGCTTGAAAGCCACCTGGCTGCAGCCAGGGCAGAGCTGACCCAAGTCTGGCCTTACTGGGCTTTGTCCTGGCCGCTGGTGCCACAGGACGGATGTGCAGCCCCTGCTCACTCTGGGACACAAGTCGTGGCCCCAGCCCAGCTCACTGGGGAGAGCCAGGGGAGGGGACAAGGCAGCAGGAGCCCCCATATAACCTCTGCTGTTCCTTCTCACAGAGTGTGGCTGAGGAAGAGATAGAGGAGGCCTCGTCCTTGCAGCAGGGTGAGTGTGCACGTGGCCATGGGGACAGACAGACAGACTTTATCTTGGTGTCCAGCTCTGCTGGGGTGACACAGGGACAGCTGAGGAGGGGACACGAGTTCAGAAACAGCCAGCCCCAGAAACCCATCTCTGAGCTGCTGTGCTTCTCCAGCCCCTGGAATCTCCCCAGCTTCTCCTGGGAAGCGGAGGAACAAAATCCACAAACTCCCCTGGGTTTATCTACCAAGCAGGATGTGCCCCAGTGTCCTTGGGATGGGTCTCAGGTGCTCAGTCATCATCCAGAGGGGATGAGAACAGGGTGGGAGGGCAGTGCTGGCCCTTTGGCACCACCACCGGGCTCACCCGAAACCCCTGCGTGGGGCTGGGGCTTCCCGAGGGGGAAGATTTCAGCCCATCCTGCAGAGCCGGCCCTGGGCGGGGTGCTGAGGGGCTGAGGGGCTGTGCTCTCCGCAGGTCACCGCCCACCCTCGGTGGAGGACGTGCTGCAGGACGGCGGCTGCGGGGAGCGCCGGGGGCTGACCCAGCCGGAGAGTGAGCCCGCGGTGGATGTCTGCCTGCCAGGTACTGCTGTGCTGCGGGGGACAGGGGCACACTGCCAACTGCTGCCCTGCCGGCTGCTCTGCCAGGGGCCCAGAGCGTGCAGGGGGAGTCTCTGTTCCTGTCCTGCCCGGGCTGCTTGTCCCTTGGGATGGGACAGGGACTGCCCGGAGCTCGGGCTGCTTCCTCCCAGGGGGCTGGTGGAGCTGTGGGTGAGGGGGGTAAGGCAGAGGTAACTTGTGTCCCCTTCTCTTTTCTCCTCCCTCACTCTTTTTGTCTCTGTCCTTCCCCTCCCTTCTCCTCTCCGGGCTGCAGTGCCACTCGGTGGCACCTTCATGTGACAGTGCCCACCCCCAGCCCCTGCTCCTGGGGAACCATCAGAACCATCCCCGGGAGGCTGAGCTGACAGGGGACAGCCCTCTGCTGCTGTGGCACAGCAGGAAGGGACATGGGACACTGTGCTGTCCTCCCCCCTGACACTGTTGTTGCAGCCTGTTTTCTTCTGTAGAGTTGCAGCCTGCTCTGAGCACCTCTCTAATGTCTCCTTCCCTCTCTGTCTGCCTTCCTCCCTCCTGTCTTGGGCAGCACTGGGTCCTGATTCCTGCTCTATTGGTATAGAGGAGTAAGCTGGTATGTCTTCTCGTTCTTCTTAACCCATGGCTGGCGTGTGGGGGCAGCAGGAGCCCTCTGGGGAGGGCTGGGAGAGAGCAAGGATGGGTCTGATCCTGGCAATCAGGGAAGGAGGGGCCAGCAAACCACCTAACCTGCACTTTCTGGCTCCGTTCCCATGCCTGGCATCAGCATCCTGCACCCACAGGGGGTCCCTGCTGTCCCCCCAAGTGCCAGGACCCCAGGCAGGGCAGCAGAAAGCCTACCAGCTCCTGGGCCAGGGGTCTGGGCACCAGAATCCCACATCCCAGCCCTGGCAGAGGGATGCAGTTGGTGGGCTCCAGCCCTGTTTTGGGAAGGGAGGGGGAGAAAAAGGTGGGGTGTTGGTTTCCTTATCTCGTAAGGCTGAACCTGAATCTCTTTATCCTCTTTCAGGCTCATCAGACTTCACCAAAACTCACCCTGGCCGAGGCACCGGCAGCCCCACGCAGCCCCTTCTCTTCGAGCAGACACGTCTTCACCTGGAGGACGAGCAAAGCCTCTCATGAGCGGGGCCGGACCCCCAGATTCTTCCCCATTTCCCCCCTTTTTTCCTCCCAGCACAACCTCACCGCCCCCCCCCGAGATCCAGCAGCCCGGCCTCTTGGGGTTTTTTCTTGGGGTGGTGGGGATTTTTGGGGTTCAAATCGGCAGATGAAGGACACTATCGTTGTATATTTTGTACACACCGAGCACAGCTTTTTGCTGTCGCAAAGCTCTGGGGGG
>JAAWXA010000038.1:899181-912105 GCA_038090715.1 Florisuga fusca
ACTTCGTGGGGGGACATGAGAGTGGGGGGGAGGAGGGGGCTGGCCCAGGGGGTGGCATTGCCCCAAACCCTTGCCAGATTTTTGCTGTTGGTAGCTTCAAAATGGCACCTGCACCCAAAGGAGTCTGTCTGGGGCCTGGGTGTGTCCCAGCAGGCACTGGTGGGTGTCAGGCGTGTCTGCCCTGTCCCCAGCAGGCAAGGGGGTCTGGCTGCCCTGGGGCCCTGCAGGGTGAGGGGTTTCAGCTGAGCCTTGGTACAGTCCTCAGCCCCCCAGCCCCAGGGGGGGTGCTGGATGGGATGCTCTCCCTGCTCCCAGCTCCTCCTGGCTGGAGCAGCACCAGGGTCACAGCACAGGGTCAGGGGGAGGTGGTGGTGCAGCTGATCACAGGCAGGCTGTGCAGACAAAACTACTGGGAAAAAAAAAAGATTTGCTTTAATTGAGGTTTAGAGAGGCTGAGTGTGGCAGCACAGCACTCTGCAATAAATAACAGGCTCTGAGGTGGGGACATGGCTGACCCCTCAGAGGACAGGAGGACACAGACCAGTCAGGCCATGCTCAGGTCCCACAGCCCTGCTGCTGGGTTATGGAGCAGGCAGGATGGAAAGGGCATGGGGGGGGAGAACCTTAGTTCCAAGCAACCAGGGGAGGAAAAAAAATCATGATAGTCCAGAGGAAGCTGATGAAAACCTGGGGCCTGAATTGCTAAAGAACTATATAAACCAATTGCTGTGTGTGAGGGGAAAAAAAATGGAGAGTAGGAAGGGGGGAAGGAGCCTTGTGTGTGTGTGTGTGTGCTCAGAGCAAGGCCCACACTGCAGTCAGCCCATGCATGGAGACTCCCATGGCTCCAAGCTTGACTGGCCTCATGGAAACAGGATTTTTTATTTTTTTTCCCCCCCCCTTCTTGTGTCAGTCACTGCTGAACATCTCCAAGTAGCAGGAGAGGGACCAGCACCTCCCTGCAGAGCTGTCTACTGCTCCAACCAACAGGCAGTGTGGCAGCCCTGGGCAGAGCAGGGAGCTCACCCCATCCCCTGGGGGCCCAGCCCAGTCCCACTTGCACCACCCTCCCCTCCTGCACCCCGTTAGTGACTAACTCCCACCCCAGGGTTTACACCCACTGATGTAAGTCTGTACAGTCATCAGGGCTGCAGGATCTCCACCTGCTCTGTTTTTCTGTTCTAAACCTAATCCTGACCTGTGTCATCTCCCTGCTGCCTGCCCATGGAGGCCACAGCCCAGACCTCCTGGTCACACCCCAAAACGTGAGGGAACAGCAGCACTGCCCTCAGGTGCTGCCCAGCCCAGGCCTGAGGAGCCTGGAGCAGCTGGGGGGCTTTCCTCCAGCAAGGAAAAGGTGATGTGAGCCTTGCAGAGGGGCTGCACGGGCCCAGCAGGGGGGAAGGGTTTGGCTCTGTGCCCTCCCAGCTCCCCTCCCCTGCTGCATTCCAACTTGGACAAAAGCAGAAAGATCTCTACAGTATAATATATATATTTCACTATGAAATAGCAGTTTCATTCCCTGCCTTCTACTGGGTGCATCCTCCATCAGATGCTGCTTTGTGCCTGGCTCCAGAGGGCTGCCAGGCCTGGGCTGTTTCATGGGAAGCACCTGGAAGCAGCTGACCTGGCAGGACCTGGAGATGATCCTTGCTCCCCATGCCCTTGCCCTGCTCCAGCCTTCCCCTGCCAGGGGACTTTCAGCTCCTTTACATGGCTGGTCAGTGCAGGTTCAGTCCCTGGATCACTCAGGCTGCCTTCAGGAGCTGTGGTGTGGAAGCAGCAACCCCACCCCCCCCTCTACATCATGGATACAAACGGGCAAACCAGAGGCCAGGGAAGGGGGAGTGGGGACAGTGCAACATGCACACAGAGAGGTGACACCAAGGACCCTCAGCCCAGGCAGCACTGGGGGGCTCCAGGCCACGGGGGTCAGTCAGGGCTGCAGCACCCATGGGTGAAGAGGCTGCCAAATCTCAGCCAACCTGTGGAACCAGGAGTCCCAGCCAGGGGTGGGGTCACTGACCAAGAGCCATCATCATCATCATCCTCATCATCATCATCATCACTGGGATCAGCGCAGAGCCGGATGGTTCAGGGGATGGAAGGAAGAACAATCCTGGGAAAGAGAAAAGGCAGGAGCTGTCTGAGGGGCTGGGGCTCACGGGGCTCTTCAGACTGTGGGAGCCCTGAGGCCCGGGTTGGAGGGGACCTGCCTGGCAGCAAGGGGCCTGCCAGCTCCTCTGTGGGGACACAGGAGGGAGGACTTGGTCACCCTGGGTCTGGCAGGCAGGTCCAAGAGGGCTGGGAGGAGGAGAGGTTCAGGCTGCTGGGCTCAAGAGATCAAATTCCCTTCAAATGAAACCCAGAGGAGCCTGGCCAGGCAGCACAGCACTGCACGGGCATGGCAGAGCTGCAGCCCTGTCCCCACCAAGTGACCAAGGGGCAGTGCCACCCTGGCAGCCTTGGGCAGAGCCTGGAGCTTCCCCCAGGGACCCACCTTTGCTTTTTGTACATCCTCTGACCCAGTCACATTGTCCTGCTGTACTCGATGCCACTCTTGGCAGAAATGCCAGACCAGGGCAGGAGGCTGCAGAGGAGGCTCTGGGCTTGTCTGTATATCCTCTGGGGAATGGAACAGGGGCTCAGGCTGGCTAGTGTTGAGCCAATGTGCTGTAGGTAGTCAGTGGCCATCAGTTAAGGACAGCAACATTTAAGAAAGAACTTAAAAATCCCCGTGGACCAGCACTCCCTACCTAAAGAGCCCCCCCTCCCCTGCTCAGCCCAGAGGGAGCTGCTCCTTGTATGAATTCCCTGCTCCCTTCCATCAAAAGCAGGGCTGCTTTGCACTGTAAACAGGGCCCACTTGGGAATGTTGGCTCCAACTTGTGAGGGAAATATCTCCTCTAAGCATCTGCTGGTTTCTTTTCTACTCCCCAGCAAGCTCCTGGGGGGACAGGAATCCATGTGCCTGCCTGGAGAGGTTGGGACTGAGCAGCTACACTCAGGAAAGCTCAGGTTTCCTCTCTGTGAGTCGACAACCTGAAAAAAAATCTCTCAAGTCAGTTTGAGAGCAGCCTGCTGAGATCCAGGCCAGGCCAGAGGAGGGATCCCAGCCCACAGGAAACAAGACCAGGAGCCTCTCTGCAGGGCAAACCCTGCACTGCACAGGCCAGTGCCCACCAAGCACCCTGGCTGGCACCCAACGTGCCCCAGTGGTGCCATCCTGCACCCCCTGAGCTGTCCCAGAGGGGTCAGGGCAGCCTGGGCACAAGCTGTCAAACTCCTCTGACATCCCCTTCCTTCCAGCCCCAGGTTAAACCCACATCAGAGCAAACCCACGGATCCCCAGACCCAGCCAGCTCACACTTGCCTAAATTGCTGTTTTTAAGCTCAAACACACAGCCTGGTGCCTGCTAACTGCAGCCCTGCCAGCCTGCCTGAAGGCAAAGGATATAAGATTGTCCAGGGGGGGTGCCCACCGTTGATGTACAGGACGTAGGTGAAACCATCTTTGAGGACCCCCCGGATGGAGTAATAATAGGGCAGGTAGTGGTGCTGCTTAAAGTCTCTGTTTTCATAGAAGTTTATTGCTGTGTTGTTGGTGGTGAGGACGTGCAGGTAGATGGCTTTGCAGTGATCCTGGGCAGTTGTTGAGATGTGGTCTTTTAAACTTTCAAGCAAGAGGGAACCTGTTGAAGGAAAAGAGCAGCAGAATGGCACCATGCAGCTGCCTTCTCTGGGCAGCCAGGATCTGCCCCCAGCCTCCAGGCAGGGATGGCTCCAGGAGCTTGGAGACCCCAGATTCCTACCCCCCAGGTCTCACAGACCCTCTTGAGGGATTTATCAGGACCCCACTACATGGTTTGAGTGGGAATCTCATTGCACCTGTGAGTGTGGCCTCACCAAAGGAACTCTGTAAAGACACAGCTGCTGGTTCAAGCTCACCAAGCTGAGCCAGAGAGGGGAATCTGCCAGCAATGCCCCTGCCCAGCCAGGCAGCTCCCAGAGAGTCATGGGCAGTGGTATCTGCACCATCACATTTATTTATTTTAAAGCCATTTAAAGCAGCAGAAGGTCAAAACAAGACTTCACAAGCAGGTTACTGCACTGTGTCTGCTGAACTCGAATTAAAATCTAAGAATTGGGAGGATTTTAAGATCCCTTCTAAGGAGGAGAGCTGTGGCACAGCCTCACTCAACCTGGATTTTCAGCAGCCACTGGTCAGCAGGAGAAACCAGAGGAGGGCACAGAGGATACTCCAGCCCCAAGAGGCAAGATCTGGAGGCTCATCCAAACCACCACAACATGGCACAAAGGAGCCAGGAAAACCTGCAGGGGAACTCCTGCCATCAGGTGTGGTAACAAAAGGCTGAAGAACCAGCTCAGCCCATGCACACAGAAATCCATGCTGCTCTTTCACAATTCCCAGAGCAGGGAAGACTCAGCAGGACCCACAGGATTTCAGAGTCAACAGCTCTGACTCCACTTGTTCCTTGGTGGGAATTTAGATCAGCCAAGCACAAAGTCAGCAAGAGATGGGGGAGCAGCTGAATTTTGTCATGAGGTGTTCCAGTCTTCTGCCTCACAGAAATCTCACTGCCCTCTGGTTTAACAGCAGAGAAGGAGAAACCAAAGCCTTTTCAGGTCTGCTGGAGAAAAATCAGAGCTTTAGTGCTTAAAAGTAGGTTACACTCCTTTTCCAGTTCCCTGTCTTTTTCTAACCCTTTGTTCTACCTCTTGAAGTGGAAAGATGGAAAGGTAAAACCAGCTTTATTTCCTGCCACAGGGACCAGCTTCTGACACCCAGGAAAGAAAATCCCTTCAGATCCTGCTCCAGGGTGAAGTCCTGGTGCTTCAGCCAGACTCGACAGCAGGGGTGCAAGTTTTGGGTGGGAACAAGATGGACAAAGCCCTTTGGAAACACCTGCACGTTGTGATGGGCCTCCTCCAGTAAAACCACATCAGTGCACCCCCATTAACACCAGGAGGGGGGTGTGAGTGCATCACCTTCCCAACTGCTGGCACAGGTCACCCAGGAGCTGATCTCCCAAGGGAACAGAATGGTGGAGTTCCTGCAGCCCCCCAGCAACACACGTGGCAAGTGACAGCAACACAGTTGTCACTTAGCAGCATCTTACCTATTCCATGTTTTCTGAACTCCTTCACCACTCCAAGACTCAGGATGTAAGCAACTTGAGTGTCCACAGGAAAGCTGGAAGCTAGGATGTCTCCATCCTGCATAGAGATAGGACAAGTTATTTAGGAGGATATCTGCAGAAGGAGAAGGCAAGAATCCTGCCCTGGGAGCTCTGAAATCAGGGCTAGAGCAGGAAATGTCCCTGCACTGAACAGTCTTAGCTGCAGCTTCTGGAAAGGAGGTGGGGAGTTAGACCAAGTATTATTCCTTAGGGGTTATTCCCACTTTCATACCACCAGATGGAGAACACAAAGCCTGGTCTATACTTCACCTGAGGGCTTAGGGGCAGAATCTATTTGCTTTCTTTACAAGGAAGGATTCAAAGTGCTACTTGAGGAGTTAGACAGCAGATCTCAACCAAGCCAGGATCAGTGCTCACTGCCTGCATGCCCCCTCTGAGCTCCGTGTCAGCTGGAGATCTCTGGGGGACAAGGAGCATGTCCTGCAGGCTCAGGCTGCTGGAGCAGTGTCTGAACAAGCCCCTGGCTTCCAGAGTGGTTGGAACAAGAGCCTTTTGTTACAGCTGCTGAAGATGCAGTTTCTGAGTGACTAGCTCTGAGGTGAAGCCAGATGGCTGGAGTGGAGAGACCCGTGCCACTCCACACTCCCTGCTCCTACAGCTGCTCAGATCACTGGTTCATCGTGACACTGCTGGCCTGTGGGAAGTCACACTCTGCAATGCCCCTGCTATTATTTGTAGCCCACCTGCCTGTGCTGGTTTCCCTACACTAACCCCCTGGTGCTTTTCCATGCTGTCTTCAGTGCCCAGCTCCTCTTCATCTCTCTGCCACCCTGGGTTGTCCCTCCCTGCTGCTCTCCCTGAATCCTCAGCTTCCTGCAGGCTGTCTGCCTCTGCTTTCTGCTCGACAGCCACCATGGAAAGGGAGCAGTTTCTGCAGGAAGGCAGAGGGCTGACTGGCACAGGGCAGCCTCAGAAGGTACAGCTTTAAGGGGAGGAAAGGGAGGAAAGGGAGGAAAGGGAGGAAAGAGGGAGGAAAGGGAGGAAGAGGTTTCTTCTCCCCAGAGCTCCCCACCAGCCATACCCAGGCAGAGAAGAGCCAGGCAGCAGTTCACAGCTGGCTACACACTCCCTTTGAGCTGCCCAGCCCCAGAGGGACCCTGTGGTCCCAGTGTGCAGACACACCCCACCCACAGCAGGACATCAGCAAGTCCTCCCTTCCTTAAATGAACTCAAGATTGCTCTTCTCAGAGTCTGGATGGAAAAAAATACCCCAGAGAGGTTCCATCAGGGTTAACCCCAGTGGATTGTCTCCCAGGGGAGTCAGATCAGCAGCATACCTCTTTATGCACCTTTGTTCTGCTCTTGATCTCTGCCACTATCATGCCCACAATGGAGCCTCTGTAGGTGGCTGCGAGGGAAAAGAACTTCTTGTTGGAAGTGATGTCTCGGTACCATGAGTCAGGGTACCTGGGGAGGAAGGAAGGAAGGAAGGAAAAAGAGGAATATTTGGGGAGGCAGAGCCCACAGGAGCAGGCAGCACTACAGCCAACATTGTGCTGAAGTGTTGCTGGGCAGGAACCAGGATCACTGCCAGTCCCTGGAACTGCAGGCCCAGAGATCTCACAGAAGATGATGGGAGGGACACACAGGCAGCTCAGCCAGGTGTCCATCTGAGGCTCTCCCTATGCTACTCATTTAGCTTATTCCATCAAATCTGGAAGTTTTAACATGTTCTGTGGTAGCAATGAGCACCCCAGAGCTGCTGTGCCCCATTTGGTAACGTGGGCTGCTCCTGGAACAGGCTCCTGCCTTGCTGAGACAGCCCCATTTGCATCTGACATTCACTGCCCAGAGCTTTCACTTCCAGCTTCAGCAAGTTATTTTTAAACGTGAGATCCATCTGCCCTCCTCTGAGGGTGAGGGTCTCATTATTTTGATTTTCATGTGAGAAAAACATTGGTTAACAAAATAAAAATCCACAGCAGCAGCCTCCAGCTCTCCTCCCCCTTTTGCAGCTATTAAAGGGAAACTACCCTGCACTGCTGTGTTTCAAAGTGAGAGTTCAGCAGGCCTCGTGTTTAAAAGAAATCTACAAATTATTATGAATGCTTTTGCCAGTTTCTTACATTTTATATAATCTTAATTATAATCCCCTCAAATCTTCCACAGATCTTCTCAACAAAGCTAAAGAAAAAAATAAAACCCTTGAGGTCTGCAGCTGTAGTTCCCTGGGATGCTTTGAGTCAGAAAGCTACCACTGGCCCCTGAAAAAGCTCTTTATTCCTGTGCTTGTGCAGCCATGAGCATTTACCAGGTCTGGTAAACACTGAGGGCCTGAGGAACTGACCTAGAACAGCCTGACAGCAGCTTTGAGCCAGATCCCCAGCACTGCTCAGCCTCCCCCTGGGACGTGGAGTGAAACAATCCCTTGGGCAGGGTTTGGTTCAGCCCTGAGGCTGCTCTGAAACGCTGCAGGACAGGCACAGCAATGCTCTCCTTTTCCCCAGCTCAGACACAGCCCTTCCCTCATCCACTCCCTTAACCATAAAGCCCATTTTTCTGCCCGAATCTGCATGCAGCAGCTCCCTGGTGGCTTTAGGGGCCCAGCAGGAACCCCACCACGGCACACCAGAGATTCCAAACCTGCTGCTGCCTCAGCAGCCATCCAGGTGGCTGCAGAGCCTCGGGGCTCTGAAGGGGACCAGTGCAGGGTTTCTCCATGCCCACCACCTCCCCCTCCCCATCCCAGGAACGTACTCAATGGGGAACCAGTCTCCACAGAGCTGTTTGACAGTGTCTATGTCATCGTGGCAGAGCAGACGCAGGTTGACGTCCGTCAGTGCGGTCGGGGGCACCTCCTCTGTCATCCACACCTGCAGGGAAAGCAGCACCTCAGGGACAGCCCAGCACAGGCTCTGCAGGCAGCAGGAGCTTCCCTCCAGCAGTAAAAGCCATTTGGATGCCCAGAATGAGTTTTCAGAAGAGCTGAAGCACAGGCTGGCAGCAGCAGCTCAGGGACTGCCCCAGCCACGCTGCTCCTGGGCAGGAGCATTCCCAAAAACTGCCCCAGATGCTGGATCCAATGAGCCAGCTGTGTGCCAGGGGTACCTTAGGATGCATGGAGCTCTCCAAACGCCTGTGCAGGACCAACACCTTGGTAAAAGAAAAGTGAAGAGCTTAAAAAGGGAGCACTGCTGGAAGAATATTTATCAAGTCCTCTTCCACACCTCCTCACCTCCAGTTGGTACAAACGCTGAGGATTCAAAGCCAAAATGTTCATTTTGTTCAACCCCTAGTGGTGAGATGAGATCTAGTTCCATTTCCCCTCACTCTTTAAGTGCTGCAGCTCCTTCCAGCCCAGCAGAGAGCATTCAAATACAGAAATCCCCACACCACAGCACCACCCAGCCCTGCTGCCCACACACGGGACACTTCCCCAAGTGCCTGCAGCCTGGTTTTAACGAGGCACTGGAGGGAAAGAAGCAATCAGTGACTAAGGGGGTTGTAAAAGGATTTCTAGGGTGTGAATGAAGAACAGACCCTGAGCAGCTTTCAGCAGCACAAAGAGGCACTGCAGACACAGGGCAGGCAGAGGCCCAGCAGCTGCCCCAGTCCAGATCTCCAGCACTGGTGTCTGCAGCCCGGGACACCTCAGACACCTCAGCAGGAGAGAGGACACCATCGAGGTCCAGAGAAATCACTGCCAGCCCTTCTCCCACACAGGCAGAATGAAGGGGAAAATGCTTCAGGAGGGCAGAGATGCAAAGACATTCACCTCCATCTTCAGGAAAGTGACAGAGGGTGAGGGTCTTCCAGCAAGGGATCCTTCCCACAAAGAGCTTCCCCCCCACTGACTGGTCCTACAGAGTGCCCCAAAAGGGGAGCTCAGGGAATCCATACACTGACAGGGACTGCCTCTTCTTCTCCAAAGAAAGCCTCAAAACCAATCACAGCTATTTCACAGCCTGTTCTGGGACTGGGGCTGCTTCCTGAGCAGGTTCCAGGTGCTAGTTTCAAAACAACACGAGCACCCACAAAACCAGTTCTCCTTCCTGGGCCTTTTAAAATTATTTTTACACTCCTAGAATTGGCTGCAGCCCCTCTGAGGCCAGACTTGGGATCTGCACCCCCTGCTGCACACACCACCAGCCCCTGGCTGCCCTCCCAGCCCTGCTGGACCCTTGGCTGAACCATCTCACAGCAGTGACCCCCCCACCAGATCAGGAAGTGAGGGCAGAGCCATCAGCTGCAGGCCAGGACTGCTTGGCCAAACAGCACAGCACGGGCTTCCCGGGGGGAAAAAAAATCAGAGGAGGAAGGAGCAAGCAGGCAGGTGCAGGCAGAGCCACTCTGGCCATGGAGAAGCTCCACGTCCCACTCCATCACCTCCCTGGTGGGCAGGAAGCAGCTCTCAGGCTGGCAGCAGCAAGGCCTCTTGCTCATACGTTTTAATATTCTTGAGAAGTTTTGATCCTGCTGCAAGGCAACACCTCCTCCCAGCACTAATAAATTGGAGGTGAAGGGAAGCCTGATGACAGAGCTGTGTTTCTGCTAACGAGCAGAAAAGGCAGGAGCCTGGGAGCAGGCTGAGCCAGCTGCTGCTGCAGGAGAGGCAGAGCCAGCCCAGGACACATTCCTGTGAGGATTAGTTCATGTTTATTTAACATGAGATTCCCAAAGAGCTAGGCAAGCATTCTGCATTATCCTGGAGCTGAAGCCAGCCTGCAGCAAAGCAATCCACACTGCTCTGCTGGGCAGGGTAATGCTCCTGAAATTCAGGCAACTGTTTCCCAGCCCTGGCTGTGTGTGCAGGGAATGGCTCCACCTGCTTGGCATCCTCTGACCCCAGCTGAGGCTCCTGCACATTTAAAGGAAGTTTAGGACACTCACCTGGCCCTCTCCCCTGCCACCAGGTCTCAGAGAGCCCGTGCATGGGCTTTTCCCAAAAGCAGGAATATTTTTTTTTTCCTCTTAGAACTGTTGTGTAAAAAAGAAGTGAGGAAATCAACATAATACCATCTTTCTAGAGAAACTGAGGCAGCCACACTGAACCAGCACTCTTCATCCAACAAGGTGTTCAGATCAAGATGAAGCCCAATGCTCACTAGAGTTTGGCAGGAAGCTGCTTAAATGACTCTGAAAATCCCTTCAACACTTCAGACCTACCAAAAGCCAAGGCAAGTGGTTCAACAGGTTAGGATTTCCCTTGTTTAGAGCTATTAGACATGTTTTAACCACGCTTCTCCTTGGGCTCCCTGTGAAAACATGTTGGACTTGGGCAATGAGCAATCACACCATGTCATCTCCAACAGCTTTTAGTTGGACTTCAGCTTCCATCCAGCTCAGCTCATGAAAATCCCCCCAATTTTTATCATCTAGCAAAAAAACATCACTGAATGTCCTGGCAGAATAAAAGCAAGGTAATTAAAGACTGAATACTAACTGGAATCATTTTTATACATTTTTATGACATATCCAGTAAGGGCTGTATTGGCTTCAAATACACAAAAACCAAAAATGAAGGAATCTTCCTCTCTTGCAGGAACACAGCTAGATGGAAGTCCATCAGAATCTTTTGCCTTCCAATTTAAAAGCTAATTGAAATCAGTTCATCCTGAACAGCAAGAAGCAAACCTGCAGAAAAGAACACAGAAAGCCAGTGGCAAGCTAGTGGATTTGTATGGCTCAGGGGCAGCACTGCAGGCAGGATTTTAGTTTCCAGCAGCAGAGGATCTGCTTGGCACAAACACAGGCAAGAGGATGCCCCCTGGAAGATGTGCAGAGAGGGGCCAGAGCTCTGCCCACCCCTGGTGCCCTCAGCAGAGCTGCTGCTGCTCCAGCACCACCACCAAACCCTGGTGTGTGCCACCTGTGCAGCCAGCTCATCCATCCCAACCAGGCAGCATTCCCAGGGAAAAAAAAAAAAAAAAAAAAATTAATCACACCTAGCATCCTCTCACTTGTAAAACAGGATGAGGCAAAGCCCAGAGGGAATTTTAGGAGCTACTCAAAATGCAGCTCAGCTGTGATGGAGCAACTCTGCACCCAGACCAGGCACAAGCTCTGCTCTGCTCTGGGGAGGATCACTCCCAGGGCACCAGGGGGAGTTCTCACAGCTCTGGCTCTCTACCTTGTGCCATCTGGCACTGGGGATTTGATTAAACCATTCAATCTGAACCAGCCAAAGGTCTAATTCCAAGGCAGTAAGGATTTCCCTTCTGCATTTCATGTTAATGCTGCTCCTGGCTCCAGGTCACCCCAGGGAATTGCAGTCCCAGCCCAGCTCCAGGAGGAGCAGGAGGGCAGAGCCACCCGGGCTTTGGAACCCTCCCCTTCCCTCCCGGGGAAGCTGTAATTCCTCAGGAATTCCATTCCCAACAGCACTGTCACCCCGGGTCAGCCTGGGCCACCATCTGCTCACTCCTGAAATGACACCGGGGTGGGGCAGGGAGGGGGAAAACCGGCAGGAAGAGAGGGTGGCAGGGGATGGATGGGCTGAGGGGCCAGCAGGGGCTCCCTGCCCAGCTCAGCAGCCCCAAGTGCAGCCCCCGTGCTGCACTCAGCCTCATTGGGAAGACACAAGAGGCAGGAGGGAACTCTCCGAATAAGCAGAGAGGGGGAAACACCTCTGGGAAGCCTGAGCTGGCTGCAGGTAACTGATGCCTCTGCATTCCTGCCAGACAGAGGCCAGGAGCTCAGCCAGGCTCCCAGTGGGGCTGCAGCACAACCACCCACAGCAGGCACAGGGCAGGGGCCCAGAGCCCACACTCAGCAGAGGAAACACAAATAAACATTTAAACAGCTGGGGAGAGGAGAGGGGAGTAACTGGATGTCTCTAATGAGAGCAGATGTCACAGGAGGCACAGGGGCTGCTTCTCCCAGCACAGCAGCTGGGACACAGCTGGCAAAGCCACCTGCCACCACAGCCCCGTGTCACAGCATCTGGGGGACAAGAGTTAAAGCTCAGCTTATTCCCAAGATCCTCAAGACACATCCTGCAAGCTGTCAGCCTGCTCTGGGAGGAAGCTGAGTGCCTCCTTCCTCCCTGCTCAGGCTCTCCAGGCTGCTCCCCAGGGACACGAGGGTTCTGCCGTGGTGCCTGGGAGCTCTCCCAGGGGGGTTGTGACCCAGGAGACACCAGGCAGAGCTGGATCTGGCAACATGTGGCACTGCCACACCACCACAGACCTCTGGAAGATCAGCCCCAGCCAGAGGAGGTTCATCCAGAGTGGGCATCCAGGTGGGTTCTGAATGTCTCCAGGGATGAAAATTCACACACACCCCCCCCCACCTTTCTGGGCAGTCTGTGCCCATGCTCTGCCACCCTCCCAGGAGAGGCTCCTCACGTTCAGATCAGAGAATCACAGAACTGGCTGGGTTGGAAGGGACCTCAGAGATCATCAGCTCCAACCCTTGATCCACTCCCCCCGTGGTTCCCAGCCCATGGCACTGAGTGCCACATCCAGTCTCTTTTTAAATATCTCCAGGGATGGAGAATCCACCACTTCCCTGGGCAGCCCATTCCAATGCCTGATCACCCTCTCTGGAAAGAATTTTTTCCTAATATCCAACCGAAACCTCCCCTGGCTCCAACCTCCTTTCAGGTAGTTGTAGAGAGTGATGAGGTCTCCCCTGAGCCTCCTCTTCTCCAGGCTGAACAGCCCCAGCTCCCTCAGCCTCTCCTCACAGGATCTGTGCTCCAGTCCCTTCACCAGCCTGGTTGCCCTCCTTTGGACCTGCTCCAGCACCTCAATCTCCTTCC
>JAAWXA010000038.1:934025-957228 GCA_038090715.1 Florisuga fusca
GCCAAGAGAGCTGCTGATCCCGGGCACACATGATGTTGGTGTGACCTTAGTATGATCATATCCACAGAACAGCACACACTGCTGCCAAAACCCAGAGGACACAGGTGGGTGAACAGCTCTCCTGTCCCAGGGGAGGCTCTGAGCCTGCCTCCCAGAGGGGCACACACACAGCTGTGGCTCCTGCCACTCACCCCCTGTGCCTGGCAAAGCCATCCTGGGTTCCTCAGGGAGATGTCTGAAGCCTTGACCTGGACCAAATCTGCTTAACAACTTTGGGAAAGTGGGAAAGTCTAGATTCTTGTGCCCAGTGTGCTCTGCTGAGGGTACCTGCTTGGAGGGAAGGACAGTCTGAGGCTGTGTCACCAGCAGGAGAAGCTCTGCCACCAGCTACAGCAGAGCATGGCTGAGGACAAGCT
Organism: Florisuga fusca; assembly: GCA_038090715.1. Taxonomy (NCBI): domain Eukaryota; kingdom Metazoa; phylum Chordata; class Aves; order Apodiformes; family Trochilidae; genus Florisuga; species Florisuga fusca. Next base: position 934,442 of record JAAWXA010000038.1, read on the forward strand.
GCAGAGCTTTGGGAACCCCCCTCCCCAGCCTGCCGTGCTGGTGCTGTCCTGCTCTTCCCCAGCACCTCTGCTGAACACACGGCCATCCTGGGGCTGGGGCCACTCCAGGGGCTGTGGGAGCTGTCCTTCTGTGCCTGGCTGGCCACCCCGGCCCCCCGCCTTGGCACCCTCCTCTCCTATGCCAGCAAGGACAGTGGCAGCCAGCTGGCCCTGGGTGGCCACGTTGGGAGCCACCCTGGCTCTGTGCGTTTCGTCATCGGGGACGGGGAGTTTCGGGAGCTCCCAGTGATGCCACTCCTGGATGGCAAGTGGCACCACCTCTGCCTCTCCTGGTCCTCTGCCCGGGGCCAGTATCGCTTCTATGCAGACAGGAGGCTGCTGGCTGCTGGCTCCGGCTTCCAGCAGGGCTATCAAATTCCCACTGGTGGCTTGCTGGTGCTGGGCCGGGAGCAGGACCAACCTGGCAGGGATTTTGGCCCTGCAGAAGCTTTTGTGGGTCACCTGTCTGGCTTTGCCCTCTGGAACCGGACTCTTCTGCCTGGGGAGGTGGCCAGCATGGCTACTGGCCATGGGCTGCCCCGTGTCCCTCTCCTCACGCTGTCTGATGCCTCCCTGCAGGGTGGGGTGCAGAGGGTGACATGCCCACGGCTGTGACAAGGCTCCCTGCCATCACAGTCCCTGGCGGTGCCAACGCCGGCATCAGCCGCGTCCTCCGGGGGTGACGGGAGAAAATGTTCCAGGACCGGGACCGCCGGGAAAAGCAAAAGGGGTTTTGACATCCCGGGTACAGCAGAGGTTGGACCCCAAGGCAGGAGGCTGTCAGTTCCTGTCCTCACAGGGTGTACGGGGTGTTTTTTCCTATTAAAGCGTTTGGGGCAGGGAAGGAGCCTCCTCCGTGTCCGGCGTGGTTCCGTGTCCCGGACCCAAGCGGGGTCACACGCCGGTGCTTGCTGCCCGGTCCCGGCCCCCTCCTGCCCCTGAGCCAGCCCCGGGGGACGCTATGGAGAAGCCCCGTGACACCAGCGGGGCCGGAGCTGGTGCCCCGCGTCCCCCGCACCCAGGCGGCCCCCGCACCGGGGTGACACCGCGGAAACCCGCAGCCTGGAGAGCAAGAACAGCGCCGGCTCCCGCAGAGCTCCCGCCCCGGCGGTGACAGCGGGACAGGACGGGGACGGGGTGCGGGGGTCCTGCGGGACGGACTACAACTCCCATGGTGCTGCGGGGCACACCCCCGCCCNTGGGCAGCCCCGGCGGGAGGGTTGGACCCCTCCGGGCTCCCTCAAGCCGAGGGAAGCAGAACCTGTCCGGGCCTGGCAAGGGGAGGAGCCGGGGGTGTCACTCGTGGGGGAAAATCTGAGCGTGGGTCCGTCTGGCAGCCCCCGCCCGGGTGTCCCAGAGGGTCCCCGGGTCCCTCCTGCTGCTGGACGGGACCCGCTCTCTGAATTTCTCCCCCAAACGTTGTTCTGTGGGAGCCCCTGAGCCCTTCCCTGCGGTGCCACCTCCCGGACACCGGGTCGGGCTCATCCCGAGGGGTCTGACCCTGGCGTGGTGCTGGACTCGTGTGGTGCCAGTGGGACCCAGCTAGCTGGAAGCAAGCCCAGGGTGGGACGTGTCAGGAAAAAAAAAACACAGAGAGGCCACCTCCTTCCTTGCAAATTAATTCCAGGTAATTAAGAGAAGAGAATCTCCTCTGCAGTGTCCCCGGAGGCTGTTGCTGGAGCACTCTGCCTGGCAGCCTCTCCTCCCCACCAACCACACTTGGTGCCTGTCAGGGAATGAAGTGGTTCTGGGCAAGGTTCGGGGTCTGGGTGGGATGTTGGGTCCCCTGGGAGCTCCCGTGCCAGCTGTGGGTGGGAGAGGAGGGGCTGCCTCCAGGTGACAGCCTTAAATTCCCTCTGAAGAGTTTGCTTGCTGGGCTTGGAGGAGGAGGAGGAGGAGGAGCAGGAGCAGTGCCAGCCTCTGGCAGGGGTGTCTCACTGAGCGTGGTTCTGTGCCAGCCTGCTCCTGGGCAAGTCAGAGCAGTGGCTAATTAGAGGGCAAATCAGGGTTTGTTAGGCTGGAAGTGCCCAGTGTGGTGCTGGGGGAGCAGGGCACGGGGGCTGGGAGGAGGCTCCTGTGCTGCTGCAGCTGTTGGGATGAGAAAATAAAAGTACAAGAGGAGAGGACCCCGTGTGTCTGCAGCTGGGGTTGACTTCTGGTGGGTTCTGCAGGGTGTTAAGGTAGGGATTAACCAGATCTCCTGGCTGAGGGTCAGTTAGGGAAGGGTTTTCCTGGTGAATAAATACCTGAGCCCCTTTTGGTGTGGGGCAGCTGCTTCTCTGCCTCATGCAGTGGGTGCCCTGAGTGCCTCTCAGCATCACCCCTACCACGGGCTGCCCTTCCCCCACAGTCTCCAGTTTCATGTGGAGATTTTTAGTAAAAGCAGAAAATTTCCATCATTACTCATTTTTTCAAAACCAGCACACTTCTCCTTTGCCACCCCTTGAGGATCTGCTCTGTGTTTGAGCTAAAACCCCTTGGCTTTGGGATTGGTTTAATGCCTCTGCTCCAGAGGGTGCCTGGATAAGGAGCTGTGGCCACCAAAATGGGGATCTGGCTGGTGCTGCTGGGTGGCTCAGCTCATCCTTTTTAACCCCTGTGTGTTCATTCTGCATCTCATCTCTAGGTGTTGCTGGTCTTGTTTTCTTTAAGTTGAAGTAATGGGGTGCAAAATGCAACCACTTTACATGGCACTGCCAGAGGGCTGCTGTGCTTGCTGGTGGAAAATCTTGGTGGGGGAGAAAAGGAGAAAAAGAAAAGTCTGCTGGATGAGCCCTGATTCCTGGCTGCAGGGGGAGAAAGTGCCTGGAGAAGGGCAGGGGGGCCAGGACAGCCTTGGTGCCCCCTGGGCTCCTGCAGGTGAGGGGCCAGGAGCTGCTGTGCCTGGAGTGGCAGCAGGAGGCTGGAAGTAAAATCAGAGCCAAGTGGTGACACCACCAGGGGAATCTTGCTGTTTTCTTCCCATGATGTGCCTGGAGGTGAGGAGCCTGGTTCCCCGTGCTGTGGTGTGTTCCAGGGGTGATGTCTGGGCCAGGTTGGAGCCCGTGGCAGCTGTGGTTCTGTGTCAGGGGAGGGGGATTCCCAAAGCTCTGCAGCTTGTCCTCAGCCATGCTCTGCTGTAGCTGGTGGCAGAGCTTCTCCTGCTGGTGACACAGCCTCAGACTGTCCTTCCCTCCAAGCAGGTACCCTCAGCAGAGCACACTGGGCACAAGAATCTAGACTTTCCCACTTTCCCAAAGTTGTTAAGCAGATTTGGTCCAGGTCAAGGCTTCAGACATCTCCCTGAGGAACCCAGGATGGCTTTGCCAGGCACAGGGGGTGAGTGCCAGGTGTGTGCCCCTCTGGGAGGCAGGCTCAGAGCCTCCCCTGGGACAGGAGAGCTGTTCACCCACCTGTGTCCTCTGGGTTTTGGCAGCAGTGTGTGCTGTTCTGTGGATATGATCATACTAAGGTCACACCAACATCATGTGTGCCCGGGATCAGCAGCTCTCTTGGCTGAAAACCATCCAAAGGAGGGTCGTGCTGCCCGTGTGCCTGGTGAATCCCTGAGCCCTGCACAAATAACTTTTTGTCCTGGCTGCCTGAGTGACCCCTGTCCCTCTTGTAAAAGATGTGTGCTGATGGAAGTAGCTTTTTTTTCTCTCCTCCTGGCTTGTGATCCCCGTGCTGGGTGAGACAGGAGCTGGCTCAGCCTGTCTGGCTGCCTGAGGAGGAGGGGGGATGTCTGAGAAACATGCTGCTTGTCTAATGAAGCTCAGCTTCAGGTCCAGCTGCAGCTCCTTCCCCTTCTTCTGTGCTGGGGTTCTGCTGCTGCCTCATCCGTGGGGAGCAGAGCTGCTGTGCCCTGGCTCCTTGCTCTGCAGGGAGGGATCTCACTGCTTCAGCCAGTTTTGCTGATCCTGCAGCCCCTGATGGTGAGCAGAAGAATTCCCTAAAGGGCTGGTGCTCTCTGAGCCCAGGAGTAAACAGGAGACCTGGCCTGAGTGACTCTTTCCACCTCCTGGTCTTGATCTTGCCCCAAATCTGTGGCATCTAACTGGAGCCTTGGACCTTGGTGCTTCCTGAAGCCTGGTGGAGGTGGTGGTGGTCTCAGCTTTCTCCTCCCCAGGGTTTCAGTGTCTGAAAATGTCTCCAAGGAGCACTCTGAGCTCAGCCCTTCCCGTGGGCTGCTGGGGACACAAGGACACTGAAGAAGAGACTTTGAGAAGCTGGGGAAAAACCTGCCTGCAGGTCAGGGAGTGGGTGAGAACACGGAGCAGACAGAGAAATGGGAAAATAGGTCAGGCTGCAAACACAAAGGCATATTCTTCATCTGCAGTGGTGTGCCTGGCCCCTGCCTGCTCTGGCCTTGCACGTTCCAGATGGGATTGGTGGGGATCAAGGCAGCAGGGGCTCAATCTGGGATCTGATGGATTGCAGGCAGGGAGGGACTGGTGTGCCAGGGCCTCACTGGTCCTCCTGGTCCTGGTTCTGTTCTCCAGTCCTTTGGCCTGGCAGCTGGGCAGGGGTGATGCTCACTACTGAGAAATGGTGTTTGGGCTGTGCCTGGTGACAGTGCTGCACCCGTGTCCATCCCTGTGCTTCGTGGTGGCAGAGGGGTGACAGCAGCTTGCCTGCTCTGCCAGGACCTCACTAAGTAGTCTAAAAGCACAAGAGTCTAAAAAAAAAACCCCTGGTGTTGTGCAATTGCACTGCCAGTAACGAGGCTGAGAGGTCAGCAGCAAAAGGAGAACCTCCTCCCCAGAGCAGGACTCCAGTGCATGCTGCTGGGGCTGCCTGGGGGGGTCACCCATGTCCCCGAGGGAGGATGTGCCTGCTGGCTGGCAGGGTGATGGATGTGCCATGTGCTGGTCTCCCTGGCTGGGAGCTGCTGTCCTGGAGCAGATGGCAGAGCCAGACGTGTCCCCAGCCATCCCTGGTGGGGCTGGGAGCTGCGGGGTGGCCGTGGAGGTGGCACTGCCCACTCAGGGTCTGTCCCTCCCCGGCTCCAGGGGAGTGTGGCACAGGTTTTGGGGTGCTGGTGGCATGGCTGCTGTGCCAGGCTCCTCATCCTCACTGACTCTCAGGGCTGCTGCTCGAGTCCTTCCCCCAGCAGGCTGGAGCAGTTTGCCCAAACACTGCTGCTCCCTGCAGGGTGGGGGTCCCCCCGTCCTCTGCGTGCCCCCCAGGAGCAGGTGCTGCTCTTCAGAGCTTAGTGAGGGGGGGCAGAGCAGGAGTGCCCCCAGGCCTGCTCCCTCCCTCTGTCAGGCTTGCAGTGCCTCCAGGAGCTGAGCCCCTGGTCCCTTCTCTCCCCAGCTCACCCCTTCCTCCCTCCTGCGCATCGGGCAGCTCAGCAATGTGGACCTCAACGAGGACATCCATGAGCTGGTGAGTGGCATGGGAAGGGGCCCCCTCCCTGCTGCCCCTGACAGCACCAGTGTTCCCCCCCCTCCTTCACATCCTCCTGGTCTGGCCAGGGCTCCAGGGCTCCTGGGTTTGGTGACCTTCATGGTGTGGCAGCTGCCTGGTGCTCTGCCTCCTCCATCACTGCTTCCCTGAGCCAGTGCTGGCCTGGGAGGTCCTGCTCCCCTGCACTGCTCCCAGGGCAAATCCAGAAGCAAGGGGGGTGGGAAGGGGTTTTTTCCTCTTGCCATGAGAGCTTCTTAAAGCTGCTTCTCTTGCCTGTTCCCCAGGCTGGTGCAAAGGCAGGGGAGGGGATGCCTCAGCCCTGGGGACAGGGGTGGGCAGAGGGAACATCTTGTAGAAACTTTCAGGTTACTCACCCCCATGCATACCCAAAAAGCTTTTCTTCCCCAGATGTTCCTGGCCCAGCCATGGAGCTGTAGGAAAAGCAAACGAGAAGACAACTTTTGCTAAATATTTCTCCTGGAATTCTTAAGTGGGAAGAAATATGTCTTCACCTGGCACCTCGGGCTGGCTTTGCCTGGGAGGGGTGTGGGGTTGTGCTGCCCCAGGGAGCCCTCAGACACCCTCAGTAGATGCCCTGATTCAGAGCTGGGAACAGCTGGCATGGTCAAATGCATTTGGGAAACAGAACTTGGTTTCATCCCTAAAAGTTGGGACTGCTTGATAGAGCTCCTGGCTTTCAGCTGAAGGAATTCCCTGGCGAGGTGGAGGGCTGCCCTGTGCCAGGAGCAGGGAGCTGCTCAGGGGCAGCACAGGATCCACGAGGCAGTGTGGCACCTGGCTGGGCAAACCCTCCATCTGCCCAGGGAGGTGGAGAGGTCATGGGTGAGGGCACACACCTGGCAACCCCTTCAGCTGCCTTAAATCCCATAAATCCACTAACAGCTGGAAAATCATCCGGAATCCCGGCCTGCCAGGGAGCTTGCACCAGGGCTTGGGGCTCTGCAGTCCTCCCTGCCTCTCCTGAGTGTGGAAAGCAGCATAAACCCACTGTTCTGTGGCAGAGGGGAGGGCTGGACTGGGACCTGGTTGTTCTCACCTGTGCATCACACCCCACAGGACACAGAGCTCCCTCGGCAGCATCCCAACGAGATCCCCCACAATGAGAAGCTCCTGTCCCTCAAGTATGAGGTGAGCACCCACCTGCCCTTGTCTCAGCTCTGCCCTCTGGGATGCAGGAGCTGAGGTATGTGGAGCCCTTGTGGTTACCCAGCTAGAGGGGTTTCTGTGGGGAAGGAGCAGGATTTGAGGGGAGGACAAAGGATTCAGCTGTATGGAGGGGCAGGGAAGAGGGGCTAAGGGCAGCCCTCCCTGGCACTGGTGTCTCTTGCCCTGAGCTGGAGACTAACAGTGTTTTCCTTTCCTCAACTAGAGCCTGGACTATGACAACAGTGAAAACCAGCTGTTCCTGGAGGAAGAGAGGAGGATAAACCACACGGTGAGTCTCTCTGGGACCACTGTCCCTGCTGCTGGGATGGCCCAGGGAGACCACTTCTTGGAGAGGGGCTTGGGGGAGGTTTTGCTCAAAGCAGTGCCCAAGCCAGGGTGTGTGTATGGGCACTGAACAGCTTGTGGTGAGCCATCAAACCTGAGGAGGAAGGAGCCAGGGTAGGATGGTTTGCAGAGGAGCTACCCCAGGTGTGTGCAGTGTTGGGTGGCACGGGGCAGGTCTCTGAGCAAAGGGACTTCTGAGGCCCTGTGAAGCATCTGCCCCTGGAGGCTTTGGGTCTCAGACCTGCAGCAAGAAGAAGGCCTGACAGAGGTGAGCTGGAGAAGCATGTCTGCTGTTAGGGATCCCACAGAGGGACAAGGGTGCTGGCTTAAAGTAAGAAAATTGTGGGCGGGCTTTGCAATCCAGCATCAGCCTTCACTGCTTTGCCCTCCTCGGAGCTGCCCAGGCTTAGGGTTGTGTTGGGCAGGGTGGCCAGGTGGGTTGGAGCTCCTCAGAGGCTGGTGGGGATGCCAAGGGCAGGGTCTGATGGCTCTCTCTGTCCCTCAGGCTTTCCGGACGGTGGAAATCAAGCGCTGGGTCATCTGTGCCATGATCGGGATCCTCACCGGCCTCGTCGCCTGCTTCATCGACATCGTGGTGGAGAACCTGGCTGGGCTGAAGTACCGAGTGGTGAAGGACAGTATCCTCCCCAGAGCCATGGCCACCCACCTGCTGGGAGCTATGGGATCTCCTGGGAACCAGGAGATGGGTGCAGGGGAGAGGGCAGAGAGCCCCGCTTGGGTTCGGCAGCACAAATCCTGCCACCCGAGGTGCTGCTGAGCACCTGGCTGCTCTGTGGGGCTGAGCTGTGGCTGGGCATTGCCCTAAGGGTGGAGGCTCCTGGGTCTGCTGTGCTGCTGCAGCCCGAGCAGCATTCTAGGGATGCTTTACTGCAGTGGGAGGGATGGTACCCAACCAGTGCCAGCTTCTCCTTGAGCTGCTTCCCCAGACATCGACAAGTTCACAGAGAAGGGGGGCCTCTCCTTCTCCTTGTTACTCTGGGCCACCCTGAATGCCAGCGTGGTGATGGTGGGCTCTGTGATCGTTGCTTTCATAGAGGTAAAAGTTTGGGAGTAGCCCGGGTAGGATACCCCTGTGCCTCCTGCCCTGGTTCTTTCCCTGGGGGGAGCAGCATCACCTCTCCAGGAAACACCCAGCTTGGTGTAACAGCAAAAGTTTTTCTGCCAGATTGGCCCTTGGTAGCCCCAGTTCCTTGGCGCTGGCTCCAGCTGTGCTGTGGAGTTTCTCCTGAGGTGTCAGGCTGTCAGGACATGGTGGCCTTGGCTGGCAGCCTGGGGCAGGGGTGTGCTCCAGCCTCGGCCTCTCGGTGCCGGGCGTACGTGAGCGCTGGCAGGGAGCAGCTGCTGGGTGCCTCGGGGACACCCAGCTCAGGAGGATGAACTGGAGACTCGTTATGGCCAGGATGGGATGATGGCTCCCTGTGGGCTGCTCTGAGTCAGCAGTGTCCTCCTGGTGGCTTTGCCCTTGCTCTCCCTGGCCACCAAGCGTGAGCCTTCTGCAGCCACCCACCAGGACCCCCCGTGTTCTCCCAGAACCCAGCTGGCTCCTTCTCTTTCCTGTGTTTGCCCCTGGAGGCAGCAGATGCCTCCCCTAAGCCCAGCCCAGAGCCTGCAGACGGGCACCCTGAGGGTGCTGAGGGATGGGGGTGGCCCGTGTGTCCCCATCCCGTCCGTGTCCCCAGGCTCTCACGCTCTCCCCGCAGCCCGTGGCAGCTGGCAGTGGCATTCCCCAGATCAAGTGTTATCTCAACGGGGTGAAGATCCCTCACGTCGTCCGCCTCAAGGTAGGAAGCAGGAGGGAGTGGGATGTCTGGTTGGGACCATCATTTATTTTTCCTTGAGTCAAGGAGAAAGTTGGCCAGCCCTGCTGGGGCATCCCAGGGCTGAGGTGTTCCCTGGGGTTACTGACTCCTGTCCCTGCAGCTGGATGCCACTGTCGTGTGCCTCCTGTCCCCTGTGTGATGTGAGGTGACCTGCCCTGCCTCTTGTCTCTGTTTTGCAGACCCTGGTGATCAAAGTCTGTGGGGTCATCCTCTCGGTGGTCGGTGGCCTGGCAGTTGGGAAGGTGATGTGCACACAGTGCTCTCCAGCACGTCCCCAGCCTCTTGCTACCCTCTGCTGGCTCTCCTGCCACAGCCTGTCACCAGCCTCGTGCTGGCAACGGGGGGTTGGTGGCCCTGCAGTGACTTCTCAGTTGTAGTCTCTGATGTGACTGTGGGGTGGCCGGGCTTGGGGAGCCCCTGGGGTGCCACCACCCAGCTGTCCCCTCTGTGGCACCATCTGGCAGTGGTTGTTGCTGCAGGTGTTGGATGGGGGGGACCTGGGGACCCCGTTGGGACCTTTCTTGCTTGCTGGGAAGCAGGGAAGGGAAGCTCCTGTTCCCTGGGCTGGTGGGAAGAGGGAGTGGCCACAGGAGCCACTTGCCAGAGTGAGGATTTAAGGAGGGTAAATGGCAGGGTCAGTGTTTCCCAGAGCTCCTTCAGTGAGCAGCATTCAGCCATCCTTGACTCTCCCTGGGGTTTTTCCTTCTCTGGTCTGACTCCACTCCTGTTCCCACAGGAAGGACCCATGATTCACTCTGGATCAGTGATTGCTGCTGGGATCTCCCAGGGGAGATCCACATCTCTGAAGCGAGACTTCAAGGTTGGTGTTGAGGGCTGAGGGGCTGTGCTGCAGGTGGCCTCCTGTGCCCAGAACCTGGGGTCATGCTGGTGGCTTTGGCTCACACCTGGCAGACCTGGTGTCTCCCCTAAACCTCCCCTCACTTTGATGTTTCAGATCTTCGAGTACTTCCGCAGGGACACGGAGAAGAGGGACTTTGTCTCAGCTGGAGCTGCTGCTGGTGTCTCAGCTGCTTTTGGGGCCCCCGTGGGTGAGTCTCAGCTCCCTGAGCACTGCCTGCACCCAGATCTCCTCAGGAGCTTGCACAGAGCTGCTCCAGTTGCTTCCTGGGACACTGCCCTCCAGCACAGTGCCTGGCCCTGCTCCCAGCTGTCCTTTCCCACCAGTCAGGCCTTGGGAAGAGAGGAGGATCCCAAGTGTTGCCTCCCTGGGGTGTAGGAGGGCTGTGGAGGTGCTTCACTGTGATGAGCACATCTCTGATGGGTGCGTGGGCTTGGCTGGTCCCTGTGCTGGAGCCTGGGAGGTCTGGGATGAATTTGGGTTTCTTGGCTGGTGCTGCAAGCTAAGGGTCCATATCCCTTGTAAGGTGTTTGTGTCTTGCACTTGCAGGGGGTGTCCTCTTCAGCTTGGAGGAAGGGGCTTCTTTCTGGAACCAGTTCCTGACATGGAGAATTGTGAGTGCTGGAAAGCAGGAGCAGTACCTGAAGTGCTGCCTGCCCTGATGCCCCTCAGCCCCAGGCCTCCTGCCAGCCCAGCTCCCCTTCTGTCCCCTGCTGCCTTGGGGCTCAATTCAGACCTGGCTGAGCTCCATCTTGCTGCCAGCCCCAAAACAAGGGAGATGCCTTGGGCTGTGCCCTAGGGCAGCAGAGAGCCAGAAGGAGGAGTGAGCCCTTGGTTGGTGGAAGCTGCCCAGGGTGCTGCCACAGGCCTCTTGTCCCCACCACACCTTGGGTACCAAGCCCTACCCAGGGGCCTCAGGGAGGGTGTTTGGGGCAGTGTGGGGGCCACATGGTGAGAGAGTGGGGCTGGAGGTGCCTGGCAGTGACTTGGGGCTGCATCTCCTTCCAGTTCTTTGCCTCCATGATCTCTACCTTCACTCTGAACTCTGTCCTGAGTGTTTACCATGGCAATGCTTGGGATCTCTCCAGCCCTGGGCTCATCAACTTTGGCAGGTTTGATAATGAGGTATGGCACCAATATTCCCCATGCAGGGCTCTTTCTGGGGGTTAAAAGCAGCCCACAGCAGCTTGGGGGCACCAGTCCATCTTAAAACATCCCCCAGGGGCAGAGGCAGGCTCTGCCCAAGCAGGAGGTGGGGTCTGGATGGGTTCCAGCTCCACCAACCCCAGTAGAAGGCACTTCTGCAGCCCCTGTTGGGTCTGGGGTGTCCAGGGAGGATGCTGGGGTAGCTCTGGGAGGCACTGGCTGGCACAGGCTTGTGCTGTTCCAGCAGTGATCAGCTGAGGGTCTGCAGATGGATGAGAAGATCTGAAACTTCTTTCTTTCTTGCTTGCAGAAAATGGGATACACAATCCAGGAAATTCCAATCTTCATCTTTATGGGAGTGGTTGGTAAGAGAGTGCTGCTCTTTCAATTTGATCCATCTGAATTATTTCCTCTGTTCTCTGTCTGGCTTTAAAAAGCTAAAAAGGAGCCAGTTTCCTGGGGAGAAAGGGAAATCCATTAAACTCTGGAGCAGAAGCTGTGTGTGGGGCTGACATGGAGAGAGCTCTGGGTCCTGGCCCAGCTCTCTCCCTGGGAGACCCTTTAACCCCTGTACTGCCAACCTGTTGAGGGGGGTCACTTCATCCTGGCCGTGGCTAGCCCCTTGCTCTCAAACAAGCTGTCCTGGTCCCTGTGGACTTGGCCTGTTCCTCACTTGCCCTGTGACACCAGCCCCTGGCCACCCTGCTGCCTGTGCCAGGCTCCTCTTGGCATCAGGGCCTGGCTGCCTCTGCAGGGACAGCAGCCACGTGTCCCCAGGCTGCCTGTGACACTGGATGAGTTGTTGACATCTCCCTGAGCTTCACAGGTCCCTTTGTCCCGGGCAGGACCTGCATGCTGAGCTGTTCCTCTCTTGGCAGGTGGGATCCTGGGGGCCCTGTTCAACGCCCTCAATTACTGGTTAACGATGTTCCGGATCAGGTGAGGGGTTGTGGGGGGCTGAGGTGATGGCTGTGGCTTGGCTGGCACCCTCTGTGCTCCCTCAGAGCAGTGTCCCCAGCCAGGGCAAGGCTGTAACCTCACACACAAAGTGAGCAGCAGCAGCCCCAGGGAGTTGGGAGGCAAAAGGTGCCCCATGGCTCTCGGTGCTGGCAGCTGAGACCATGACCTGCAGCCTCCCACCATTGCTCTGGCCCTGGGAAGTGTTTCCTCAGTGACCCCAGGGCTCCAAGAACTGCCAGCACTGTGCAGAGTTGACTGTTGGGTGCTTCTGAGAGTAATGAGAGAACAGAGGGAGTAATGAGAGAGCTGCTGATGCCATCCCAACCCCCCAGCCTGGCACAGCCAGGACTTGTCACCAGCTTTCCAAACCCCAGGACCAGCCTCGTGGGCTCAGGATGGGGTGACCTGAGGCAGCAGAGTGGTGAGGGGCTGCAGAAACTCCCAGGGCACTGGGCTTGGCTCTGCACTGTGCCCTCTGCCAGATCACCCCAACCTCTGCCTGGGAGCTGTGTCCTGCCCTGTGCAGGGGAGTGGGCTGAGCTGGGGGGAACAGAGCTGCTTTTGCTCCTGCCCCAGGTCCCCAGCATGGCTTTGCCAGAGGATAGAGCCCAGGACAGCCTGGCAAGGGTCTGGGGAGGCAGTGGAGGCAGCCAGCCTGTCCCTGTCCCTGATGTAACGTGCCAGCCTGGGCTGGGCTGACCCTGCCTGCACCCCTGGGTGCCACCCTCCCTCTGCTCCCTTCACAGGTACATCCACCGGCCCTGCCTCCAGGTGGTGGAGGCCATGCTGGTGGCAGCAGTGACTGCCACCGTGGGCTTTGTCATGATTTACTGCTCCAGAGACTGCCAGCCCATCCAGGGGAGCACGGTGGCCTATCCCCTGCAGGTAGGAGATGCTGGAGGATGCCTCCAGGGGAGAGGAGACACCCTGAGCCTGGGCAGAGGCAGGAGCTGAGCAGGGAGACGAGGCTCTGCTGGGTTTTGTGGCTCTGGACTTCAGAGTCAATGCCCTTCTGCTGCCCAGAGCTGCCTCCTGGCTGGCACACGTCTCCCTGAGCCTTCCCCACTGCCAGGCAGCTCAGGTCTGCCACCTCTAACTCTCCCTTCTCTTCCCCCTCAGCTTTTCTGTGCTGATGGAGAGTACAACTCCATGGCCACCGCCTTCTTCAACACACCTGAGAAAAGTGTTGTCAGCCTCTTCCATGACCCCCCAGGTCTGTGCACCCCGTGGGCTCACAGGAGGTGGCTCACCCCTTCCCTGGCCACTCGTGGTGGGACAAGGCAGAGGCTGGGGGGATCCAGCAAAGTGCTGTGCCTCTTCCTGTCCCAGGGGGTGGAAGGAGGGGTGGGTGCTGTGCCTGGTGGCACCTATGAGCGGGGCCAAAGGGCTGTTAACTTGGGAGGCTGTGGATGAGGACCTGGATTTGTTCATCCACGTTTGCCAGCTGTGCTTCTGAGCTGTGTGGGAGCGTGCCTGGCCCTCAGCCCTCACTGGCAGTCTGGAGTCCATCCTGAAAATGTCCCTGCCTGTTTTCCCAATTAATTCTTGCCCCAGAATGACTTTAACTTCTGGGCAAGTTGCGGAGGTGGATCTTGGGGTTTGGTTTTGCTTGAGAAATGCAAACTGCTGGGTTCTCAGGTTCCAGCTTCCATTTCCCTTGCACCCAGCATGATGGCAGCGTGCCCTCTGCCTGCTGAGTTCTGTGCCCAGCTGCCTGTGTGCAGGGAGCAGCCAGCTCTGAATTCCTGCACCTCAGCCAGCCAGGTGGTGACTGTGCTGTGTCTCAGGGCTGTTCCCTGCAGTGCTGCCTCCTCCCTGGCTCAGGGCTTGGGTCCATTGACCTCTCTATGATGGAGAGATTGCAAAGTACTTGGGTAAACCAGACTGAGCTGCTCAGCAATCCTAAAATAGCAGTAGGCTGAGTCCTGGGGACAGCAGGGTCTTGTGATGGCACAGCCCACCCCGTGGGACAGCTGGGGACTGGCTGGAGCAGCTGTGGGAGCTGCAGGACAGGAGGGGGTTTCCAGGACCTTCTCTGCTGATCCTGAAGCTGGCAGTAGGACCTCTGCCAGCTCACCAGGACTCTGTCCTCCCGTGCTGGTGGTCCCCTGGGGCTTTGAAGTTCATCACACTGCCTGGTGGGAGGCTGGGAGGGGCTGGGTCACCACAGGGCATGAGATGGAGGAAAGGTCTGTGCTGCATTGGGTGGAACAGGAGGGCAGGGGGTGGCACTGGCCGACTGGCAGGGCCTTGAGGTGGCAGAAACAACCTGAGGGGATGGTTTGAAAAGCTCCTGCTGCCAGGGGGGAAGATGTGCCCCCTGTGAGAGGAGCCTTGACTGCTGGAAATGTGCTGTGTGGCTGCTGCTGTCCTCTCGTGGCCACAGCCCATCACAGTGTCCTCTGGGCTGGGGGACCAGCACTTATGCTTCACTCTCTCTTCACCTCAGGTTCCTACAACCCCATGACTCTGGGCATGTTCACACTGATGTATTTCTTCTTGGCCTGCTGGACCTACGGCCTGACAGTGTCTGCAGGGGTCTTCATCCCCTCCCTGCTGATTGGTGCTGCCTGGGGGAGGCTTTTTGGCATCTCCCTGTCCTACCTGACCAATGCCTCGGTGAGTCCTTGCTGAGGAGGGGTGCTGGGCAGAGAGGCCAAAGCACCCAGGCCTCCTCCCTTCCCCCTGGGCTGGCAGCAGGCATGGAGCCAGCTAAGAGCCTGGCACAGCAGTCTGGGAAGGTGTGGAGTGGGCTGGCTCCTCACTTTGGTGTCTTCCTGAGCTGGGTCTGGGCTTTCCCATGTCCTGATGGAACCCTGCAGGGCTGTGCAGGCACCCTCAGATGGGAGGAGGGGTTCAGGGGTCAGGGCACTGCTCACTCCCTGCATGCCATGACCCCAGCAGCTGCCTCAACCCCTTCTCTCCTGTGCTCAGATCTGGGCTGATCCTGGGAAGTACGCCCTGATGGGAGCTGCTGCACAGCTGGGTGAGTTCCCCACGGCACTCATGGCCACCTCCTGCTCCTCTCAGGGTGAAGGGCGGGTGGGAAAATGCAATCCATGCTTCCCTGACCCAGTTTCTTCCCCAGTTGAAGCCCAGCCTGGCTCTCAGGCTTCCCACTGGCCCTGCCAGGCACGGGCAGTGCTGTAGGGGGGCAGCGAGGGCTGGGCTGGCCCAGGGCACCCCAGAAGGGTGGACAGTCCTGGGCTGCCCTGACAGAGACTCAGGGTGGGGTCTCGGGTGCTTTGCTATCCCCTCCCTCTCCATGTTTCCCCTAAACCCTCCAACCTCCCAGGTGGGATAGTGCGGATGACGCTGAGTCTCACCGTCATCATGATGGAGGCGACAGGCAACGTCACCTATGGCTTTCCCATCATGCTGGTGCTGATGACAGCCAAGATCGTGGGAGACTACTTTGTGGAGGTGAGGGCTGGCGTGCTCACTGGGAGCCTGGGACCAGGCAGGAGGCTGTGGGTTGGGGTTGAAGGTGCTTGGGGAGCCAGGACAAGCGTGTGCTCCCTCTCGGATGGGAGCTGCTGCCTGGCTGTACCCCTTGGTGATCTCCCCAGGCTTCCCCTGAAGGCTTGGCTGTTGTTGCAGGGTCTCTATGACATGCACATCCAGCTGCAGAGTGTGCCCTTCCTGCACTGGGAGGCCCCGGTGACATCCCACTCCCTCACAGCCAGGTAGGTGGGCTGGGGAGCACTTTGGCACTCCTGGGGTGGCAGCTTGGGGACCACACTGTTGGGCTGAGCTGGAAATAGAAGTGATGAGGGGTTTCATTCCCAGTGCCACCTGCCCAGCCCCTTCCCTGTCAGGAAAGCCCCTGTGTCCCCAGCAGGTTATGGGGATGGAGGAGAGAGGAATTCAGGGTGTATTTCACTTTGAGCCTTCCATACGGTGGTGATTCTTCCCCCCT
Organism: Florisuga fusca; assembly: GCA_038090715.1. NCBI lineage: Eukaryota > Metazoa > Chordata > Aves > Apodiformes > Trochilidae > Florisuga > Florisuga fusca. The sequence goes on from JAAWXA010000038.1 coordinate 950,106, forward strand.
GCTCTGCTCCTCTGAGACCCCCACCTGCAGCACTGTGTCCAGTTCTGGGGCCCTCGACATGGAGCTGTTGGAGAGAACACAGAGGAGGTCACAGGGGTGCTCTGAAGGCTGGAGCAGCTCTGCTCTGGAGCCAGGCTGAGAGAGTTGGGGGTGTTCAGCCTGGAGAAGAGAAGGCTGCAATGGGGAGACCTTAGAGCACCTTCCAGTGCCTGAAGGGGCTCCAGGAAAGCTGGGGAGGGACTTGGGACAAGGGCCTGGAGGAATGGCTTTAAACTGGAAGAGGGGAGAGTGATATGAGGTCTTAAGAAGAAATTCTTTGCTGTGAGGGTGCTGAGCCCCTGGCCCAGGTTGCCCAGGGAAGTTGTGGCTGCCCCATCCCTGGCAGTGTTTAAGGCCAGGTTGGATGGGGCTTGGAGCAACCCGGGCTGGTGGTAAGTGGGTTAGAAATAAATGATCTTTAAGGTCCTTCCCAACCCATTCTGTGATTCCATGACTGCCCCCAGGGAGGTCATGAGCACTCCTGTCACCTGCCTGCGGAGGATCGAGCGAGTGGGCACGGTTGTGGACATCCTCAGCGACACCTCCTCCAACCACAACGGCTTCCCAGTGGTGGAGAGCAACCCTGATGCCACACAGGTGGGCTGGATGCAGCTGGGGGTCTGCCGTGGTGTGGGGCCCTGGCCCTTGTCCCCCAGCCCCATCTCACGTGTGTCGTTCTGCTGCAGGTGGCAGGGCTGCGGGGCCTGATCCTGCGTTCCCAGCTCATCGTCCTGCTGAAGCACAAGGTGGGTGAGGCAGTCTGGGCTGTGTCAGAGCCCCTGTCCCCCAATGCTGCCTGCCTGGCTCAGGAGGAGCTGGCAGATTATCCCTGTCATCTCCCTCAGCTCAGCTGAGGAGACCTGGGGGCTGTCATGCCATGCTGGGATCACCCCAGCAGCATCCTCACCACCCCCAGGTGAACAGGGAACAGACTGGTCCTCTGTCCCATGCTCCTGCCCTCTCCCTGCCCCAGTGCCTTGATTTGCCCATCAGCACTGTGGGACAGTCCCCCACGGCCTCTCTCCTCCCAAGGTTTTTGTGGAAAGGGCCAACCTGAGCCTGGTGCAGCGGCGGCTGAAGCTGAAGGATTTCCGGGACGCGTATCCCCGCTTCCCCCCCATCCAGTCCATCCACGTCTCCCAGGACGAGCGCGAGTGCATGATTGACCTCACCGAGTTCATGAACCCCTCGCCCTACACCGTGCCTCAGGTACCACCCCCTCTGTAGCCCAGGGGGCACGGGTGGGTGATGGGTCCAGCCGGGGGTGCCCACCCGGTCCCCCTCTGCCTTGCAGGAGGCGTCTCTGCCGCGGGTGTTCAAGCTCTTCCGAGCCCTGGGGCTGAGGCACTTGGTGGTCGTGGACAATCGCAACGAGGTGAGTCCCTGCTCCCTGCCTGGAGCTCCTGGGGGGTGGGGGACATGCTGCCCTTGTCCCCAGGCTCTGCACCCCAGCGTGGGGCTGTACCCTGTCCCGTTCCCTGCAGGTGGTGGGCATGGTCACCCGCAAGGACCTGGCCAGGTACCGGCTGGGGAAGGAGGGTCTGGAGGAGCTGTCTCTGGCACAGACGTGACGTGGGGCAGCTCTGCACAGTGGAGACGTGCTCCGGCCCCTGGGAGCTGGGGACCCTTTTTGTGGGAGGTGGAGGAGGACTGGGCCAGCCTGTGCAGGCATCGTGGTGCCTGGAGCACCAGCACGGCCATGCTGCCCCAGCTCTCCTGCCTGTCGCTGCCTTCCACCTCTCCCTCCTCTCCTCACCCCTTCCTCTGCTTCCCCAGGGGATCAAAACACCCCCTTGGCTCCATTAGCTGCTGGCATTGGCTCTCCCTGAGGGTTGGGTGAAGGCTGGAGTGTGCCTCAGTGGGCTGAGCTGGGCACAGCCCCTCTGCCGTGGCACATGGCCTCCCTCACCTCACCCACCCAGCCTGGGCTTATCCAGGACCTAACCCTGCCCCAGCCCCTGCTGCAGGGCCTCTGTGGTGAGCAGAAGGGACATTGTGGAGCTCCCTCCTGCTCCCAAAACCCCATTCCCTCTGCCCCGTGCTCCTCCTGGCTGGATTGGGCCGAGCTCTGGGCCAGGCTCTTGCCTCTTTGCCCCTCAGGCTCGAGGGGGGGCCCATGCCCTGCTCAGCTGTGCAATAAAAGGGCTCCCCTGGTTCAGCAGCTGCTGCCTCTTGCTCTTTTTTTGCTCTCTTGGCTGCTCTGACCCTAATTCACAATTAGGGAGACACTCCTGGGGTTCAGGGCAAGGAGGGGAGAGCTGCCTGTTTTGGGCAGTGTTGGTCCTGCAGCCTATGTCCCTGGTACCTGTCCCTCTGGCACTCCTGCCCTCCTCCCACCATTGTTGCTGCCTCTCCTCCCATGCTGGGCTCCACTCCCTGGGTGTTTCTGCACCTGCTGCAGCTTGGTCTGACCCTTTCCATCAGCCTGGGCCCTGCCAGGCCCCCCCAAAACCCACCCCCAGCCCTGGATCTGGCCAGGGGGAGGGAACTGGGCCTGCACTCCCGTGGGTGATGAGGAGGGCTGCAGCCCTGGCATCTCTCCCATCACCATCCTTGCTCCCCTCACCCCTGCCCTGCCTCGGGGCTGCCCCCTCCTCACTTGGTCAGCTTGGGTGATCCGGTGCCTGGAGGGCTTTGGATACTGTGGGATACTGTGCTCGAATAAAGCCTGTTTGTACTTTTATTGTGATGCTGCTCATTTTTTGCTTCCCTTCTTCCCTCAGTCCCTCCTGGCTGGGAGGGCACAGGCTGGGGGGTTCAGTGGGGGGAGACCAAGGCTCCCCCACTTTCCTCAGCCCCCGGCAGTGCTCAGAGTGAGGGGCACCTGCCCCTTCTCTGCTGCTTTTCCCTTTCAAGGCCAACAAAGAGCCAGTGCCGAGCAGGGAATGCCTCCATCGGGCCCTGGTAACTGGGGAGGCTTCCAGGGGGAGCCTGGTCCGGCGGCGGGGCCCTGCCGGTGCCGTGGGTCAGCCCGGTTCTCCGTGGGGGGCTGGGAGGCCTGGGGCGCGGTGGGTGCCGGCAGCCGGGCCCGTTGTGAGGCCCCAGGGCGCCCTTTGCCCCGGCACAGCCCTGATAAGGGGATGGGATCCAGCGGCGAGGGCTGCGGGGCCCAGGCGGGCTCCTGCCTCCTGCCCGCACCGCGCTGCCCCGCACCGCACGAGGTCCCCCCCTTTGTCACGCGTGGTGGGGACGCTGCCGTGGCGGATGGCAAAGGACACCAGAGGCGCCGGTGCCTGGCGGGAGTCATTTATTCACTCGTCCCATCAGCACCGGCTCCGACCCGGCGGCTCCAGGTGCCGTGGCGCTGGCACCGGTGCCGCTGGGGTTTATCATTAACCGGGCGGCACGTGGCGAGGCCGGGGGCCCCCGGGGCCACCGTGGGGTCACAGCCCAGGGAAGGGCTCGGCCTCCAGCCCCAAGCGACCCGGCTCGGGAGGCGGCTCCCGCCCGGGGCCCGGTAGCTCCAGCCCCGGCTCCACCGTCCAGTGTGCCAGGAGGTCGCTGAAGTCGGGGGTGCCGGCGTGGAGGAGGCCGCTGGGCCCGGGGCCCGGCTCCCTCCAGAAGGAGGGCGGCAGCTTCCTGCAGTGCATGGGGGTGATGTGCCCGTATTTCCTCTCCAGCCGCTGCGTTTTGCCGCCGGCCGCCCGGGGGGGCAGACACCGGTGCACGCCGTACTCGAAGAGCTCGGCCAGCGGTCCCAGCCGGGCCCCGGGGCTGCCCGGCGGTACCAGAACCTCGGGCTGGGCCTGGGCACGCTGAGGAGAACCGCAGTCCAAGGGCACAGTGCGGCTGCTGAGGGGCTCCTCCCGGCCCCGCCGCCCGAAGTACCGCTGGATGTCACCGCTGATCAGCTCCGAAAACTTGAGGAGCTGCAGGGCGGTCTCGGGGGTGCTGGGGACAGCCAGCTCCGGCCCCGCGATCTCCTCCGATGTCTCCTCCTCCTCTTCTTCCTCCTCTTCCTCCTCCTCCTCTTCCTCCTCCTCAGGGAAGTCGGGGAAGTCGGGCTCGGGGCGTGCGGGCAGCAGGAGGCTGTGCGGGAAGGCTGAGGGCATCCGCAGCTCGGCCAGGGGACGGATGACACCCGCAGCCATGTCAGCAGGCAGGGACACTGCGGGCCCCGGTGTCACCCTGTGGGCAGGGACAGCTGGGTGAGGGGGGCAGCACCCCAGCACCTGGCCCTGAGGTGGCAGGGGGACAGTGTCACGCCAGGGGCAATGGGGACCTCCCCCATGGGCAGTGGGGATGTCCCCACCAAGACATGGAACATGGCATAAGCCTTGAGCCCTGGGGCAGCAGGGACAGCCCCACCTGAGCCCTGGGACCTTGGTCATCCTGCCAAGCCATAGGACATGGAGTAGTGGTGACATCCTCGCTGAACCTTGTGACATCAGGCAACAGGGATGTCCCCACCACGTCCTGGCACCTGGGGCAGCAGGGATGTTCCCACTGGACATGGGGCAGCAGGGCACTCCTCACCTGATTATAGGAGTGGGACAGTGGGGATGTCCCCATGAGGCACTGGGGATGTCCCTCAGAACTGGGGGGCAGCAGGATGCTCCCTCTCACCCCGGGGCTGTGCATGGAGGTGAACGGGGCTGATCCCCTGCCACCCTGGGCTGAACTGTCCCTGTCACCCCAGACACAGGGTCCCTGGGTTGCTCAGGCCCATGCCCTCCCTGCCTGTGCAATGTCCCCACAGATTTCCTTGTGGTGTGGCAGACTTAGCAACCATCCTGCACCATGCTGGTGGGCTCTGGTTGTGGCCGGGTTGTTCTGAGCTGGATGAGACCCCTCTGTAGTTTGTGCTACCTGTGCCCCAGGGTCCATTGGGCATTGCCATCACCCCGGCCCGGCCCTGGGAAGGTCTTGGGGCAGGTGACAAACACTGGGGGACAAATGCAACTCCTGCCACAGAGCTGAGCCCCGCACCCAGCCCGAGACAGCATCATCGCCATCTCTGGAGTCACCACCCATTCCTCTCTGTGCCGTGCCCACCGTGGGACCCCCAATCCTTCCTCCACGCTGCCCGAGGCCTCATCCTCCCAGGGCTGGGAGCCAGCCTGTCCCACTGGCCCCTCAGCTGGAGAAAGCCCTGGGTGCAGGAGGGCATCTCCCTGGGCACTCACCTCGGGGCGGCCGCCCGGCCATGCATAGGCTCCCGCGCTGCTCCCCCTCGCCGTCCCTCCACCTGGGCCTGAAGTATTTATAGCAGGGCAGCGAGCTGCTGGCTGGCAAATATTTGGTGGCTGTATTGTAATAGTAGACTCGGTAAACAGAGCCGGGGTTTGCTTTAGCACCCGGCAACGGGAGAGCGGCGCGGGGAGGGACGTGGGGACGGAAGGCAGAGCTCACCTTAATGGTTCACTAGCCAGGGGATTTTCAAGTGTTGTTCCTGTAAATTCACCTATTAAATCGGCAGCCCCAGCTGCCAAACTGCCCGCGCACTTGTGCCGAGGGCTCTTATCTCCCCGCTGATTGGAGGTGAAATCAAGCTTTATCAAATAGGCGTAAAATTAAATTTCATGCTATTTTGACTCCTGGAGTAGGGATCTTGTGAAGAACATTCTGTGTATCGAGCGATGCCTCTGCAAACAGGCACTGCCACCCTGGCTGCAGAGGGTGGAGGCTCTCTGGGGGGCCCAGACCCCACATCTCCACAGGGTTTGGGACCTTTTGAGGTGGCAGGACACAGCCCCAACGGCATGGCTGGTGGGAGAGGTGCTTTGGGGTGCTGTGCTCCCCTGGGTGGGCTCTGGGTGTTTGGGGACACTGGCTTTTGCAGGCAGAGAGACAGGGACATGCTGTGTGAGGAGCAGCCCCACAGTGGGGAGAGCACCCAGGATGGCAGCGTTGTCACTGTGGATGGAGAGCTGGGGTGCCTGTGCCTCTGCTGCGGCCCTGGGGCTGTGCTGGCCCACACCCTGTGACCGAGGACAGTGACAACCGTGAGCAGCTTCTGCCCCAGGTGGCTGTGGCCATAGGTGCTATCCTTGTCCTGGCCCCAGAAGAGCCATCTGGGGCAGCACAGAACATGGCCAGGGGCATGGACACGGGCTGCTGGGCCACTCAGGGTGGCTGGGGACACACAGGGTGGCCAGGGGACATGGGACAGCCTGCCTGTGACAGCTGGAGCGTGCGGGATGGTGAGCACCTGATGCAGTTTCTGACTCCATCACCACCTCTGCTGGGGACACCCAGAGGGTGGGACACGGGCCACTGGGGTCGGGGACAACCAGAGCCCTGCTCCAGAGCTGTTCCCCTGCTCTTGTGGTGACCACAGCTCCTGCTTTGCTCCCTCAAACCCCCCCTGCACCCTCTCCTGAGCTCTGAGGAGGGGGGGTTGGTGGACCAGGTGTCTCCCCAGCCCCCAGCACTGAGGAGGAGAGTGTCACCCACCCCACCCCCTGGCACCCCGCAGCGCTGCCTTGCCCCTCTCCAAACACTCACAGCGGCAACGCCGGGCTGGGAGCAGCAGCCGGGGGAGCAGGGCTGGGCAAACACGGGGGGTGGGAGCTGATAAGCCTCGGGCACCCTGGGACTGCTCCTGGCACCGCCTGGCACGGTTCTGCTCGGCATGGCCCGGCAGGGATGGGATGGTTGGTACCGCTCGGCATGGCCCGGCAGGGTGGGATGGTTTGGTACCGCTTGGCATGGCCCAGCACGGCTCAGGAGGGTTCGGTACTGCCTGGCATGGCCCAGCACGGCTCAGGAGGGTTCGGTACTGCCTGGCACGGCTCAGTGTGGGCTGGCAGGGCTCGGCACAGCCCGGCACGGTGTGACATGGAGTCACAGGATCGATCGAGTTGGAAAAGACCTGGATCACCGAGTCCAACCCAGCAGTGCCCAGGCCACTCCTGCCCCATGTCCCTCAGTACCACATCTCCAGGCTCTGAAACCCCTCCAGGGATGATGGGGACTCCAGCCCTGCCCTGGGCAGCCCGGGCCAGGCCCTGACAACCCTTTGGGGGAAGAAATTGTTCCTAAACGTCCAACCCCCCCGGCTCAGCCCAGCCCGGTGCCTCTCCTCTCACTTGTTGCTCGGGAGAGGTGACCGGACCCCGCCCCTCCCGCCCGGACCCCTCCC
>JAAWXA010000038.1:957247-993745 GCA_038090715.1 Florisuga fusca
GGGGCGGCCTGGCGAGCTCGGCACGGGGAGCCCGGTAGGGGTGGGCCTGCCCGGGCCAGCCAACCCGCCTCGGGCCTAGAAAGCGTCCGGCCCCGGGAGGAGGCCGGGAGAGGCGGCAGGGACAGCTCGGTGCCCAGCCCAGGCCGCCCAGAGGCGTGTAGGTAGGTGTGCCCGCAGGAGCCGGGCGCTGTAGTTGTTGTGCGAGGTGAGAAATGTGACAGCCTGTGCAAAACCTGTTGCCGCTGCGGTTTGTATCTCCCCGCTGTGACCCCCCGAGCACTTAAATCCCCCCCCTGGCACGTTATGAGCAGGGCTGGTCAGGTCCTTTGCACTTTGTTTCGTAAGTGAATTAAGTGCTTTTCTTTCGTTGTGTGTTGAGTTGCTGTTGAATTGCTTCCCCTATTTTTATTTCATACAAACTGAACAATTGTGGCCCCTCTATTTTATTTATAAAGGTTCAGTGTATCTTTGCCTGCCTACATCAATCTGCAAGGGAGTTGCAGAAAAGCCTCATGTTCATCGAGCCGTGAGTCACAACCAATTTTTAAAGCTGTTATAACAAAAAAAAAAAAAAAAAAAAAAAAAAGTGTTTGCTTTTTTTTCACAAGTAACTTTAAAAGTGTAGCTTAGAAAGAAAAAAAAATATATATACAAAAAACCATTTTCAGTAGACACAACATCATTCCTGGATGCTTGTGAGTCCTAAACTATATTCATACTTTAGTGTTACACATGCCTGTGTCATATACACAGATGAGCTTTAAAACTGTCACATACCATTGCCACTTTGCCTTTACTTTTATGTATCATTCCCCTGACTTCCTTACTGCAGGTGTGGGCAAGAAAGCTTTTCCTTTAAAACTTTTCAACAGTGGGCATAAAATTCTGCAGCTGAGGTCTTGAAGAATGCAGATGGGTATAGTATGTGTTGGAGCTCGCAGTGTGTATTGACTAACTTTGTTTCTTTTAAAACTTGTTATTTTATTTATTTTATTTAATTTTTTTTTTTTTGCTTTTCTGATATTGTCTTGTTTAAGTGGCTCCTGAGTGTAAAATGTCTCTGGAGGGTGGGAGGTGGGTGGGAAGCACGCTGCGTGTTCCAGACTGAGACTGCTGAGCTGGGGCTTGTGCAGGGCCTTGGGAAACACACTGCACAGCTGAGGTTCTGACCAAATGGACCCACGGCTTAATTACCAGATGAGCAATTAGCAATCAGCTGTAAAAACTGCCCAGCACAGCCCTGCCTGGTGATCCCTCGCCATGTTATTTGCTTATTGGAGAAAAAGCCTGGGGTTTTGGTACTTTTTGGTACTTTCTGACCCTTCCTGACCGTAAAAAAGGGAAGGGGGGAGAAAAAAAAAAGTAAAAAGAGAAGGTTTTGGCTGGGAGCCAGCCTGTCTGCCTCCTTTTTCCTCTTCTGGCTGTGCTGTCTCTTTATATGGATGACAAGCCTTGGATGCTACTTGGCTCCCAACACTGTGTTTAACATGGTGTGCTGGATGAGTAAATGCTCAAATAGTGTTTGTTGCCAATTACAAGTGTTCCAGAATATCCTGTTACCTTTTTTTTTATTATTTTTTGAGTAGTTTTGGGGAGCAGGCACTCCCAAGTGTGTTAATCTGCACTTTGAGGTGAAATGATCTTATCGACGCCTCGTTCTCTGCTCAGCATCCTAATGTCTCCTTATTTCAAACCACAAATGAATTTCAGGAGATGAAACCAGACAAAGGGTGAAGTTTACAGACGATCGTGTCTGCAAGAGCCACCTTCTGGATTGCTGTCCTCATGATATCCTGGCTGGAACAGTAAGTATATTCCCTGTAGCCAGACAGTCTGACGGGGCAGATGTTGGTACAATGCTTCAGGGCTTGCCTGGGGGTAACTCCTAGCAGAGATGAGGCTTTCTGTGCCACTGACACAATGCTGCTTTCAGTTTCTGTGACCTGTGTATGGAACTGCTGAAGTCAGGAGCTCTCAGGATTTGCTTGAAATGTTGTTTTCCCTCACAGTCCCACGTGAAGCTGCAAGATTATTTCTCCTGTAACAATTTGGCATAGTCAGGGCCTGAAACTTGTCCTGTGGAGGTTGCAAGACCATACAGCTAGCTGCTGCATCTTCATGTTGGCAAGTTTTTTCTTGCCAGCTGCAATAATCCTCAGTCCCTGGAGCTTTTCCATCTCCTCTCCCCAGCTGTGGGATGTTCCCCTTTTTCCTCACTCCTGGCTGGTGCAGTGCTGCCAGGGTACAGCTCAGGCTGCCTTTGTCTGTAGACTTGGTTGCTCAGAGCAGCGTGTCACTGCCTGGCTGGTGTGGAACAGTTGGGTCAGCTCCTGGGCTGCTGCCCTCGGGGCAGAGCTGAGCAGTTTGGCTCACCTGCTCCTTCCCAGAGCAAAAGGCTTTGGGCAGTGAGGGGCTGTGAGTGGAGCAAACCTGCTGCTGCAGTGCCCAGGGAGCTGCTTTCAGGAGAAACCACCACCTGTCTCCTCTAACAAAGACACCTGCAGGATGGAGATGTCTGGGGGTGTCTGAAATCCATCTTTACCCTTGCTGTGTGACAGTAAATGCTGTGGCAGTGCTGAACCAGGCTGGGTAAAGATCCTGGTGTTATTTCCAGCTGTTGTGTCCCCAGCTGGCTGTGACAGTGGGGGGCTGGCAGCAGATGGGGGGTGGCACTCCTGCCCAGCTCCCTGCCACAAGGAGACTGGGGCAGCACAGCTTTAGGAAAAGCTGCCTCAGCTCTGAGCTTCTCTTTATCTGCAGTTCAGAGGAAGGTTGGGAGCTGAATGCCAGTCTCTCTGTCTCTGTATTTTGATTAATTTGAGGCTTGGGTGTGTTTTCCAGCGAGGGCTCTGTCAGCCTCTGTGTCACTTCACTTCTGTTGCAGAATTCCAAGGCTGCTCTGCCCACCTCCATGCAGGTCACTGTGGTTAGGGTCTGGTTTTTGACTTCTGACCCTGCAATGGTTTTGGGTCCCAAATGATGGTTTGGAGATGCAGGCTGCCTTCTGGCATGTTCCCAGGGAGAAGGTAAATGGTGAGGCAGAGAGGTTGAATTAAGTGATGTGCATGACTCCTGGAGCTAGAACCAAAGCCTGGAGGAATCCTGAGGTGTCCAGGTAGATTGTGAGTCTCCTGGGGTGGAGAAGCATGTGCTGAAATATTTTTCTCTTGCTTCTGTTGTTCCTTGGCTGCAGCAAGTTGTCTCTTCCCCCTTGCCGTGGGGTTTGTGCTCAGCAGTCTCACACAGGAGCAGGAAGGCAGACTCATCTTGGGAGTCACTCAGATGATCTCCTGGTAGCCTGTCAGTGGTTGTGGAGCCCTCTGCACTCCTGTCAGCAGGTTCTCAGGCACCAGAAAAGCTCTTGGTGCCACAGATCTGTGTTGAAAGGACATGTGATGTCCAGAACAGGAACAGCATTTTAGCTGTTGACACAACTGGCACAGAATGGTACTTGCCTGGGGTGTGCAGGCATTTCTCCTGACCTCCAGCAGGTTCCCTGGCAGCTTGTGGTGCTCTGTCACAGGGAGAGCTGTGTGGGTGAGCCAGGCTCAGCTGGACAGGGCAGCATCCATCTTTGGATGAACATCCCTTCAGAAATCAGACCTTGGATCTTTTTGGAAGCTTCCAACAGATGCTCCAAGCCTTCTGGTGGTGGTGATGTTGCCTCCTCCCCCAGAGGTGTTGCTCCTGCTGCATCCTTCACCTGTGCAGATCCTCCTTAGTGGGGGGCTGACTGAAGAGCAGGAAGCTGGATCCCTGGGGGAGCTGTGCTCAGTGGGATGTGGTGCAGCCCCATCTCTGGCCTTCAGGTGTGGAGTGAGGAAGGGAGTCCAGGCTGGAGCATCCCTGAGAGCTGCAGAAGCTGGACTGACCTTTGCTTTGCTTGGATGGACCCTTGCTCCTGGTCAGAAGAGCCTCTGCCCCCAGAAACTTGTCTAAACTTACCACTAGACAAGCTACAATGAATTTTTTATTTGGTGTCCCCCTCCTTTATTGGGGAAGGAGGAGAATTCTGGAAGAACACAAATTGGTTTAATATGTCCATGTGCTGTTATCAGAGGAGTTGTCACCAGATCACCAGTGGCCTGCCCTGAGTTGCCTCTGCAGCTAACCATGAACACATTTGTGCCAGTGAAGAGCTGCAGCACACTCAGAGGTGGCATCAGATGATAATCCCCCTGAATTTTTAGCTCCACTGACAAGGGGACAGATGATCTGAAAGCTGCCCAGGTAGAACAAAGCTTGGAAGTGGCATTCAGGGAATTGTGTCCCCCCCTTGGGGAGGGGTGAGTGAGCTGAGGTCTGCAGGCTGCAGCGTGGCTTTGGGGGGGTCTGTGCTTTGCTTTTGACTGGGGGAGAAGCTCTGCAGCTCTGCTTGCTGTGAAAGAGCCTCCCTCATGGAAAGAGGCTTTGTGGTGAGTTAGTTCAGTGCTGCCTCAGAACGTGGATTGCTCAGCAAATGGGAGCAGGATTCATTACCAGTGGCACCAGAATGCATCAAATCTTGGTGTGTATGGGAGGGTTAAATCTTCACTCAGGCTCTGCTGGTTCCCTGTGTTATAAACCAGCCATGGGTGTTCACTGGAGCAAGTCACCCTCCCTGCTGAAAAGGGGAGTGTTTGGGGCTCCCCTGAGAGCAGAGGGTTCTGTGAGACACAAGAGCTAAGGAGCAGTGCCTGGGAGTGAGTCTCCTGGCAGCTGGGTCACCTCCAGGGGCACAAGGCAAGACTCAAGGTTTCTGTGCCACTGAGACCTGAACCTTCTCCCCCAGGGGAAGAGGCTGAGGGAATTCTTCTCTTTTTATGAAGAGGAATACAGAGCATCCTGTCAGCTCTCCTGAAGCTGGGGGTTGCAGCCCCTTCTCTGGAGCTTGGGGCTCAGGTTGCAAGAAGAGTTCAGCTTGGACTACTTAGAGTCTGTGACAGGCACATCTAGCATCACTGTCTGCTCCCCATGTTGGAAAGGAATCTCAGCAGAATAACCATAAGAATAAAAGATTTAAGTCACATCATGGAGAGTTATTTTTGTGGTAAAATCACAGCAGGCTGCCAGCATTCTTTGCAGAAGCTTGCCTGAAGATTAATGTGATTAAAGCTCTGGAAGTACCCAATGCTCCTTTTTGTAGGCATTAAATTCCTCCCATTAGAGAGCTCACCAGGACTATTCTTGGGTACAGTGTTTTTGTAGCCTGCTGGCTGTGACCTCCTCTTTCTGGTAAATCTGAGCAAAATGAGGAAGACTAAATGGTGGCAAATGATCTGGAATTGTTCTGTTTAAAAAAAAAAAGCTAATAGCACAGGTAGTGGCTGAAAACCAGAGCATTACCTGGCAGAGCTTGCTGGAGTTGCTCTGCTTCATTCTGAACCCTCCATTGGTGCTGTCCCAGTGCACCTGTGGTGACTGGGAGGGAAGAGGAAGGTTGGCTGGGGTGGCCCTTCATGCCATGAGGTGGTCCTTGCTGTACTGTGGCTAACACTCAGGCCTTTTATTATTTTGCCTTTTGAAATGGCACATTCTGCTTTGGGAGAAATGTTCTCTCTTCTCTATCAGTAATGTCAAAATGCACTTTCCATGTTTTGAGAGCAAAATCAACTTGGGTTCATGTGGCTCTTTACTAAGTTGGGGAAAAAAAAAGGCAAATTGAAAGAGCATGGACTGCAAGAGGAGTGAAGGGCAGCATGCAAGTCAGGGCTCTGTGGGAGAGGAGATGCTCTCAAGAAGTCTCTCATTAGCTGTACTTAAACTCAACTTTGGGTAGGTTTTAAATTCCAGGCCACAGCTGGAAGGGTGTGGGGAGGGGTGAGCTGTAGAATGACATGTTTGCTGTGGCTGAGCATGGGTTTGTGGTGTTCTGGCCATGCTCCCTTCAGCCCCCATGTTCTTGGCAGGCAGCATTCTGTCTGTGCTCTGTGGTTTGGTGTCTTTGAGGGATTCCTAGTGCCCCTCCTGGCACAGATCTGCTTAGAACAGGCACACAGCTGCATGTGTTGCTGTGCTGTGCCTCCTTGGAGGAGGCACCTGCAGTTGGTGCCTGTTGCAGGAGCTGTAGCTGCAGTGTGCTGTGTCTTCCTCACCTCCCTCCCAGCAGTTTCTAAGGCTTTGCTGTGACCCAGAGCAGGAGTAGGACTGAACTGCAAACCTCTGGGGTGGTTTGTTCCAGGAACACCCAGAAAAGGGGTTCTAGCAAGCATGTGGTTCTTCTGGCTAGCTCTCATGGACTCATGTTAGAAGGAGCCTGTTCTTCCTAAAGGGGCTGTGTTTTGATAGGATCCAGCTGGGAAGAGTTAAGGATCTGCAGATTGTTACCATACTGGAGGATTCTCACCTTGGCTTCCCTCATTCTTTTCAACAGAGAATGGACCTGGGAGAGTGCACAAAGATCCATGACCTGGCACTGCGAGCAGATTATGAGATTGCAAGTAAAGAGAGAGACCTGTTTTTTGAGCTGGATGTGAGTATGGAGAAGATTTGTGTTCCTTTTGTGGAAACTGCCTCTTGGAGCAGAACTCCGTGGGCATGTCAGCCCTGTTACCTGAGGTGTTACTCCAAGAACACACAGCCCCTTCCTGAATGTCTGACTCAGAATTATAAAAGTAATTATGGCCCTTGCAACCCCTGTGGCCCAGCCAGCTGGGAGGCTCCCCTGGCATTCCTTACATCCCACACCTGCTCTCTGCCAGGTCATTATAACCTGGTGGCCTGGCCCAGAAGGGGATCTGACATGAAAAGCCTTCTGCTCTGTGGTTTCCCTTTGGCCAGATTTACCCTTCTGTGATGGAACAGATGGAGTGGAAGAACAATTCTGTCTTCCTTTTCCATGTTGAGGCAGTGCTTTTGTCTTTGCACCTGTTGCTCAGGCCTTTGAAGCTCCAGTGTGGAGCAGCATCCACAGAGCACTCTGTGTGTTGTGGCACAGGCAGAGGAGCTGTGTCAGGTTCCAGGCAGGTGACAGACTTAAGGGCAGGGATCCAGTTTTACTTTTTCTGCAGAGTGTCACAGCATGGTTTTTACTCAGGGCACCTCTACTTGAGGCTGTTTGTGCATTGTAGAGGCACCACACTGGTGCTTGGTGGCTGGCAAAGGTAGGTTGGGCACAGAGAGCATTTTCATTCACAGTTTTTTGTCTGAATGTGCAGGCAATGGATCACCTGGAGTCCTTCATTGCAGAGTGTGATAGGAGAACAGAGCTGGCCAAGAAACGTCTGGCTGAGACACAGGAGGAGATCAGTGCTGAAGTGTCTGCAAAGGTACTGTCCTCATCAGGTGTTTGCTCTGCAGGGCCATGCCAGAGCAATGGTGCCCTTTGACACGTGGCTCTGTGGATTACAGCCACCCACCTTCAAGCCTGCCCTGGCCATTCCTGGGACAAACTGAGAGGTTTTCTGGCAGCAGAAAATCTCAACTCTAAAATAGGTTGCTTTAGCTGGGCAGTGAAGTGTTGGTTCTTCCTGCCACTATTCTCTGTTAATGTGATAGTTCAGAACAGCAAAGCTGTCCCATGCTTGTCTTTGCATTTAATAAATGTTCATGAAGTTCTTCCTCTGTGGGAGCTTCATCAGGACAATACAAAACATTTCTGAAGTTGCTTTTACAGACTCTGTCCTGTCCACTGCTTGCAGTAGAACTGATAATGTCCCCTCTTACTCTTTTTGGGATGTGTCTGTGACTGCATTGCCTGTACTTTGCCCATCAATCCCTTTTTGTTGGGATTCCTTTGACTTTTGGAGATTTAGTGTCATTTTTCAATGGCTGCTTTTGTTAATGATCTTTTTTAGAGAAAAAGGAAAAGCTGTCCTGCCAGCTTTAGCAAGTTTGTCTTACTAAAAACTAACCATTCTCTTTAGGCAGAGAAAGTACACGAGCTGAATGAAGACATAGGAAAGCTGCTAGCTAAAGCTGAGCAGCTGGGAGCTGAAGGAAATGTTGATGAGTCCCAGAAGATCCTGATGGAAGTGGAGAAAGTCCGGGCGAAGAAGAAAGAGGCAGAGGTATGGCCTGGGTTCTGCTCTGGAGTGTGACAGTGGCCTGGGTGCCATCCCCACCTCTGTTCCCGTGCTGCCAGCAGCCCCTCGTCCAGTTTCAGCCACTGTAGTGTGGCAGACAAAGAGAAGCTTTTTAGAAACTCTTGTCTAGTGAAGAGAACTGCCTGGAATGGGGGGGATGAATCCTCTGGGATATTTGTCACCAGTCAGTTGGCAGGGCTGGGCTGCTGGGTTAGCAGTGCTCTCCAGGCACCTCCTTAGTGGGGAGGGGGCTTTTGTGATCCTTGAAAGCTGCAGGGCAGCTCTTTGCAGGGGTCTCCCTGGAGGGCTGTGGCTGTGTAAGGGCTCCCTGACATTTTCCTGTCCCTTTTTTCTGCCTCTCTTAGGAAGAATACCGGAATTCAATGCCTGCTTCCAGTTTCCAGCAGCAGAAGCTGCGTGTGTGTGAGGTCTGCTCAGCATATCTGGGTCTCCATGACAACGACCGGCGTCTTGCTGACCACTTTGGAGGCAAATTACACTTGGGTTTCATTCAGATTCGTGAGAAACTGGATCAGCTGAGGGTAATCTTGTCTCTTTTAAACCTCCTCTTTGAAGATGTTCAACTATCATGAAGTTTAGCCAGGCTTTGTGTGAGATGCAGAGTGCTTGTAGCAGCCCCTAGATCTCTGACTGCAGAATCCCTGGATCTTCAGACAGGGAGTTGTGAATCCTCACGTGGGTAACTAAGTACCCTCAGGATGAGTCAGCCCAGACCACTGCTGTCATTTCACCCAGAGATCCATCCAACTGTGCCACTGCTTTCTCACTGGTTAGCCTGAAATTTGTCACTTGGGGTTTTTTGGCTATTGAAGACTGCTTGCAGGCTTCCCTGTGAGGTGCTTGAACTGAAGCTTCACACAGTGATGAAGATCTTCAGCAGCTGAAGCAGTTACAAGTTTCCTGGAAGGGTTTGTCGTGACATTGTGGTGCTGCTCTTTGCTCACAGACAAACTTTTAGCCTACTCAAGTAGCAGCTTTGGCTCCTGTGCCTTACTCACCAGGCAGTCCCTTGAGGTCAGTGCCTGGACTGATCATTGGTGTGAGGCAAGGGCAGTCTCTCAGTGTGCTGTGTGTGCTCAGGGTGAGACAGTCCCTTGCCTCAGAGCATTTCTTGCTCTGGTGTATGTTGGTGAAGTGGTGAGGACAGGGAGAGCCTTGACAGAGAGCTCAGCTAGCACATGGCATGCAGTGAGGTGGTTCTTTGTCTTACTGCTTCTGTCTTACCACCTGAGTAGTCTCCCTGTGGGTCTCTGACCTGCTGCTGTGTGGCTGAAATGCAATGTGAACTTTTTTTCTAGAAAACAGTGGCAGAGAAGCAGGAGAAGAGAAACCAGGATCGTTTGAGAAGGAGAGAGGAGAGAGAACGAGAGGAGAGGATGGGCAGAAGGTGAGTGGAAGCTGAGAGCTCCCTTGTGGAGGTGGCTTTGAAACACTCAGTTCTTGTACCTGAGGACTGCAGGAAAGCAGCATCTGCTGGAGGAGGTGCTCCAGGTGCTGTGTGGGCACCTTGGCCTTCAATTAAAGATGTAATCAAATTCACAACCTCCCCACCTTAGGGTGATTGCCTGTGGTGTTTTAACCCCTATTGGCTGTCTGAAAGGTGGGAACTCCCTGCACTCTTCAGGCTTCTGTTAGTCCCTGTCTTTGGGAATCTGAATTTGGGTAAAATGCCCTCATCCAGTGCATCTGCCTGGGAAGGTTTGATGGTGGGTGCTGGGTCTGCTGGAATGGCACAACTCAGGCAACAATTCCTTGGGCATCACTCCTCTCCTAGGCTGGGAAGTGGCAGCAGGATGGAGCTGGTGCCTGTGAGCTGGGTGGTGGTTGCCTGTCTTGCTGAGAAACTTCTTCTGGCACAGCTTTGGGAAACTCTTCCTAGGGAATCCAAGGGATCCCAAAGAGCAGCTGCTTCTGGTGATTGTGACTTTGTGTGTCATCTTTTCCTCACACACACTGGGCCTGGTTGGTGGGGTGGCTGCAGTGTTGGTGTTTTCAGGACAAGCTCTTCTGCCTCCTCCCAGCTGAGCTGGAAAACCCATTAGTTCTGTACTTGAACCAAAGGGGCATGTGGTGTGCTGGCAGCTCAGTCACACAGCCTGCTGTGGAGAGGGGGCTGTTCCAGTGGGCAGGCAGGGGAAGCAGCTGCCTAGGAATGCTCTGCTCATTATCACAGCATTTCCCCAGTTACCCCTTGTTTCTCCTCTTTAAGTTCTTGCATCACAAAACCCAACTGAGCTGCCTGTGGAAAGCTCATTTTGAGCCTTGGTGTGAACTGCAGAGTGGGTTTCAGCCATCCCTGTGTGAGCCATGAGAGGTGCCCAACTGCAGTGTGCCCCCAGGTGCTGCTGGCTGCACAGTGCTGGGAGTGCTGGCAAAGAAACACCAGGATGGAAGAAGCTTGCAGTTCTGGTATGTTGTGAAGACTGAGGCCCCAAATGATTCTGCATTCTGCATTTAGGGTGGTTCCCATGGGTTCTCTCTCCCACGGATTCCCTGGTCTCATATGAAGTGCCAGTTCATGCTGCAGCTTTCTCCTGAGCTGCAGGACTTTGTGTAGAGCCTCCCAACCTTCTGATGTCCATGCAGGACTGTCAGGTACATGTGGGAGGAACATGGAACTGGCTGATGAGTGAAGGAGTCAATCAAAAGGGACTGATGGGTGTTGTTGAAATGGACAGGAAGATGAAAGAAGTGTCTTCCCGTGCAGCTGCTTCCCCACAGGCTCTGACCATCAGTAGGACCATATCTAATGTGGCCCCATGGTGCCTCTTCTTCCTGGAGGTCCTTTCTGTGTGAATATTCCTCAACAGAGTTGCCTTCAGGAGGAGTCCTCTGGATCTCTTTGCTGGTCTGCATCTCTCTGGCATGCTGGCTGTCTTCCTTCTGTGGCATTTCTGAGGTTTTGGGTTTGTGGTTTGTTTTTTCTTCTAAAAAAAAGTCAACAAACCCTCAGTTCTGGGGAGTCCAGGAGCCTCCTGTGTTCACAGGTAGCCCATACAGGGCTGCAGCTGATGAGGGGGGTTGAGGACTGCATCTGAATGTTAATTTGATGCTTTAAATATGAAAGGTTTGAGAACTGCATTGAGTTGGCCTGAAGGCTGAGTCCTTGCTGGCTCCATGTGTGGCACTGCTGGGACTGTGGCCAGCCCTGGCCCTGGCTCTGTGTGGGGACATCCTGATGCTCTTCTCTTTGGATACCCAGGAAAAGGTTGTTTCAAGTTGGTCAGGAGAGGAGCTGTACAGGAGAGACAAATCATTTACCTCTTCAAAATGAGAACTTGACCCAAAGAAGGAAGATAGTATTCCCAGTGTCAGAACAAGGCTTTGAGCCCAGATTTCTCCATTTCTCTGCACCTTGCCTGCTGGGAGCTGTGCAGCCCCATGCCTACAGGGGTATTTTTCCATTAGGAACTGATCAGTGATGTCTGCCAGCTTTCAGACTGCCTCTCCTACCCAAAGCTTGGTGCTTCTTTAACCAAAGAAGACATGTTTCCTTCATAACTCTTGTGATATCTTCAGGTGCAGCATCTTCGTGGTTACTCAGAGAATGTCTTGACTTGAAGAACTTACTCTGTGGTTACTTACAGGCACTGTGACATGCTGTGGAAACCTGTCAACTTGCTTGCAAAACTCTGCCTCTCACAGGCATTACTAATTTGCCAACTAGACTGTGATTTCCACATAGCAATGAGTGAACTGGGTTGTCACCCCCAGTGCTAAATAGAGACAAGCCCTTTGTTTGGTGTTGCCAGTGACTGTGGCTGCCCAGCAATCTCTGGAGACTGAAATTCTGAGGAGAGGTGGCATGCTTGAAGTGCAGACCTCAGTGTTTAGGTGGAGCTGCCAAGTGGATTTCCTTTGAAATAAGTTGGACAAAACCCATGAGCAGGTTATGAAACTCAGCACAAGGTCTCTGTGATGTGGGGACAAAAAAAAAAAAGAGGGAAAAAAGCACCCTCAGGCACCCTCTGGACAGCAGTCATTCCTGTCTCCTGCTGTATACTGATCCAGGCTCTTCAGGAGAGTGCTGTTTGGACAGATGCTCCCTGAATTTGGAAATCTAGCACGAGGGAGGGATTTTCCAGAGTTTATTCTGCAGACTCCTGCTTGGATCATGGGTGTGGAAGGGCAGTCAGGGGCTGTGGAATGGAGGTGTGCTCCAGTGATTCAGAATAAAGTGATGCAGAGGAGAAGAACATTAAGAACTTGGAGTAATTACAGCCACCAGAGAAATTCAGCTGCCTGCCAGGCATCCACAGGAGGTCCTGCTGCTCTGTCAGGTTGGGTTACATGAAAGGGGAGGTGTGTGGTTCTTCCTGCCTTGCTTTCCTGGTTTGTCAGCTTTTCCTTCATCCTATCCATTTGTGTGTTGTCTCAGCATGTGGTTTGTGTGCCTGACTCCAACCTCTCCTGAGCTCCACCTTGTTTACAGTCCTTCTACCTGAATTCCTTTCTAAATGCTGAGGTTATTTTTCCCTGATTGAAAAGGAGATATTTCCTTGTTTTTGTTTTTTTCCCCTTTGACTGTGATTGAACAATCCCATTCCATTGTGAAGGAATGTCAGTGTCTTTTCATCTTGTCTTTTCTAGATAGGGTTTTAAACAATGATGTTATTAAAATAGCTGCTTCTCTGTTGCTTTTTAAAGTTTTGTCTGTGTGTAGCTTTCAGCTGCATCTCCTGTTGCAGTGCCAGCACAGCTGTGTGGCTGTGTCCCTGGAACACCCCCTGGGAATCTGCAGGCAGCAGTGCCCAGTGTGGGTCTCTAAGTCAGTAAATAAGGAGAAGGGCTGATTCTCAATTCAGGCAAAAAATGAGAGAGTTCAGACAACGTGTGAAGTTTTGGGGTGGTTTGGCTCTGACACCAAATGTAATTAGCAGAGGCTGAATTGGTTTCTGGGGGTTCTCAGTTCCAGCAGGAAGCTCTGCCTGTGCCAGTCAGCATTCCTACAAAGTTCTTCAGTTTTTGATAAATTCTCCCTGCCCTCCTAATTGAAGCTAATGGAATGTTTTCATGACAGTGTTTTTTTAACTGACATACTGGTTGGGGTGTTGCTGTGTTCCTGTGAAGGGCTGGATGTTCTGGGGTGGATGTTCTGCTGAACACTGGCTGCATTGTACCTTCTCTCACCTAATTCTTCTTTCTAGGTCTGGATCAAGAAACAGAGACCGTCGGAGGTGAGTGTGCAATTCTGGAGTTCCCACACTTTCTGTGTAGCTGCTGAGGTTTTTCCTTGGTCTCAGAAGTGGAGTTCCCTCAGTGTCCCAGCCTTTCTTCTGCTCTCTGAAAGGAATGGGAATTCCTAGTCGGGCCCCTGAGCAGTGCTCTGCAGATTCATGTCACCCATTGGGCCAGGAAGCAGACGGCTGGCCCTGTCAGGGCTGAGGGTGCTCTGTGCTCCTGACTCTAACTGTGCTTGATGCCTTTCTCTATAATACCTAAGATACTTTCATATTTTTATTGTCTGAGATGTACTGTTACATAAATAATACCTCAGATGTAAAAATACAGAGTTTTAAGATTGGAGAGCCCCCACATCTCTGGAGTGGTTTACAGCCTCCTCTCAGTGGTCACCTGCCAGGAAACCTTCCCTTCTGCTGCTTGCCATATGCATTGGCATTCTGTGCTTTGTTTTGAGAGCAGACTGAACCAAACTTTCTTCCAAAGTGCAGCACCTGCACGAGGCAGGCTCTTCAGGCAGGTGCCATCACTTCACCTGCTGCTTGCCTCGGCCTCTCCTGCTGACAGAGGCCTCTCTTGGATGAGGCGCAGTGGGTCAGCTCTGCTCTAGGCCTTGCCCCAGGTGCCTGTGTTAATGCTGGGAGCTTTTTCTCTTCAGCTTCCCAGCAAATCCATTTCACCCCTTGGCATTTGCTGGGAGGGAGCTGCCCACCCGGGCAGGAAGGCGCTGAGGGAGGAGAGCGCTGAGGCTCTGCCTTTTGGTTTATTTATTTATTTTTTTTTAGCTCTGGAATGCCTGAGGGGTGGTCTCAGGGATCCATGTCCAATGTCCTGTGTCTGAGGCTCTCTGTGTCCTCTGCAGGTCACGCTCTCGGGAGAGGAGGCGGAGGCGCTCGAGGTCGGGCTCCCGGGAGCGGCGGAAGTCGCGCTCCAGGTCCCGAGACCGACACCGGCGCCACCGGAGCCGCTCCCGCAGCCACAGCAGAGGCCACCGACGGGGGTCCAGAGACAGGAGTTCAAAACACAAGTAGGTGTTCCTGACACCAATGCTTCTGGAAAAGGGAGTCCTGAGCCTCAGAGTGAGGCTCCCCGGCCCCGTAGAGCGAGCAGGAGTGGCAGGGGGCTCAGTCTGCTGTCCCAGCTCCCAGGCCAGAGCAGGATTCCCCCGGGGCTGTGTGGATGAGAGGAGAGCACTGGCTGTACACTGAGATACCAGCTGCAGAGGGGAGGCCAGGAGATGGAGCTGGGTCCCTGAGCTGCAGAGCAGAGCCTTGAGAAGTTGCTGGTTTTCTCACATAAGCAGCAGCACAAAGGCCTGCTAGAGCTAACTGAGCCTCCCCAAGTAACCCAGAGGCAGTTTTGACATAACCATTCCTATGGTTACCTTCTGCTTCCCAGTTTCTCTTGAGGCTGGCATGGGGAAGGAAATGTATGATTTGGAACCTGGGGGAAGCCTTCTGTTTGGGTGAGAAGGCAGCTGGTTGGGAGAGAGACAGTTCTTAAGGAATCTATGCCAGAGGGAGGGGAAGAGGCAGCCAGGAGGAGGAGTGTTACCACTTTCTTGTCACTTGTCTGCAGAAAGGCTCTAAGTCTCTTCTGAAACTCAGCAAAATACCTGCTGTGGTGGAGGGGAGGGATGAGGCAAGCAGCTGTAGGAGCATTTGAAACACTGAAAGGAATAATTTTGTGTTTCTTTATGGCCCTTCTATGTCCAGGAACAAATCCATGAGGAGGTGCTTGGCTGCAGCTAGATCTGGCTTTCTTTTTAATTCTCCTAATTAACAGGGGAATGCTTTAGTGCTGTCTCACCTGATGGGGCACCACCACTTAAGTACAGTACTAGAACCAAACCTGCTGTTGTGTCTCGTGTCACTTAGCTAAGGGGTAAGGTCAGGTTTTACAGACACCTGATGAAGGGGAGGGAAAGAATGGTCTGAAAAATTAATCTGGTGATAATTGAGGGGGGGTGTAAATATTGTTGATTCTCCAATGGCTGAGATACTAAAGTCCTTTTTTAAATCTGTCTTGAACATGAAAAATAAAGAAAAGAAGTTTGGACAATTAGGAAGTGAGGAAGACCCTGTAATAACTATTACTAAAGAGCAGGTAAGGGATTACTTTGAAAACCTTGAACACATTGAAATTAGCCCATGGAGGCTGCAGGGGGATTGGCTAGCTGGCAAGCCTTCAGAGTTACTGAGAACTGGGGAGAGAGCAGGATCAGTTAAAAGAAAATAAAACAGAAACAAGAGAACAAGCTGTTCCCTGTCAGAGTGCAGCTTCTCTCTTTGCCTCGACAGTTAATGGAACCTGCAGTCAGGTCCTGCTGGGCTGAGGTTGCTGCATCAGGAGGACCCAGGGCAGCAGGCATTGTTGTGGGAACAAGAGGAGAGTTCATCTCATCAGACAGACTGATGCTGTCTCCTGGTTAAATGGCACAGCTTCAGGACAGCAAAGTGGCTTGTGGGATACAGAGCTGTAGGTATTTAATAGCTCAGCTGTGCAGTACTGCCAAACCTTAAAATGGGCATGAATGAAAGCTGGAACCTCTGAGGTACCTGCCAGGTCCTTTTCTTATTCCTATAAAGAACATGTGTGCTGAGGCATAATGTGCTGGCTCTGTGTCTGCAGAAACCCCCTTCTGAAGGGGTGCGGGTCGCTGGAGCTCATGTGGGATCAGCACTTTGGGAAGGCTGGATGGTTGTTAGGCTGGCAGGAATCACATGGGAAAACAAACAGCCTGTTCTAAACAGCCTTTTCTGTTGGGCCTGATGTGGAGCCCTCTGCTTCTTTTCTGTGTGGGCTGAGCCAGCACAGCACTGCTGTCATTTGGGGAGGCTGTGAAAAAAATCTGCCCATGTCGTGGGCTGGGAAGAGGAGTCTGTCAGCCTGAGTGTAAAGCCAGGATGCTGCCAAGGGCAGGGCTTGTCAGGGTGTGAAGGAGAAAAGGCCCAGGGCTGAGCGAGTGTTTGACTCCAGAGAGTGCAGCTGAAATTCAGAGCAGCTGAGCAGAAAGCCAGCAGCTCAGGGCATGATGAAAACCACTCCAGAAGGCACAGAGCTGAGTGACCCAGGAGGACGAGAGCGCGGGTGCCTTAGTGCGGCCCAGGAGCTGCTGAGGGGTTTCCCCTGCTAGGAAAAGATTTTGTGTGTTTGAAAAGTCTTTTAGTTGCTGAGCTTGTAGTGACAGTTTACTGTGTGCTTCAGATCTTCTAGAGATCGATCTTCAAGAGAGAAGTCACGAGACAGAGAGAGGAAAGAGAAGAGCTCTTCTGAGAGGCGGCACGAGAGCACAAACGGGAAATCTCGTTCCAAGAGATCAGAAGAGAGAGAAGCTGGAGAGATCTGAACTCTGCCATCTGTGTTGCACTGTAAATAGTCTGATAAACATTCTACACAAAGCCTAAATTTCCCATTTATATTTACTGAATACAACCCATCTTTTGTAGTTTGGGATTTTTATCGTTTGGCAGATAGCTGTGAGTTTGTAGAGACACAGAGTTACGTACTGTTTTAACAGGATCTTGTTTTAGTAGGAATAAATAAATCTGGAGGGATGGTTGTCACTGCAGGGGGGTGGCTGGCTGGCTGGCACGCCGTGGTTGTCCTGCCCCAGCCCACGTGGCCATCAGGGCAGTTCCTGAGCTGCTGTCACCTTGTAATGCTTCAGCCCTTTCCAAAAATCACCCTGACCCTTGTGAGCACACCAGTCCTGCTGGGTCTCACTTAAATGAATTTTTTTGTTTCTGTTTATATATGTTAAAAGAAATTCAGAAGTGGGTTGGTTTTTCTTTTTCTACCTTTTAGTGCTCAGCCACCTTTGTTTTTACATCCCTGCCTCTGAGCATTGCCTGGCTGCCCCAGCTCAGTCAGGACACACAGATCTGGCCCTTATCTGCCTGTTCTGGAAGCTTTTCATCCTCATGATGATGACCAAATCTCCTGGAGCACGTTCCTGAGAGGGACGAGCTCAAGTCTGGGTTTAGTACCTTGCTGGATCAATCAGATTCGAGGTTTAAAACAAAAAGGTGGAAAATTTGATTTCTTCTCTAGAGGAGGCCCAGCCAGTCCCTTTCCTGAGGGTTTCCAGAGCCAGGGCAGGAGGTGGCTGAGGGTGGAGGGAACCCCCGGGGCAGGAGCCTGTGGTACCTCTCTTTGTGACAGGTTCTGTGGTACCGGGGGGAAGGGGCCCCGGTGTTATGTCGCGATAGTTGTGAGCGCAGTACCGGGCCGGAGGCGGCGTTGCCCGTCGCGCTGTGTCAGGACCGGGCCCGGTGTGCTGGGGGGCTCCCGGGGGGGTGGTGGTGGGGTGAGGGTCTTCTTCCCCTCTCGGGTCAGGTATCCCGCTCTCCCTCCCTCGGTGTCAGTCCCCTTAGTGCATGCCGTCCCCTTTCCTTCCCTTGTCGGTTTTTACAAGGAATTCCGCGGTTTCACGTTCTTGTTTTTTGTAACCTCCGTGTGGGTGAGGGGAGCGGGGCCGGGGGGCNCGAGCGGCCCCGCTGAGGAGGAGGCACCGGAGCTGGAAAAAGGGTTTATCGGAGACGGGATGGGCCCGGGGGCTGCTCAGCTTGAGCCCGTTCCTCGGGTGGGACGGGGTTGGGTTCCGCCTGCCCGGCCCAGCAGGTGTCCCAAACCATCCCAAGGAGCCGGGGGAGGAATTAAATCCCTTTCGCTCCAGGCTGTGGCTCTGCCGGGGTTGCTCTGATCCCCCCCGTTTGGTGTCAGCCGGTCCATCCCGCCTGGCCGGGGTTTTCTCGGCAGATTTCAGGCAGGTGGGAGCACAAGCAGCCCCCCAGCTCCACAGCTGGAATCACCCGGGTTGGAAGGGACCTCTGAGACCATCAGCCCCAACCCTTGATCCACTCCCCCCATGGTTCCCAGCCCATGGCACTCAGTGCCACATCCAGTCTCTTCTTAAAAACCTCCAGGGATGGAGAATCCACCCCCTCCCTGGGCAGCCCATTCCAATGCCTGATCACCCTCTCTGTGAAGAATTCCTTCCTAATATCCAACCTAAACCTCCCCTGGCAGAGCTTAAGCCCATGGCCTCTTGTCTGACTGAGAACTACTTGGGAGCAGAGCCCGACCCCCCCCTGGCTCCAACCTCCTTTCAGGGAGCTGTAGGGAGTGAGGAGGTCTCCCCTGAGCCTCCTCTTCTCCAGATTAGTCTCCAGATTAGTGGAGAAGAAAGAAAAAAACCACTTTTCCAGAAAGAAAAGAACATTTCAATGTGTTAAATTCTGACCTTGTTCCCACTTTTTTTTTTTTTTTTTTTTCCCTATTTTGAAAAGCCAAAGCCTCTTGCATAACTGCAGCCTGGCCTGCAGGGAGGGACAGCTGGGGGTGTGCCTGGAGCCAGCCCTCCCGGGACACCACTGGGCTCTGAGAGGCTCTGCAGGGTGCTGGGGGTGTGGGTGGAAGGGGCTGTGAGCGACCTTTCCTCACTCCACCTGCAAGAGGGAAACATAAATTCAGGGGGGAGAAAGGAGGTTTCCTCTGGAGGTGGCTGGCAAGGACAGTGGTGGCTGCAGGAAGGGCCCCATGGGCTGCAGGTGATCCAGGAAAACTGTACCCAGTGCAGGCTCAGCGTTTGGAAAGGAAAACTTCCTCATCTGGGGAGGGAATTCTTACGTGTTGTTCCCTTGTGGCTGGGCCCTGGTGTCAGGGGGACTGCAGAAAGGGGAACAAAGTGACCCAAGAATGTCTTGGAATTTCAGCAGGTGCCTGCCCGGTGGGTTTGCTGCCGTGCCATGCTGTTCATGGCTCCAAACTGAACGTTCTGCTGAGTTTTGAGCAGTGAAGATGGCCATGAAGGGGACATGTCTTGTTTGAACTGAAATGTGGAGGTGTTTTTGTCAATGCTGGTGGCAGCTTGAGGCTTGGCTGACAGGAAAGAAACCTGTGAGGTGTGTAAAGCACAAGGCAGAGAACCAAAAGATCCAAGTGCTGTGTTGGGGTTCCTGAAGGGGCCAGTTGTCTGACTGCCTTGTTCTCTGAGAGATGCAAACATGTTGAGCATCAGGTCTGAGCTGTGCTCTCTTGCTGGGGATTTTCCAGGAAGAACTGGTGCCTGCTGAGCTGGCAAATGCTGCAGTTTGGTGTTTTATGGGTGGAAAATGAGTTGAACCTCTCATCACCCTGATCCTGGGGTGGTTTCTGTCACCAGTGTCCATGCACCTGGCTGGAGGTGGGTCTCAGTGCTGCCCCTCAGGGAGTTTGTCCCCTGGGTTTAGCTGTGGGCTGGTGCTAGCTGCCTGCTGCACGGCTCCCAGTGGTTTGGTTCAGGGGAAATCCCTAAATCTGTGGGGAGAAGAGGACAGTCAGAGCCCCAGGAGGTGAGTGCAGCAGTGTTTGTGCTGGGTGCTGCCTCTTGCTGTGGGACAGGGAAGGGGGTTTGGTCCCAGCTTGTCCCTTCGCTGCCCAGCAGCCTTTGAAGATGAGGAGCATCTTCATCTTCTCATCTTTGAAGATGAGAAGCCCTGTGAGAGGCAGGTCCTGGCTGTGCTGCAGCTCTCCTTGTGCTGGATGGGCTGGGTTTGGGTTTGGTACGTGTGGTTTCTGATTCTTTCCTTTCCTGTGAAGCCTTCCCTCCTTGTTTTCTCCCCTCCCCAGCAGAGCCAGTGCTGGCAGTGTTCAGATGCAGCAGCACAGCATCCTCTCCCTCCCTGCTTCTTCACAAGGTGCCTGGATGCATTCAACCTCCCAGTGAATTATTTTGTGTCCTCTGCCAGCAAGGAGACAAAAAGGCAGCTGCTAAGGACAGGAAAGCCATCTGAAACACACGCTATCATTTTCTGCTTGTCTCCAATTAAACTGATGACCAGATTTCTTTGCTGTGCAGAGCTCAGCCCCTTTCAGAGGCTGCCAGTGGGTACTTTGGTGACTGGGGTGATGGGGTGTCCTGCATTGTCTGAGCTCTGCCCTCGACCTCTGAGGTGGTGGCTCTGGCACTGTCTTGGTGCTGGCAGGGCTGCAAAGGGCATTTCTCTGACAGAAAAGAGAAGGAATTGCTTTAAAGGCACCGAGGGCTCTTTGTAATTGCTGGCTCTTGGGGTCATTGCTGCCAGAGAAGAGGAATTGCTGGGGCTGTCAGGATAATTACTGCTTTTTTTTTTTTATTATTATTATTATTGTTCTCATCCCGGTCTGGATGACAGTGGTGTGATTTAGTGAGTCATAAAAAGTGCCCCTTTTGTGCAGCCTGATGCTCCATGCAGCATTTAGATGATGGCCCTGTCGGACCAAGCCTGGTTTTGGTTCATCTCAGGAAGTCTTGTAGGTTCTGGGACCACTCAGCTGTGCCCTGGAGGCTTCCTGGCTCTGGACTGGGGGCCACTGGAGAGGTGTGCTGGATCCCTGGTGAAGGACCCCCCCTCTCTGCTGCATGCCAGGGACACAGGGGTCACCTGCCCTGTCCCAAGGGGGGCTGTGCAGCCCCTTCCTGCTGCTGTCCCCCCCGTGCTGTGGTGGCTCTGCTCTGGTAAATCATTTGCTCACAAATCATTTGCTCCATTTGCCCCGAGCCTTGGACCTTGGACCTGCCTGAGAGTGGGTGCTGGGCTGGTTCTGGTGAGAGAGCAGTGCTGGGCTCAGCACACCAGGGCCTGGCTGAATGCAAGGCTCTTCCTTCCCTTCTCCTTCCCATCTGCAGCCTTCCTGCCCCTGCCAAGTGCCTGCAGGTGGTCTGGAAACATCTCCTGGGGGTGTCCCTGGTGGGACCAGCAAGCTGGTGTGAAGGGCAGAGGAGGTCTTTGGGCTGGGATCTTTGAAAAAAAGGTCCAGCTTTTACATTATTGATTTAACTGCATTTGCATGGTGTCGTGCGGCTGGAATGAAATTGTCTGGGGTGAGATCTGATACATGATGTGCTGGATAGAGGTCAGAGTGCTTGGGTTGGAAGTGCAGCCTTGGAAGGCTCAGCCCCTGCCTTGGAGTGCTCTGTGTCCCCTGGGATTTGTACCCAGAGGAGAAGAGGCCTCCAGGGACAGCTCGGGAAGGTGAGACCCTCGGGGAGCTGCCCAGGGGAACCCTTCTCTATTTGTGTTTCTCTGAACCTCTAAAGGAGCTTGGGCACAAAACACGAGACCTGCCAGGCCCCAGGGCTGGTGGAGCTGGGCACTCAGCACCGTGTCAGGGCTGAGCTGGAGCTGTTTGCTGCTGGGGAAGTCAGATTGTCCCGGGGGACACTCCAGGCACGTGACTGCTGGGCCACGCTCATGGAAAATGGGCTCAGTTGTCATGTTTGTTTGCTCTGATACAACATTTATAACACTGTCATGCAGCTTTTTCCAAGCCTACTGGAATGTGTTATTCTTTATCTCTTCCCCTTTACCATTTTTTTTTTAAAGAAACACTGTCAGAGAAGCTGTATATGAAGCTGGTGTTTGTTGTTGTTGTGGGTGAGGAGCTACAGACTCTGTCACCTGATAGGGCTTCTCTTTTTTTTTCCCCTTTTTATTGTAACTGTAGCTCAAGATTATGATTTATAGAAGGAGAAACTAAAATAGCAGTTGTTAGCAATTCTTCCATTCTGATGAAATCAAATTTGCCTCGTTTTAGTCTCATCTCTTGCCTTCTTTTTCCTCTGGGAAGGGAAGTAATTGCTCTCCTGCCTTTCACAGGGCTGGGATGCTGAACCTTCCAAGTGGCTTCTCATCTGAGGAGGTGTCAGGTAGCTTTGGTTTGTCCCTGTACGGAAGATGCTGGTGTTTGTTTCTCTCTGGCTCTCCTGGGGAAGCTGGTGTGCTCATTACAGTAGGGAGCAGCCTTACGTGGGGACATAAAGGTCACCAGTGTTTCCTTTCACCTCTCCAGCCAGGAGCCAGGCTGACATGCAGGGGAGGTGGCACGGTATCTGTGCTTTTGGTGTGTCTTCCTTGGGGGAGAGCTACAGACCAGTCAGTCCTTTCTGTGTGGAGGCTGTAGTCTCCTTTGTCAGGGTCTAGCAGCACTGATTTCCCCCCTCTCCAGAGAACCAGGACTGTTCCTGCATCCCCTGGTCCCAGCAGTGGTTTGTATCCAGCTCTGTGCCAACACACTGATTTTCTCACCTCCCATAAAATGTTTCCCATGTGAATATTGGGCAGTAACAAGATATTTTTGTTGATATTCCCCATCTCTTTTAACTGCTCTTCCCCTTGTTGCAGGTGAAGGGGGAGAGGGGTGTCTGAAGGCTGATGAGGGAGCTGTGATGGATAACAAAGACTCAGAAGCTGAGATCCACCCTCTGAAAACAGAGGACGTGAAAATTCAGGAGAACCATGAGAACTCTGTGGAGAGGAGGATCCTCACCAAGCAGTCCTCACAGCTGTCTCGGCTGTCCCGCTGGCGCACTGCTGCCTTCTTCATCTCCTTATTTCTCTGCCTGATAATTGTGTTTGCTTTCTCCTTCATCATTCCTTGCCCAGAGAGGCCAGTTTCAGAAAGAACCTGGTTCCGAAACTACGACGATGCAGGTGAGCTTGCTGGAGCAGGAGTAAAAACTTCCCAACAGCCCTTTTTTTTTCTTTGATGTGAAGAATTTTGAATCGTGGAGCTCTACCTAAGCCCATCCTGCAGGGGTGCTGCCCTTGGAACCAGGGCTGTGATTACCTGACCTGGATAAGCAATGGCCCATCATAATTGGAGTGGGCTTCCAGGAGGTGTTTGCAGGATCTGGTGGAGAAATTAGATGCTGATCTGAAGCACTACTAAGGCAGCAAGCTGGCCTCGTTTGGGGAAAAAAAGCCATGGGGAAGGGTATCTGGGAATAGATCTCTGTTGAAGTTTGGGCTGTAAAATGTTCCCCTGGAGTCTGAGCTGAGGTCTGGGGACAGTCAGGCATTTCCCCTCTGCCAGTAAGACTTTCTAACTTTTCTCTGTAGCTAACAGGAAAGGGAGAAGAGGAATTGCATCTTCTTTTTTGGGTTTTTTTTTAATAAATTGCACAAATTTATAGTTTCTTTAGTTGGCTCTTTAGCCTGGGTACTGCTCCCTGGTGGCTCCACATCTGCTTCTGTGAGAGCTTTGCTTTGTTCTTGTGTGCAGGGGGTGTTTGTGCTGTAAACACAGGGACAGTGATCACCAGTGGGGACTGAGCCTCGTGTGTGAATGCAGAAGTCCCAAG
Organism: Florisuga fusca; assembly: GCA_038090715.1. Lineage (NCBI taxonomy): Eukaryota > Metazoa > Chordata > Aves > Apodiformes > Trochilidae > Florisuga > Florisuga fusca. The sequence continues at coordinate 980,558 of JAAWXA010000038.1, forward strand.
TTCTGCTATTCTGGGCTGGGGAAGGCTGCTTTTAGCTGGGAGTGAGGAAGATGGAATATCTGGGGCTGGGTTTCCTGGGTTTTGTTTGTTTTCTTTTTTATATTTTGGGAGTAGCAACCCCGCACCAAGCCCAGAGTTGCTCTTTCATCCACATAGTTCAAATTCTGGTTGCTTGGTTATAAAAAAAGACAAATCCTCAGGGGGACAGCAAATTTAAAAAGCCCTTTGGCACTAGCTTCCAGTTCTCAGTGCTCACATAGATGGCTGTTTTTAATACAAACTCCAGTTTGTTCTGATGTCCCAATGTCAGAGATGGAGGCAGTGAGTAGGTCTCCAGGAATTTGTGTGTTGCTCCAGCTGCCTCTGCTGCTGGTGAGGGCACTCCTCAGCAGTGCCTGCCTTGTGATCTCTCTGGCAGTGGCCTACCAGTTCCTTGCTATAGAAGATGTGAACCAAGACAAAGTGCAGGACGTCGTCTTCGCTTTCAGAGCTGGCAACGGCAGCAGCAGCTTCAACACATCCTGTCTGGATGAAGGTAGCTGACTCAGACACAGAAAACCTTGTAGTAGAAGGGCTGTTATTTCTCTTTTAGTTGTAATCAGTGAGGCTGCTGGGGGACTGGGGGAGAAACCAGGGTTATCTGGGTGGGTGCCCCCCCGGGGTGGTGGGTGTCGGTAGCAGGTGGGTGTTCCTCCTGACATCTCTTCCCTTCAGGTCTGCCTTCCCCCTGTGCCTTCGTTGCTGCTGTGTCTGGCACCAACGGCAGAGCACTCTGGGAGAGGCCAGCAGCTGAGGAGGTGGAGTGGCTGGAGTGTGGGATCAAGCAGCTCGGGGGGGCTGCAGCCCCTGGTTGCCTGGTGGTGGGGAAGCCGGCGGCTCTTACGGCGCTTGACCTGCAGACGGGTGAGTGGGGAGAAGGGTGCTGCTGCCAGACAGGGGACACTGCTGCTTGCCTCCCTCCCCTGGTGACCTTCAGACCCGGGAGGATGGGGACATCAGCGTGACGTGACTTGCTGGTACAGGAACAATGGGCTCGGGGCATTAATTATCTGGAAAACCTTGCCAGAGCCATTTGCTGGGCTGTGGAGAAGTGCCTGTTCCTGCAGGCTGTCTGTTCCAAAGGCTGCACTTTATTCTGCTGCTTTGTGCCAGCTGCTGTATTATTAGGAACTTTTCAACAGCTTTTGAAACAGGAGAAGCTGTGGCTAGCTGTGAAGTCACTTCATACTCTCAGGGGTTGGACACAAGCTCACATGTTTCTCAGTAGTTTGCTTGTGGGTGCCAGGAGTGCCTGCAGTGGTGAGAGGAGTGGGAGTTGTAGGGTTTTATGATTTTAATGTCATCAAGGAGAGCACTTAGGACAGATTCTCACCAGTTTCAGTGGTCCAGGAGTTTGCCTGGTTCCTCTGGAAAACCTTCTTTGTTTCTGAGCCTATAGACTGGGAAATGCATCATCATCATCTTGCCCAAGTGCAGGTGAAGAGACCCTGTACCTCCCTAGGAACAGGGCAAGGACCATCTACTGCACCTTGAACCTTCCTCACTGGGGAAGCCTGAAATACATTTCCATTTTGGGGATCACCTCTGCAGTGTTTCTAAACAATACATGTTCTCCCTTGGAAACCTCTGGGGCTGGTGTTGAGCTCCTCACACCCCATTTTCACAAAAAAAAAAAATGGGAGAAAGACATAGTAAGAGGCATAGCTCCAAGGAATCTGAAGGAAATCTGGTGTAGCTTGAATTTCTAATGTAGATGAAAGTGTAGACACACACAGAGCTGGAAAGCTGCTGTACCAACTGTGGTATCTCAGCATCCCTCATCCATAGGCTCTAGCCCAGGTTATTTATAGGCTATTAATGAAGTCCTTGCTTTCAGGTCAGAGCTGAGCCAGAGGCACCTAACCACAGCCAGCCAGGAAGAATCAGCACAAGCCTGGAGAGAAGGAACCAGGCTGAGCCACAGGTCACAGCAGCAATAGGCTAAAGAAAACATCCCAAAGATAAACTAAAAGTGTGAGATGCAAAATTCCTTCAGACAGGCAAACCCCAAAGTTGGCGTATTTTGTGTCTTTTTGCTCTTAACTAGGTTCAAATGGGTCTCTTAGTGTAGTTGACTTTTACTGGGGGTTAGGAGGGCAGATCAGAATCAAATGTATTTAAATGGGCCAAATGTATTTAAAGTGGCAAAGTGTGGCCTGCATCACGTTGTGCTAAAACCAGCAGTCAGAACAGCCTTCAGCTGTTAGTGATTCATCTGTGGGGAGGATTGGTGAGATCCCAGGGCTTGCAGGCTCCTGAGCCTCTGCCCGTAGGAAGCCTGAAGGAGAGAGAGGGAGGGAGATTATAATCTGAAAAAGTCTGATGTGCTTTTGATCTTTAAATGCTGATAAAGTTAGTGCTTTTCTATCAATTTGAGTTGTGTTAAGCCTTGTTTTCTTCATCACCAGGGAAGTTGTGGACACTGGGGCTTATTTGATGTGCAGAAATACAAGGAACTACCCCATGATGGACATAAATGTGCCTGCCTTGTGGTGCTGAGGGGCTGCCATGCGTGGCTGCTGCTGCCAAGTGCTCTGAGGAGCAGGAGCTTTAGAAGCCTTTCAACCTAAAGTGCCTTTTAATGACTTGTTTCCCAATAACTTTGTCTTCTAGGGGAGGTTCAGTGGAGACAGCCCAGTGACTTTGGAGCTAATTATACCCTGCTGCCTCCCGTGTCAGTGATTCCAGATGTGGACAGTGATGGAGTTCAGGACCTGATAATCTTTTTTGCTGCAGGAGATCAGGTATGTCACTCTGAAGCTGTGATAAACCCAGTGGCCAGAGCACAGGCCATGGCAGGAATGTTATTTGTTTTAATCTTGTAGTCCTAAGAGTATTTCTGATACCAATGGGTTTGGGGTGGCTTCTTTCCCACCCTGCAGAGATGGAGTCCCAAATCAATGGAAGTGTTTTATTTTTATTAAAATAAATGACTAAAAAGAAGAAGCTGTGCAGGGATTCCTGCCTCTTGTCAGTCTGCACTTCTCTCTGCATGTTCCTGCTCTGTGTGTGGGGCCTGGGCAAGATGAGTTTGCAGTTTTCTGGGACTCTGCTCAGAGAAGTGGAAGTGAACCCACCCTGACAGGTTTGACTCTGGGCTCAAAGCTCAGCTGGCAGCCAGTGCTTTTGTACCCTCCTCCCATCCCTGCCAGACCTCTGCCTGGGCTCTGCTTCCCACTGCTCTCCTCCAAGTGTCACCACTTCATTCTGACCTGGCTCTGTGTAGTGAAGTATCTGCTCCTTGTCTTAGCTGCATTCCAATCTTGCTTTTCCCATTTACCCCAGAGGGAAGGTCACTTTTAAGTTTTTTCATCCCCAGACACCTGTGTCCATGACTGAGTGGCACAGCATCCTCTCTGTGCACATCCTCTCTGTTTAAAGTCTCTTTTTCAAGGTCCAGGTCCCTGCCAGGCTGTTGGGAGGAGTGGGAGCTCCATGTCCTCCTGCCACAGCACTCCCTAAATAAATAGGGCTTTGCTGTCCAAGACATTGTTGCCAGAGTCATCAGAAATTCTATCCCCTGCAACTCCTACGTTTCTCTTTTGTTTTCTTTCATCCTTGCTTTTGCCATCCCAGTTATCTGAAGACTTTTTTTTTTTTTTAGCCAGCAAAGAAATGTTTGAATGCAGGCTCTGTTTTGCAAGACTGCCTTTTGATTTGTTTTCTGTTTAACCTCTCTAGCTGTCTTGGTATTAAGATAGCTTCCTCCCTTCCTCCCTCTGGACTTGGCAAGCACTTGGTCTACTGAAGTAGAAGTAATGTTCCTGTTTGAGAAGGCTTACAAGTGGAGAAGGCTCTGAGTGCAGGGGGTTTAGATGCAGCTTTTTCTGAGAGTCTTGTTGATTCCTACCTGCTGCAAGCTTCAGCACTAATACAGCCAGGAAAACAGGACATTTTCCAGCAGCACACAGAGGCATTGAGCAATGCACTGAGGAAGGTGGTGTGTAGTCTCACTCACTGTGTCAATACCTTTGGCTGTCACTGTCCCAGGGCAGCTCCTTGAGTAAAGGTGAAGCTGATCTGCAGGAGCTGGTGTGTGTCTCCTCCCAGTGCAGGAGGCTGGGAGCAGCTGACAGATGTGTTGCTCTGCCTCTCCAGCTGTGTTCTTCATTCTCCTCAGCAAACTGTCCCTTATTCACCTACTAGCCTCTCCAGTTTTCTTTCCCAGTCTCTGCCTCTCAAGAAGAGGGAAGGGTTCCTACCTGACTCAGCATCCCTGGTGGATGCTGTTTCTCCCAGTCTGATATTTCTCATTTCCCTAGAGTGCACTGCTCCCCCCAGACCATGACTGTTGCCCAGACATTTGAACCTGATCCTGTTTTTAGCCTTTATTCTCCTGGGCAATTTTTTTTTAGTGGTTCCTGTTACCTTGCACAATTAATATCAGGAAACCTGTCAGCTCTTTTATCCCCTTGGACTCAGCCTTAGGAGGAGTAGATTGGGGCACTTAAAATATTTAGCAGAGCTGCTGAATGAAGCCAAGTTTCCACTGTGTCCATATGCTGCTTTGTTCCTGTCTCCAGATCCTCTCTGTCATGGTCACTGCTCAGTGGGCTTGAATCCATCTCCTCTCCTTAGCAAAGCTGGGGAGGTGGTTGGCAGAGGCAGTAAAATCTCAGGGTGAGTGGCTATGCTGGAGGTGGTTTTCAAGCCTGCAGAAGTGTTCACAGCAGTGGGATCATCTAACTCGTGTCCACACCTCCAAAACCAGGGAGAGAAGTTTTTTCCCAGCCTGTTCTGTTCCCATCCAGCTGCTGGTCAGTGCCAGCTGCTCAGAAGCTTTGGAAAACACTGGAGTTGGGGTGGTACCAGCGGGATGCAGCTTTAATGTGGGTTTGTTTGTTGTTATTGTTGTTTTTTTCTTAATCCCTTCCCTGTGTAGATTAAGACCTTCATCCATTCAGGAAAAACTGGCAAGCAGATTGGCTCTGCTGGGAGCCTGGAGGTGGGTGGGAAAGCTCGCTGCATCAGACTGGACCTGGGCTCCTCCTCCTACTTCCTTTTCTATACAGGTACAGTTCTGTTTGTGAATTCAGTCTGAAAGAGTGAGTATCACTGTGAAATCAGGGTTGCTCAACAGTTGTCTGAAAGTGTTTTGCATTCTCAAAAGATGTGTCATGCTTTCTCCTCTCAGAAGAGCTATTTGAGGCCAAGGGAAGGGGGGGCCTCTGCTTCAAGCGAGGTTTGTTACATCCTGGAGTAATTTTATTTGAAACAGGTTGAGGATGTAAGGTTTAACTCATCATTATAGCACCTGCTTACTGTGGGACACTTGGATTATGAACAGATAAGATGTTAAAAGCTTTGAAAAGCAGGCTTGAGTCACAAAATACCACTACAACTCTTCTGATGCAAGCCCTAAAAACACAAGTAATCTGCCAGAGCTGGAAAATCAGAGTTCAGAGTAAGGGCAGGACAATTTACCTCCCTCATTGTTGCTTTTTTTTTTTTTTTTCCACAGAGAACTCTCTCTATGCATATTCCCTGAAAGATCTCTACAGTGCAGCAACTGGGGTGGAAGTTAAGCTTCCCAGCCTGGAACAAGATCCTCAGTGGGAGAAGAACATCGAGCGCCCCACGCACCGCTTGTCCCTTCTCAGGTGTGAGACTGTCTTGGTTGCTGGTGGGATGGAAGGTACTGGTGTTCCTGCTAGGATGGCCTGTTGTGGCTTTGTCCTTTTCCTGGCTACATGGCTTTTGGACTAGGAGCACATCCAAAGCTCGGGGAGAGGGCTGCTGGTGGTGGCCTGGTTGGGGGTTTCACAGGAAAGGAGGGAAATCAGGCTGGGGGTTCCTGTTTGCATTTACTGCACAGGGTTAAAAAAAAAACAAACAACACAATAAAACCATCCACGGTCTAGAAACTGTAATCATTTCTCTGTCCTTGTTCAGCTCTGGAGACATTCGTTACCTGGCAAAAATTCCCAGGCAGTCACGGGAGAACATCTTGGTTGTCAACTCGGAGGTGGCTATGCTGATCAACACACAAAACCTGCAGCCTTTGTGGACCCTCAACTCATCCCGTGTCATCAGGTGGTGTTGCTGCTGGGGGCTGGGTGAAGCATTCCCAGGCTCTCAGCAGCAGTGATGTCCTGGAAAACGCTTTATGATGCCCTGGCAGATTTTTTAAAACTCATTTGAAACATGTCAGCCTGCTCTGTGATCGTATCTGTGCTCATGTCTGGGTCCACTGATGTATCCTCTGTTACCAGATGTGAGGAGCCCAAAGCTTTGATCCTTTATCCTGTGCCTGCTGCCACAGGAGTGGGCTCAGAGCTGGGGGTGGCTCCAGGCTGACCCAGCTCAGCAGTCGAGTCTCTTATCCCAAGAAAGAGCTGCTGGGAGGAGAGAGGCTGCTCTGAGAGAGCAAGGTGTGCCCAAGACATCAGCGTGTGTTGTGACCTGTCTGTCCTCTTTCCCTCCCTCAGGGAACCACTGCTTGGTTACTACAAACCTGATGTTCTTGGCATTGTCCTTGAGAGCGAGATCGGGCCCAACAGAAAGAAGGTTTGAACACTCTTTGAACTTCCTTTTTCTGTGCATGTCTCAGCTCAAGCTGGCGCTGAGTCGAGGGCAGTGTTCCCTCTGGCTGATTTTAGGAAGTTTTGGGCTGGGAAAGGATCCCTTTCAACAGGTTATTGAAGCCAGCTCAGGCGCTTTAATGCTTTAATTCTCTTCTCAGCAAGAAGCTTCAGTGACAGAGCTGTGAACCCCTTGAAGTAGCTGCAATACTTGTGACCTTGCTGGGGCCCTCCCAGGTCTCACAGCTCTGTGATGCTCAGCTTCAAGAATTTCCTCATCTTCCTGTGTGTCAGAAACTTGTTCCTGTAGACAGTGTGGGGCAGAGATTTGACTTCTCTCTCAGGGCTTGTTAGAGCTCTTTGGTCTGAGTTCCTTTTCTCTCTTCCCTGCTAGGTGATGATTGTTGAGAGTGGATCTGGAGCAGTCCAGTGGGACCTGAAGCTGAGCTCCAGAGCAGAGAGCCCTGGCCCAGCTGTGCTTTCCACTGCGGATCACCGCTCCGCCTTCCTCCTCTGGGGTGAATACCAGGCAGCAGGGAACCAAACGGTGAGCAGTGCTGCTGGGTGCCTGCCCTTCTCCAGGCTTTGGGCCAGGATTGGGTGGAGCTCTAAGCCCTTTTCCCAGTGTTCACACTGACACCTGTCTGCCAGGAGCCCTGCAGCCTCCTGCACTGGGCACGGGGCCGCTGGCTGGTCTGGTCTGCTGGAAGCAGGCAGACCTCTGCCTCTGATCTGGTCTGTACAGGGCCCTCACAATTCCCATAACAGTGTCCCTGATAGCAGTGGGTGGTGGCATAACTAGGGCTGCCCAGAGCCCTGCCTTGGTGTGGCACTGTCGGTGAGGCAAGAGGTCACTGCCCTGTGGGACCTCTGAAGCTGCTGTTGTTGGTCCTGCAGCCTCCCATGGCAGTGCTGCACAGAGCCAGCTCCCAGGGACACCTGAATGTCCTCTCTCTATGCTTGGGCAGCCCTGGCAGCCACCTCCCAGGGCCCTCTGGCTTGCAGTGTTAGTGACAGGTGGTGTCCCAGAGGATGCCCAAGCACCAGCTGGGCTTCCTGTGCTTTCCTCACTAGCTCTAGCAGCCCTAAGGCAAAAATGTGTCCCCTGCCTGCAGCAGACAGGCTGTTTGCATGGAGCTTGGGGCAGGAAGGAGAGCACCAAGCAGTAAGCAAAATCCCAAGAGAAGGACAAGTGGTATCAGACAGGGTGAGCTGGGCAGAAACAGAGAAGCAGCATCTGGCTGGCTGGATTCTATCGAGCATGAGTAAGAGCTGAGCCTGGTGCTGGTGCTGTCTCTGGGATAACGTCTGGGGCCGTGTCCTGACAAGGTCCTGTTGGTTGCAGAGATCCAGAGCTCCTCTCCAGAAGCTGTATCTTTTCCATCCTTCCTACACCAACGTCCTCTTGGAGCTCCGCAATAGCACAGACCAAATAATTGGGTTCACTGGTAAGTCCTTTGCTTCCAGCCCTCCAGCGAGGAGGTGCAGGAGGACACCAACCTTCTGGCACCTCATGGATGCTGTGGGTGCCTGGTGATGGGTCTGGTGGCCACTCTGAACGTGGAGACCTGAGGCTTTTCCCTCTGCCCTGCCTCCCAGCCGCGCTGTTCGAGCGGAGCCGTCACGCCTGCTACGTGCTGCTGCGGGGGCCTCAGCCCGGCCAGGAGCCAGGGCCCGTGTCCCTGATGAAGAGGAAGCTGAAGGAGGACATCTCCCAGAGCAGGGTGATCTGGCTGAACCAGGTGGCTGTGGACAGTGAGCAGTACGTCCGGGACCGCCTCTACAGGATGCGATTCCAGAGCCGAGTGTGAGTTCGCCGAGGGAAGGGGAGAGACTGCCCTGGCCTGGGGGTCTCCGAGGGCCTTTCCTCTGCAGCCCTGCTCCTGGCAAACCCAGGCCACCAGCTCCAGTGGGAAGCTGCCTTGCTCCATCTGCAAACCAAAGCATAGCTGGCAGGGAGGCACCTGCAGTGCCTGGGGACCCCTGGGCTGCGGGGCTGCTCTGTCCCCAGAGCTGATGGGACTTCAGTGCTTGGTCACCACTGAAGTGTTGTCAGCTCGGAGCAGAAGGCTTTCCCCTTCATCCTTCCATGCCTGGCCTGGGTCTGGAGGACACCACATGCTTGCTGGGGTGTGCTGGAGCTGTTTGTTTCTTGGGTGCTGGCCTGAGAAGTGTGGAGCTTCCGTGTGTGGAATTCCGTGCTCATATTCCTGAGCTGGCTGCAGGAGAGGCACTTGGCTGCAGGGCCCTCTGCAAGAACCCTCTCCTGGATTTGGAGTCCTGCTTGGGTGGTTGGTGTGTAGTGATAGACCCCAGCAGTAGCTGAGGATGGGGCTGGGTGTCCCCCTGGCCAGCAGAGCACAGGTTGAAGTGTCATTCTGCTTAGAAAGTGACCTTCTGTCCTCCAGCCAGCCCCATGTGCCCCACACTGCAGTCACAAGCCTGCCTGTGTCTCTCTCCTCTGTTGGTTCCTCTCCAGCCAGGCTGTGACACAGAAAGGGAGCTGGTCTCCCCCCTGATTTATACATCAGCATTTCTCCCTGTCCCAAATCTGATTATAGGTGACAGGAGTCTGGGCTGGCTGGTCCCTGTGGTAGACACTGCCTCTCCTGGTGCCAGGGGATGTGCAGGACATTTTTTCAGAGTAGAATTGCACTTCAACCTTGCTTGGGAGCTGGACCTGCTGCTGTGGAGCCTTTGCCCAGCACTGTCCCCTCTGCCAGGAGGTGGTCAGGCTGTAGGACTGGCATGAGCTGCCCGGGGAAGCAGACACAGCTCCAGAGTGAGCTGTGTGCTCCCTCCCTGCCCTTGGAATGAGGTGATGCTAGGTGAAGGTCTCCAGGTGCTGTTCTTCCTGTCCAGCTGAAGGGAATGGGCAGGTTGGTGTGTGGAGATGATGTGTCTCCTGGAGACTCCTGCAGGATTTCTGGTGTGTGTGGTCTGCCCCGTTCCTTGGTGGGCACCAGCATGGGTGGTAGAAACGAGGTGCAAAGCCCAGGAAATGGTTTGAATCAGCCCTGAAAGCTGCTGTCCCCACACCAGCACCACAGGGGCACGAGCCCTCTCCATCTCCCTCTGAGCATCCATCTCACTGGTGAGTGGAAGGTGGGCACCCTCAGAAGAACCTCTCCGAAGTTTTGTGGTGCAGGAGGGGGTTTGGACATGTCCTCCCTGCCTTGCTTAGATCAGGATCTGAGTAGTACTGTCAGGTGTAAGGATCTAAGTAAGTACTGTAGGGTGAGAAACTTAACTTAGGTTGTGCAGGGTCAAGCATCGGGTTCTTCTCTTGTGGCAACCACTGAGCTTTCTCCTGCTGCAGGGCAGCTCCTGGCTGTGGCAGCTGCTGCCACCCAGCCTTGCATTTAGCTCTGCCAGTCCTGCAGCAAAATGAAGGGATTTGGGGCTTTTGAGGAGCTTTTCTGGCTTTTAAGTTGTCCTTTAATGTTTCCAGATAGTTTGGAGACGCAGATTTCCCTGTGGCAGCTCAATTTAAACGCACCAGTGCCAAACCAGCACCTTCTTAACAAGTCCTTTTCCCAGCTTATTTCTGTGTGTAATTGGTTTGGTTTTTTTTTTTTGCAGTATTTAATGAATGACTTTGTGCCTTGATTCAATAACTCAGCTGGGTGATGATGGCAGGTATCCCTGTGTTACGTATTAGTGTAGTTTTTAACACCAAGACTGTGTGGTTTGGTTCTTTAACTTATTGCAAACTGTGCTCTCTAGGACTTGGTCTAACCAGGATGGTTTCAATAAATCCTCTTTTGCATTGTTTGTAAATGGTGCCCAGCTTTTGTTGGTGCAGCTCAGGGTATGCAAGACCTGGGGATCTTGGGGCAGCCCTTTCTGTGGCTTCCTGAAGGCAGAAACCCCTCGTTTTGGGAGGGATCCAGGTGTCCTGGGGATGCTTTGAAGGTTGGGCTGGTGGCAGCCCTGCTCCAAGGTGCAGCTGATGGACAGGGAGCAGGGAGTCTTTGGAAGGAGGCTGGAGTTAGATAACCACCCAGGGCCATCCCCTGCCTGGGGCTCCCTGACCTGGTTAGCACCCTGCATTCCAGCCCAGCGGCAGGGCTGGGATTTGGATCAAGCCAGAGGAAGCTGCGTGTGGGGCTCTGTCTCCTGGAGCCTGGGACCATCTGTCACTGCCCCGAGGCTGCCAGCACCCAGGGCCCAGGCTCCATCCTGTGTCCCTGCAGCTCCAGCCCTGAGCTGAGAACCTGCCCGAAGGGCTGAGCTGTGGGGCAGGGAGGATGCTGCATCCTGAGCAACCCCGTGGCTGGCGGGGCTGCAGGTGGTCCCTGGGCTGGTGGGCACCAGCCCCCCTCTCCTTTATGTAACCACCAGCAGTAATCCCCTGAGCTGGGGCTCGGCTCCAGGCAGGAGAATAATCCTGCTGCCAGATCCCAGCCCCTGCTCAGATTAAGGGGCTGTGGGCAGGGGCAGTGGCTCAGTTGCCAGCTCCCCCCCTGCCTGCCCCCACAGGGACCTGCCAGCCCAGCTCTGGTGACCTGTGGCACCTCTGGCCATGCCCTAAAGGCCTTTCTGTCCTCCCTAGTGGGCACATCGGGGGGGCTGAGTGACCCAAATGCCATCTCAGCCAGGAGGGCAAGGGGGGGCTGCTGTCACCCCTTGGAGCAAGCAGAGCTTGGGGGCTGCAGGCAGGGGAGGGGGCTGCTGCCAGCCCAGGGGGACACAAGTCCAGCCTGGAAGGGTTGTCACCCCCGTGTGCACCCCACAGCCACCCTTGTCACCCCTCCAACAAACCACGGGAGCCACAGCATTTCCCCACAGGGGCTTTTATTGCCTTGTGCCCGGGGGGGCAGGAGGAGGGGGTGACCCTGCACCCTGTCTCTNCCTCGGGGACGGGGTCAGCCGTGGGGGCCTTGTTCTTCTCCTCGGGGTCGGGTGCGGGCAGGAGCAGGGCTGGGCTGGGGCTGGAGTGCCGGTGCTTGCGCATGAAGGGGAAGACCCTGCGGGCAGAGTGGGGTCAGCACTGGCCAGGGACCACCCCAGCACCCCGGGGGCTGCCCCTGCCCTCACCGCTTCTTGGTCTCCGGCGGGATGATGGCCTCAGCCAGGAGGTTCTTGTAGAGGTCCGACTTGAGGAACCGTGGATAGGAGTCCTGGGCAAAGAAGAGGCATCAAAAGGTTCTGCTCACCCCCTGCCCTGCCCAGCCCTGCCCTGCCCTTGCCCACCTTCTTCATCAGCATGTAGATGTGCATCTGGGCATCGTCCATCACGTAGCGGTGGGGTGTCTTGATGCCTTCCAGCGTCCGCTCCATGGTCTTGCTGTCAATGTTCACCCACCGCGTGGCCCCAGGGGCCAGGAACTGCCTGGAGAGTCACAGCCAGTGGTGAGTACCCAGCCCCACAGGGGGCCTGAAATCCCCCCCAAGCCTTTCCCTGAGGGCACTTACTGGTAGATGGAGTCCACGATCTCCGAGATCCGTGACTGCTCCCCGTAGCGCAGCTCCTCACATGCCTCCCAGAAGCTCAGGTTCTCAGCTAGAGAGAGGGGGGAACAGAACTGGGGATGGGGACATGGTGCTGGGCAACCCCCAGAGTCCATCCCAGCCAGGCAGATGGCTCAGCAACCCACCCTGTCCCCTGGTGTGAGGGGGGGTGGTGTGTTGGGGGATTCCAGGAGGGGGCAATGGGTTTGTGTTGCTGGGATGGGGCAGTGGTTTATGTGGTACTGGGACAGGTTGGTGGGTGTAGGGGTGCTGGAATAGAGCAGGGAAGGAGCAGTGGCTCTGGGGGTGCATCAGTGTGTATCCAACAGGGTGTGGGGGATTGGGAACACTGGGCTGGGGTGCTGCAGGGTCACTCACCACTGAACTCCTTCTTGAGGAACTCGAGGAGGTGGGTCCGGCCTAGGGGGTCGGTGATGAGCTCGCTGAAGTTGAAGCCCCAGCGCTCCACACGTGGCTTCGTGGGGGTCAGCACCCTGTGGGTGACGCTGGTGTCGGGGCTGGCAGTGGGCACCGGGGGTGCCTGCATCACCCCCACCCTCTCCTGTGGGCTGGGGTCCGCTCAGCCCCCGCGTGGTGCTTACGCAGGGGCGTTCATGGCCCAGTACGTGGTGTCATCTGTGATCCAGGGGTTGCTGGGCAGGCAGCCAGACATGATGGGGTCGTGGGGCACATACTGCTCGTTGAACTTGAGGTACCTGCCGGGAGCAGCAGATGGAGGTGGCCAGAGCCACCGGCCCCGCTGCCACTGTCCCCAGCCATCACAGGGACACACTGGGGACATCTTCGGGTGCTGTGGTGACCATGGAGCCTCAGCTCTGCTCCCCTCCGAGGGTGCCAGCAGCAGGGATGTGGGTGCCCCTGTCACCCTGCCCATGGCCAGGACACTCACCCCTCGAGGCAGATGGAGGACTTCACCCTGGTCCTGGCCATGGCCTTCCTGCAGTACTCGATCTGGGACCAGGTGTGGGGGGATGTCAGGGGGGCCCAGCAGCCCCTGCCCCCCAGGAGCCACCCTCACCCCCTGCCCCACTCACCTCCCTCTTGTAGTAATCCATGTTCTTGGGCTGCAAGGGACATGCAGGCAGGTGAGGATGTGGCACCCCAGGACCTTGTGCCCACCAGCCCCAAATCCCCCCCCTGGCATCCAGCCCCC
>JAAWXA010000038.1:999535-1088014 GCA_038090715.1 Florisuga fusca
CATCCCCACTCACCTCTGTCCCCCCCGTCCCCTTTCTCACCCAGTGGACCGGGATGTTTTCATGGTGGGCAGCTACGCGCCGCGGGCTGAGGAGTACGAGGTGGTGACCCCGGCGGAGGAGGCACCGCGGGGGTGGCTGGCGCGGGGCTCCTACCGCGTCCGCTCCCTCGTCACCGACGACGACGAGACGGAGCATCTCTCCTGGGAGTGGGGCCTCTGCATAAAGAAAGCCTGGGAGGACTGAGACCCCCCACACACCCCTCAGTCCATCCCCCCCCACCCCCCACCATCCCGGGGGACACCTCGCTGGCACCGTGTGCTCACCCTGGTGGTGTGAAGGGTGTGGGGGGGGGTGTCCCCCAGCCAGAGGGTGCCCACGGCCGTGGTCTTCGCAACCAAAGTTATTTTTAATTGCCAGGTTTTTTTGTTTTTTTGTTTTTTAATACCGATGCCTGCCTGGTCCCTGCAGTGTCCCCACCGCTGGGGCTGTGGTCCTGCTGTGGTGGGGTTGTGCCTGGCTGCCCGCAGGCTGTGCTCTTCCATCGCCATTAAACCCCACAGACTGGTCTCTTACTGGTGTGTCCATGTCCCTGCCACTTCTGCTCGTCCCTCCTGTCCCCATCCCGCTGGCAGGGCCGGGTCCTGGACTGGAAAACAACCACCTGGTCCTGCTGCCTTATCAGCTGGCCCAGCAGCCAGTAGCAGAGGGCCACGAGCCCCAGGGGACTGGCACCACCTGCCCTGGGGCCCTTATCTGCGTCCTCTCCCCCCTGGGCACCGGCTTTGGTGAGGACGGTGTCACCATGCGGGGCGGTGGGACCCGGCTGGTTTGGCTGCTGGTGCTGGCACTCGCCTGTTGGAGCCTGGCACTGGGGGGTGAGGAGGAGGATGGGGAGGTGGTGGTGGACAAGGAGGAGGAGGAGGAGGAGCTCTCAGATGAGCTGAAGGAGGAAGATGACGTCCTGGTGCTCCACCAGCACAACTTTGCCCGTGCCCTGAAGGAGCACCAGCTGCTGCTGGTGGAGTTCTGTGAGTGTCCCCCTGGCAGGGGAGTGGGCAGGGACGTGGGTGTGGGATGAGCCACGGGGACACTCACAGANCAGGACCTGGAGAGTGAGGCGGCCCAGGCGTTTTACGAGGTGGCCAGCGAGATGGTGGACATGCCTTTTGGTGTGGTGGAGGCAGCTGAGCTCTTCAAGGAGTACGGGCTGGCTGCTGACACTGTCTGCCTCTTCAAGAAGGTGAGGGGACAGTGGGGGAGTGGTGGGGCCATCCTGGTCTCCCCCCCTTCCCCCAGCCCTCACTGGTCCCTACCCTGGCAGTTTGATGAGAGACGGACAGACTTCCCCGTGGACCCAGAGCAGGGGCTGCTTGTGGCCGAGCTCACCCAGCTTCTCCGTGTCCACAGCCTGAAGCTGGTGATGGAGTTCACCTCTGAGGTACAGGCTGGCCCTGTCCCCTGTCCCCTATCCCCACGAGGCCACGGCTCCCTGGCCCTCACCCTCCTCCTGCTCCTCAGACCTCCAACCAGATCTTCAGTGCCAAGATCCCCCACCACATGCTGCTCTTCCTCAACAAATCCTCACCAGCACAGCAGGAGCTGCGAGACGCCTTCCAGGCAGCTGCCAGCGCCTTCCGGGGCGAGGTGAGGAGGTGCCATGGCAGGGAGGTGGCAGAGGGCCACGGGCACTGTGGCATCAGTGCTGCCTCTCCCCCCTCTCCCCAAGGTGCTCTTTGTGGTGGTGGATGTGAGCGGGCACGGCGCCCAAGTCCTCTCCTTCTTTGGTATGACCCCTGATGACACCCCCACCCTGCGCCTGGTCAGGATGGAGAACAACAGGAAGTACCGGATGGAGCAGGACAACTTCTCGGCCAGGGCCATAGGGACCTTCATCCGAGCAGTGCTGGAGGGCAAGGTGAAGGTGAGGGATGCAGCACCTGGAGGTGCAGGCTGTTAACCCTGAAGCCTCATGATGGCGGCGGGGCAGTGAGCACCAGCCCCCTGCACGCTGCTGCTTGTGCTGCCAGGCATAAGGGTTTGGGGGGGTTGTTAGGGGACAGGAGGCTGTTGGTGTGGGGACACACGGAGCTGGCAAGGTGGCAGAGGTGGTTCAAAAGGCATTGCAGGAGCACCTCTGGCCGCAGGCTGGGGTCCCCCATCCCCGTCTTGCCCCGTGCCCCGTGGGGCCCTGGGACAGCTCACCCTGGGCCGTGGCTGTCCCTGCTGTCCCCACAGCCCCACCTGCTGAGCGCGGAGCCCCCCGAGGACTGGGACACGCGGCCTGTCAAGGTCCTGGTGGGGAAGACCTTTGAGCAAGTGGCCTTTGATGAGACCAAGAACGTCTTTGTCAAGTTCTGTAAGTGCCAGAGCCACCCATGACCCTCCCTGAGCTCTGCAGGGGGGTCAGCCCCCCCGCCCCGCTGTGACACCCCCAGCCCCACCCTTGCCCCTTGGCTGGGGGGAATGGCACACCCTGACCCTGGCACCATCCCACAGATGCACCGTGGTGCTCCCACTGCCAGGCCATGGCAGCTGCCTGGGAGGAGCTGGGCGAGCGCTACAGGGACCACGAGGACATCATCATCGCTGAGATGGACTCCACGGCCAACGAGCTGGAGAACATCACCATCAGTGGCTTCCCCACCCTGCACTACTTCCCTGCTGGGCCGGGCAGGAAGGTAGGTGGGGGCAGCTGTAGGGCCACCCTGGTTCTGCCAGCACCCGAGGGATGGGATGAACAACCCAGCTCCCTTCCATCCCGTGGCTTCAGATGGTCGAGTACAAGAGTGCTCGAGACGTAGAGACCTTCTCCAAGTTCCTGGAAAATGGAGGGATGCTGCCTGAGGAGCCTCCTGGGGTGAGTGAGGTGACACCAGCTCAGTTCCAGGGACTCCCCACCCATCCCGGGGCAGCTCCTCACCTTCACCAGGCAAGGGGGCAGAACCTGTAGGATGGGGGGTGTGTGTCTGTCTGTGCCTCACTGCTGCCTTCTCCAGGTGACCAAGACCCCTGAGAACAGCACGGGCAGTGAGGAGCTGAGTCTGCTGGGGACATCTGAAACCCGGGAGGAGCTGTGAGCCCCATCCCTCAGGCATGTGCTATAAAGCACCTGGAACCGATGAGGGCTCTGCTCTGTGTCTGTGCCTCCTCAGTCCTCCTGGGGAGCACCCACATGTCTTGGGGATACAGCAGGGCCAGTGGCTGCCCCGAGACCAAGAGCCCCCAGGCCAGCTGATCCCAGGGGTGTCGAGCCAGTGTGGCCCCATGTCTACTTATCCCACCATGGGGTGGCCAAGGCTGCAGAGGACATGGCCCTGGGGGCACCCTGGTGCCCTCCACACTGACCCTCATGCTGGGCTGCCAGGGTGCAGGTGAGGGAGTCCCACCAGGGTCTTGTTGTAGCCCTCCCTCCTCCACCATCACCCCAGGAGCTGCTGCCAGAGCTGGGGAAGGCCAGGAGAGCCCAACATGGGGCTCCACATGCTCCTCTTAAGCCTGGCTCACAGCCCCTTGGATCCCCAAGGGTCTCCTCCAACCCCTGGCACTGTTCCCTTTTCCCTGGGCCTGCTGGTCCCAGACCCAGGGTGATTCCCCTGGAGCAACCTCAGTCCCCTGGGGGTGGGACCCACCTGGTCACCCCTTGAGGAAGCTCCTGGCTGTCCCACCACTGCCCTGTCCTTCACCTGCCCTCTCCCAGCCTCCAGCTGCCCCCAGTGTCTGCTCCGTGGGGAAGGAAGAAAGCAGCAGGCAATGGGACGTGGGGTTTTATTTCATTTTATCCAAGTACCTTTGAAAAGATCATTGTACAAGTCAGCACATGAGAATGCAGAGGAGACATCGCCGGGGCTGCGCGGCCGCTGTACATATTTACAGGGGACCCCCTGAGGAAAAAAAAAGGGGGAAAGAGGGAAATCCCGGGCACGTTAACAACCTCACCAGACACAACACCATCAGAACTTAAAAAAATGAAAACAAAAAAACAAAACAGGGAGAAAAAAGATGCTTGTAACACCATTCCCGGGCTGCAAACGATTGTGGATTTTGCTGGACTTCACGCAGTGTGTAGGCAAGTCACAGAACTGTGTTTTAAAGGCACTCGGTGACATGTACAACAGGCTGAGTCACATCCCCACGGTGTCACAGCAGCTACAACACACCAGGGGGGGAGAGCACCCACGTGGAAGCCCCCCGGCTTCGGGGCCACCTCGGTTTCTGCAGAGGGGAGAGGGCTGGTGGGAGCAGGGTGGTGCTGAGGGCAGGGTGCTGGGTGCACTGGCACAGCCTCCAGATTTGTTGTGGCCAAGTAAGCCCAGGGAGCTTCCCAGGGTGCTTCCCAGGGTGCTGGCTGCCCTGCCTGGTGACCCTACACAAGTCCCACAGACTGGCATCAACACCCTCCCTTGCTGTCAGCAGCAGGGCCCTCATCCTGCCTCCCCTTGGACACAGAAGCTGACAAAAGATGCAGGACTCATAAAAAGACTTTTTTTTTTTTTTTTATCCTCAGCTTTAGTATCTAATCCGTTCCCTCTTATGGTTCTCCTAAAAAGAGCCCCCTGACCAAAGCTCAGCACCAGGGAGCTGGGCACAGGGATTCCATCCCTCTGCACAGCTGCAGCACCTGCTGGGAAGCAAACCCTTCTCTAGGGGCACAGGAGGCAGGGGGGGCCATGGGATGCCAGCACCCAGCCTGCCACCCCGGCCCCCAGCCCCACGAGTTGGCACCCAGCCTTCCATCCCTTGGGATTTACTCGGTCACAAGAAAGCTCAGGAGGAATAAAAGCCATCCTACCATATCCAGCAGCTGAGACTGCCGGGGAGGTGAGGGACCGACTCGTTCCAAAGGAGTCCAGAATCTTCGGAGCTGAGGGGGGACCCCAGCCCACCCCATCCACACTGTTGTGGGGAGAGCAGCTCTGCCCCGTGGCACTCCAAAGCCATCCAGGGGGTCTGGGGAGGGTGCTGTGACAGCGAGGAGAGGCAGGGTCTGGCAGGTGGCTGTACACTTTGGGTGAGTTCTGCAGTACCTGTATGTTTTACATTTACATAAGAGCACTGTGACATTGGAAATATTTTCCTTTTATTACAATATATCAAAAATATGCAGCTTTAGTAAACAAGGTCATATTACACTTTCTAATGCACTGTACAATGCTACATTACACTTATATTCGGTATGGAGAGGGAGCCCAGGCTCCCACTGGCAGGTTTGTGGGGTGAAAGGGCTCCCACTGGCTCCCCGGTGCTCGCCCAGGTCCGTGCCGGAGCAGGTGGCCCTGGGCTCGCCCGGTGCCCGTGGCAGTAGCACCACCAAGTATCTGCCCCAGGCCTTCTCCTCCGGTCCCAGAGTCTTTCACAGTCCTGTCCTCACTCCTCAGCAACCCTGGAGCCTAGTCGATCTTCTCCACCTTTCCGATGATCTTCTCTTCAAAGATGGGCAGGATGGTGTCATCCTCCCGCACCTCCTCGAAGACCACACCACAGTCAAACTCATCACTCACCTTCTTAAAGTAATACCTGGAAAAAAAAAGAGAAACATGGGGGAAGAGAGATTAAAAAAACCAGGAGGTGAATGGTCACGGGGGCACCACAGTCCCCAAACATGGGTACAGCCTCTCCATGGCTCGTGGAGCTCCCTCAGATGTGGAGGCAACTGAGACCACCCTTCTGCCCTTGCTGTCACCCAGTGAGTAAAGAGAGTGGTCAGGATCCAGGCCAGCATCTTCAGGAGCTCCAGTCCTGAATCCAAGCCCATCACAACTCTCCCAAAAGCAGTGGCTGAGGCACTCATGTTGCTGTAGCATTTCTAGGCAGGATTTCCTAGGGCAGCTCCTACTTGGAAGGGGGAACTTGGAGAGCTACACAGCCCGTGCCAGGCTGCTTTGGGACTCCAGGAGGACCAAACCTCCCTGTCCTCACTGGAGGAAACTTTGGGAGTAGCCAACTTAGCTCTGGAAATCAGAGGGTTCCCCACAGCATCACTGAGCAGTGCCTGATGCTGCTTCTCACCAACCCAGCACCCCACAGAGCCCTGCAGGGCAGCTCAGCAGCATCTGTTGAAGGTGAGAAGCACAAAACTGTTACAGAATGCAATCTCTCTTGTCCCTGTACCTGCCTCTTCAACAGCCAAGGTGCTTTGGCTGTGCTGCCACATTCCCACCATAGCATGTCCTGCAGAAACCCTCCTGCAAGGCCCCAGGAGTCCCCCAGACCTACCTCCTCCAGGCACCCCATGGGGGGCAAGACCAGTGGCACCTGCCAGAGGTCACTTGACAGTCTGCTGGCAGCACCCCCCACGCAGGGAGCAGCCCTCACCTGTAGTTCCCTTTCTTGGTCAGCAGCTCCTTGAACTGTCCCAGGGTGACCACGCGCCCCTTGACGAGGGTGCGGTAAGGGATGGGCTCCCCACAGAAGTAATAAGCCACCACGATGTTCTCACAAGACTGGGACGTGCCACTGCCTGGCCTCTTCAGGAGCTTCAACCTGCTGTGCAAAAACACAAGAGACCTGCTGAGGATCAGCCCACCAGGCAGCATCTGCAGAGCATGGGTGGAGAGGCTGAGCTAAGGCCCAGGGCCCTCAGGAGCATCCTTTGCTCCAACCACCACCTCCCCTGGCAGGCAGCTGCACACCGAGGCCAGGGAAGGAGAAAAAGGCACTTGGAAAGCCCTTCCTGCTGAAGAAACCCATTCCCCAGGCTTTGAGAGGGAATGGCCCTTCCCACAGCACCACTGGGAGGCTCCGGGCAGAGCGGAGCATCCCGAGCCCGTGGCAGCAGACCTGGGTCACCATCAGCAGGCACCAGGCACCAGGGCTGGAGATGTGTTTGGGGAGGATAACACAAACGTTGCTCAGACTGCTCTGGATTATTGCTGCTGCAGCCAGGACAGCCCAGCACAGCTTTCTGCTGACCTCCACCTGCACAGTCACCACCACTCTGCTCCCCGTGGCTCCACGAAGCACCTCTCCCAGCACAGGTGGAGGGGATGGAGCTCCCAGCAGGACATGTCCCACTGCCCATCCCATCCGTGCAGGGTGGCAAGGGAGCCACCATCCCCAAAACCTCAGTGACTTTACATCTCCTGTGTTTTCCTGGCTCTCAGGATGTTGGGCTGGTCTCTGCTGCCAGCCCACACACCGGGGTTCTGCCACGTGGTGCCATCACTGGAGCAAAACCATCAGCCCTGGCCTAACCCTGTTTTCAGAGGCAAACAAAAGCAGCAATAATAAAACCCAGGGTACTTTGCCCTTCTGCAGAGCCTTTCATCTGGGGCACCCTAAGTGCTGCACAAACACTGCAGCAGCCCAGGCAAACTGGGAACTTGGCATGGGTGGTCTGAGACAGAGGCAGTCTTCTCTTTCAAAGTCACATAAAATAAATCTGGCAGCTTAAAAAAAAATTATTTGAAAAGCACGCTGGATAAAAAAAAAAAGATTTTGTGTTTACATGGCTGGAAAGTTGCTATAAAGCCCAGAATTTGCCAAATGCATGAGGTAATGGCAGTTCTGGAACTGCCTCTGACCTTAACCTTTAAAGGTTGCCTGGTGGGCAGAGCACCTTTCATGGCATGCCCACATAAACAGGGGCACTGCAAACCAAGCCCAGACACAATCTTTTCACCTTTCTAAAGGTCTAAAGTTCAACTGAGCAACCCTCCTGGTGCCTGCTCTGCCCCAGAGACCTTTGGAGAAGATGCTGCATCCTGAGAGGTGTCTGCTCCTGGTGCCAGCAGAGCTCTTGGAGCCTCTTCTATCCCCATATCAAAGCACAGGATGCCCTTTAGCTAGAGAAACATTCAGGAATTGAATCATCCTTGGAAAAAAAGAAGCCTTTAAAGGAAAAGTGTGTCATAAATTCAGGTGAATTCAGTGAGCTTTATGAGCCAGAAGTTAATGGAAGAGGTTTAGAAAACCTCCAAGTCCCTAAGCTTCTCCTAATCCAGCCAGAAACAAGTTGTGACTAAGAGAGAGCTGCTGTGTGCCTGGGGACCTGGCACCTGGGGACACAGCCACGTGCCCTTCACAGGCAGCACAGATGGTTCCCCCAGGCCTGCCATTCTCCTTCCTTTGCCTGAGGAGGTGGAGAGGACCACCCTGAGCCCTGCCATGGTCAAAGCAAGAGGGGGACACGGTGATGAGGGGGAGCTTTCCCCCTCCTGCTGTGTAATTAAACCCTGAAAGGCCATTTCTGAAGGTGCTCAGCCCAGGTCCAGTCCTGCCCCCTTTCCAGAGCTCAGATGTGCCTGAAAATGATGCCTGGAAGTAGGAATCCTGCACTGATTGGAGTTAACTCCAACACCCCTGGTGTGGAGCCCGGGCTTTGGCCAGGAATGGAAAGCAGGAGTTCCTCCCTGTGGTGCCCCTGAGCTCCTGGGGCCAACCCAGGCTGTGGCTCAGGATCCACACCCGTCTCCAACAGCAGGCACTGACCTGCAGCAGGCTGAAGGAGGGCTGAAGAACAAGGAATCAATGAAAAGGTCATTTCCCAAGAGTTTCTCACAGGAGAGCAAGACAACACAACCGCCTCCACTCTCATCATTGCCAAGAGACCTCCTGAGACCAGGGCTCACCCCAAAGAGGCCACGAGACTGTCTGAGCTCTGCCTCATTACAGCTTCCACCTGCACCTATCTCCTGGCTGAATGTGACCCAGAAACACAGCCAGGTGCCACCTCCCAGTCACTTCAGGGAGCAGCTCCTTTGCTGCAGCTGGCACACACACACCCCCCATGTCACTGCCTCATTTTCAGGCGTGTCACCCTGAGTCTGGCTTAGAAACCCACCCTGGCTGTGACACAGAGCTGAGCTGCCCAGCTCACAGCATCTCAGCCCTGGAGGGCTTTGGAAAGCCTGACATGCACCCAGCAGCAGTTACCTGGGAAGGTGTCCCAGCAGCCAGCTCTGCTCCTCTTCCAAGCTTGGCCAGACCCAATTAATTCCAAACCAAGCTCATGCTAACGTTCTCTCTGCTTGAAAAAATCATTTCTCTGCAGAGCTGGTGGGAATGACTTCACCCAGCTGTGAATGTAAGTGAGCTGTGACACTGAGCTACAGAAAATGGCTCAAAAGCTGGCTGTGCATGCAAGAAACCTGATGGTGACTGGGACACAAAGCTGGACAAGCTGGCTTTGCAGAGGAGAAACAGAGCTGTGAAAGCTTCCTAATGGACAAAGTCCTTTTAGCTGCTAACAGTAATTATCCAACACTTCCAAACTGCTTTCCATCTGAAAGCTCCACGTGCCTCCCTGAAAGAGAACACAGGAGTGGGAGAAGGAGCTCAGCAACAGTCATGGAGCTGAGTCAGAAGATGCAGTGACTCAGTGCTGCACTGTGGGGCAGGGCTCCCACCCAGATGCCACCAGTGGCCTTTGCTGGAAGATGGAGATAAAAAGCAAATATATTATTCTGCACTTAATTCTGCTGCATGCTGCTGAATTCTGCTCCTGCACCAACCTTTGAAATTCTTGAGTGAATGTGAATGAGCTGAGGGTCAGTGCATACAGGGGGAGAGAGCTCTCCAACACTGTGCCTCCTCCAGACACATTCCCCCTGCCCAGCTCCTCCTTAAGCTCTCAAGCAGACCCTTCCCCAGCTTCCCAGGAGCATTTCCAGCCTCTCCAACCCCAAACCACAAGACCAAGCCCTCAAGGTATGTTTTGCCATTTGCACCACCACGTTAGAGGGACTGGGGGAGATTTCTCTGACCCCTCTGCAGATGCCTCTGACCAGTTGGTGCTGAGAGCTGGAGAGCAGAGCAGAGGGCAGTGGACATCTCCCTCAGCACCCACCTTCAGAGCAGTCCTCCCCCTTCCCTCCCAGACCCCTATCACTCTACCTTTGTTTAGGGGGGAGTTTTCCAGCCCTTTTTTCTTCCTCTTCCAACCTTCTGCGAGCTTCTTCCAGCTGGGTGAGAGGGTTGGGGGCTGGATTGGGCGGCATGGTAGGATCTTGGATGAAGGGGTGAGAAGGCTGGACAACATTCCGGAGCTGGGCACTGACCCAGGGATGCACTGCAACAGGTCTCTCAATGGAGAGGGGTCTGGCTACATCATGGGACAGCTGCTTCTTAGCACCTGAAGAGCTGCACACAAAGACAAAGGTTTTACACAGACTGCAGAGCCACTTTGGACAAGCACACAGGCATTCCCAGATGGACCTACTGCTCCTGCACCTGGCCACAGCAGAGCTTTGGAGGGAGAGGGAAGCACCATCCACCTCCAGAGAAGATTTCAGGACAGCAAGTCCTGAGACAGCAAGGTGACCAACCCAACCCTGACAAAAACCCCACAGATCTCTTTCAAGTCCACAATATACAGAAATAAAACCAGCAAAAGGAAGCTTCACCATTTGTGACATCCCCCCAGAAGATGCCCTCCCACATGCTGCCAACACTCCCAAGCTGGAAGCCTCTCCATGAACTGCACCTCCAGGGAAAGGGATGTTGCAGGGATGTGCTCATCTTCCCCAACTCCAGAACCTGCTGCCTGACTCCATGGTGGCCTGGCTCTGCTCATGGTTCTGGTGCTCAGTCCCAGCTGCCTGCAGTGCCATCTGCCCTGGCTGCTACTCTTCAGCAAGAGGAGAAACCACCAGCAGTTTTACCACTCAGTGTCAGAGGGGATGAGACACCAGATCCCTCTCATCCACACCCACCAAGCACTGCTTTTTACCTGAGACTGACCAGACTGGATTAAGGACCTGTGGCAGCAGGAGGACTGCTTGACTCCAGTGAGATTCCTGAGACACCATGTCCTTGGCTCCATCTGGCCAAGAAAGGGCATCCCAGAGGATGCTCCTCTAGAACACTGCTAGAACACTGGGTAACCCTGAGCCATGCTAAACTGCTGACTCAGGACAATGAAACAAGTCCCACATTTCCTCACAGGAGCAGAAGGCATGCAGCAAATGCCCAAAGGAAAATGAATGCCTGCCCTGTGGCACGTTATCCACCTCGGAACCACAGAGACAATCTGTGAGATGCCCCTGGGGCTGCATGTCATCCTTCAGAATAAACCTGCCCTTAACAGCCCCCAAGCCACCCTCAGTCTCCAAAGGGTCTAAAGCCTTGTGCCTGGGGGGTTCCTGTCTTCCCAAGGCCTCCAGGAAGAAGGCAGACTGCTGGACAGCCTGCTGCAGGGGATGCAACACAGCGTGCAGACCCCTGGCTCTGCCAGCCCTTACCCATGGTTTGTTTTCCTATGCCTGCTGATCTCCTTCTCTCCTTCTATGATCCACTGAAGGATCTTCTGGTTTCTCTCCACATCTTCAGGAGATCCTGGCATCTCATAGTTGGCACCATCACTTTTCCCTGAATCGGTCTTCTTAACATTTCTTTTTGAGAGCAGACTCGCCTTCCCACTGCAAGAGCAAAGCTTGAGATGTTAGTGTGCTGCCTGAGCCAAGCCCCTCAGCTGCTGGCAGAAGATGGACACATCTATCTCCAGACTTTTTCAGCCCTGCCAAGGTCTGGTGCTGTCTGGCCCTGGCTGCCCCCCACAAAGCTCCTGCTCCACCACCTGGGCTAAGAGTGAGACTGGTCAGACCCCGGCACAGCAAGCTCCCCTGTCAGCCATCCCCAGGAAAAAGGGGATGACTCCTCCTCTGGGGCCAAACGAGCCATGGCAACATGGCAAAGAGCACACAAAGGGTTGTGTTAAAGCTGCTCAGAGCAGGAGGTTCATCAGAGCAGGAGGTTCATCTTGGTGCTTCAGCCCATCCTCTGCCTCTCCATGCCAACCCACTGCTGGAAAGCTGAGCCCTTCCCACCACCCCAGACCACTGATGTGCCATCCTCAGCATCTGCTTCTCACCCCAAGCTGGCTGAAGGCTTCACATCATGGTGAGAGATCTCATCCTAGCTGGGGGAATGACATCCCACGGGCTCTCCTGCCCTGGAACATGCAGCCACCTTCAACAGAGTAGCCAGAGGGGCACCAGGCAGTAGCTGAGGCTCTGGCTGTGCTTAGAGCTGCAACAAGGGCTGCTGCAGAACCCCCAGCTCCTAGCCCACATCTGTGCCCACCTGCCTGGCCAGGAAGCCCCATGCTGGATTGTCATTGCCAGAGTGTGTAACTCTGTGGGACTCCCCCATTCCTCCACAGGACCTGCACACCAACACACAGGGGAAAAAACACCTTGACACCACCAAGGAGTAACAGGCCCTCAGACAGCTGTGATGATTTGGGGGGAAAAAACCTGAAGAAGATTTGCTGAAGATGTCCAAAGTCAGGGCAACTTCTCTGCTTCTCCCCACAGGAGGATGAGTGGGTTTCAAATAAAATTCTCCAGGTCCAGTGCAAATTTAAAAAAAAGCCTTTTTGGGCAGGTTGTAATCCCCCTGCCCACCCAGCCCCAGGGGGGAGTGGGGCAGCAGCTCAGCTGGCTTGACTGAGGAGCCAGACAAGGCACTGCAAGAGACTGCTGGCTGCCAAGTGAGACCTTTTAGATGCAAAATCTCATCTTGTGAAGCTCCTAACCCAGGGACTGTCAGGAATCAGGAGTTTGTGCCAGAGAAAGGCAGCTTTGTGTCCTCTTAAATTCCCCTTAAATATGTGCTGCAGTAGATGCCAGAGAAGGTCCTGTGTCTAGATGGGGCTTTGGGTTCACTGAGCATGGCCACACTCACACTCTGTAGAAGCAACAACCCTTTCCCTACAGCAAGAGGGCAGATTCAAGTGCCTCTCTCTCCCTGGAGGGCAGTTTGCTTGGGCTGCCTCCCTCCTGCTCCTGGGGAAGCTGTTCCCCCCTGCTGCAGACCCAGCCACCTGCCTTCACCTGGTACACCACAAAGCATCACCCCAGTGCAGAGCCCTGGGGATCCAGACAAGCTCAGGGTGAGCACAGCTCACCCCACAGCTTTTCCAGTCTCATTTTTTATCCTGGCAGCCCCGAGTTCCACTTGCACCTTTGCAGTCACCCAGTAACAGAATGGGCAAAAACTGCAGTGGAGAAGGAGCTTCACCCCCTCCCCTCAGCAGAGAGGAATTCAAACAGCCAAGGGAAGAAGGAAAAAAGCTGCTGTGAGGAGGTGTTAGGTCTTTCCTGGGCAGAGGGTCCCCTGCTCCAGAGAACCTCCCCTTGGGACAAGATACCACTGTGACACTGCAGTGCTCATCACTTGGTCAGGAAAAGGAAGGAGCCCTTGTGGTGGGGGTGGTTAGGCCTTGCAATAAGAAAGGCTTCTGTGTCCTCTCATGAACACCTCAGGAGATCAGGTTCTGTTACCCAGACACAGCCCTATGCTTAGCAGCTCCTGATGCACAGGGAAGTGGACCAGTATCTGCCATTTCTCAGCACCTCCACTGCACTGAGGAGGAGAAAAACTCCTTGATAACCACAGCCATTCAGAATCCTGGTTAGAGGGTGCTTTTCAGCACCAGAACACAGAGGTGAAAAGGGGTCTATAAGGGTTATCAGGGGACGTAGCCATTTCTGAAGAGGAAGAGCAGTGGGAGGCCCTTACACCACGTCCCAGCAGAAGCTTTCACAAGAAAACATGGTTCAACCCCACTGTTTCACTGACCCACTACAGCCCATTTATGAAGGAGCTTCCTAGAGAAGCTACAGCTCTGGGACTCCCACTGGGTGTTGCCTTGACTCACCTGTAGCCTAAAGAGTCCATGGGGACAGAGGCCATGCCCAAGTTCTCAGTGTAGTTCCGTGACCTTGTTGCATAGTTATGTGAATCTACATTCCAAGCAAAGCTGTTCTGCACCCGCTGCGTGGCCTCAGCCTCGATCTGCTCTTTGGGTTTCATCACACTGTGGTGATGGATGTGGTGGTAGACGTGTTTATGGTGGTACAAGTTAGCTGCATCCAGTTTCATTCCTGATTTTGTTGCGTGCTTGCCGTGCCCTGGAGGAATTGTTCCGAGTGTCCCTGACAGCTTTCCTAAGTGACCACTTTCTGGGGACCGTGGCTTGGGAGAGTGGCGGCCAGGTCCTGGGGACTGGCAGCCTGGGGTTTTCATCACACGCTGGACATGTTCATCAAGGATGCTTTCTGGGTTTTCTTCATGGGCATCTCTGATCTGCATCCCAGCACAGCCCATCTCAGCGTAACGGGGAGCAAAGTGATGAAAGGCCTGGGCAGAAGGCATCTTGTGGCTAAGGACTGAGGGACCAGAAGAGATATCTGCATCCTCACCTTCTTCTTCCTGCAAGAAACAGGAGGACAATCAGAGAATGACAGCAGAGTGGCAGAAGGGGTCTCTAGTCCCAGGAGGACTGCTGCCAACCCCCAACGGGGTCAGGCCTGCCAAGCCTTCAAGGGAGAAATCCATCACCCCTCTGCAGGCCTGTCCCAGACTGCCACCCTCCTGCAGAAAACCTCCTGATGCTCAACCCAAGCCTGTGCAGTCTTGCTGCCACCAAGCACAGCTGCTCAGGCCTCTGTACCTGCTTTTTGAGCCACCATTAGCAAGGGTCTCCAGGCATTACTGGGAGGGACTGAGGCACCCTCTGACAGGCAGCCCACATCACAGCCAGGGTTTACAGGTGCAGCTTTCTGATGAGCATAAAAACTCAGCTGGATGTAGGAGTGGGCAGAACCTTACCAAAAAGCTCCCTAAATCCTATGAAGATGGTTCTGTAACAACCAGCATTGGAAAACACAACTTATCACACCATACCTGTGACTTCCTAGAAGCCTTTGGTAAGATGTTGGTTCAAAGCCCATCAGATAAAGCCCAAAGTTCCAGGATCTGCAGCAAGATTCTCAAGTCAGGTGAGGCCAGGGGGGTTTCTCACCCAAATGACTATTTCACCAGGCAAAGCCTACAGTGGGCTTGTAACAGGTGGAAGCAACTGAAGGTTGAGAGCAGCACGAGTGGTTTTGAAAATGAAACATTGATTTCTCCTGGGCTCACTAAGACTGGATCAGAACATGTCAGGCAGATAAATAAACAGGCTGGGACTAACTGCTTGGTCTTGTAGTTCACAACAGTCTAGGACATGGTGTTAGTGACTCTCAAGTCCTAGCCAGAAAGAATAAAACTCCTCCATGCTGACAGCCACAGTTTTGATGCTGACAAACTACTTTGTGCTCCAACATAAACTCAGGTAGTTATGAAGTTTCTTTATTGGAAGTCAGGACTCCTTTTTTTTTTTTTTTAATTACATAAGCAGGATTCCAGCAAGTCCTCTAATCCTGCTCTCTTTTCCTCTGCTGGAACAGTAAAGAAACCAGTTTCAGCACAGGGTATCTCTGCCCTGCCAGATAAATGCATCTGCTCAGAACCACTGACTCCCACCAGCTTTGCCTCTCAGCTGTCATCACCCATCACTTGCTAACCAGCCTCAAAGTCTCAGCTGCCAACCACACAGCAAGAAACCAAACAACAGACTTCCTTCCAGTGTCACACCTGGGGGTTCAAACCTGATCTGGGACAATGCCAGGCTCTGGAAGTGGCAAAGGCGTGGGGGCTGCCAGCAATGCCCCAGGCTGGAGGGGACCCACAACTTTCTATCAAATCACTTTGAAGAACTTCAGAGGCACCTTTCATCTGCAGCCACAATGCTGCAGCCTGCCAACTGCTGTCCCTGGGGACCCAGCTCAGGGACAAGAAAAGATGAAGCCTGTGCTGACTAAAGCCCTGCCACCAGGCTCAGCATTGATTAGCAGGTCACGATAACCCAGTGATGCTCTCAGCACCTCGGAGGCTTTTAGGGCTGGTACCTGCTTTCTGGAAAACTCTTGGGTTTAAAAATCATCCAGTGTGCAGGGCAAGAGCTGAGCCTGGTGCAGATCTCTGGCAAACATCAGCATGTCCCTTCTGCTCAGAGAGCAGAGCTCGGGCAGTGCTGTCACACTGGAGGAGGGTGGGTGGCACCAGAGTGACAGCCTGGGGTGGTCCTGCCAAGTGGATGCCTGGGATTTGGGAAATCCTCTGGCTGCCTGGAACACTATTTTGCCAGCTGTGCTCAGAGACTGAGATGAGGCTGGGTGGAGGAAAGTTGGGTTGCTCTGGGTTTACCCTGGTTCAGCTTATCTCTGTCACTGAGATCTATACCCCAAGCAGCAGCAAGTCCTGCTGGGGATGGTGTAAGCAGGCAGGCCTGGGGCAGCTGGCTTCCCCCCCCTCCCAGCACTGGTCTCAGCCTTGCACTGGGTAGGAAAGCCTCAACAGTGAGAAAATTCCTTAATGAAGGAATCAGGGTGCCTGTCCCAAGCTGTCCTCTCCGCTCAAGCAGGGCAGGAGCCAAAGGTTTGAGTCAAGGCTGCAGATACCAATTCTGTTGAACCTTTTCACTGTGCAGTGAAAAAACCAACATAGAGCAGGAGGTCAGGGCAGCCTAAGCTGGGAGTGT
Source organism: Florisuga fusca (assembly GCA_038090715.1). Taxonomy (NCBI): domain Eukaryota; kingdom Metazoa; phylum Chordata; class Aves; order Apodiformes; family Trochilidae; genus Florisuga; species Florisuga fusca. Next base: position 1,015,840 of record JAAWXA010000038.1, read on the forward strand.
AAGGCAAGCCTTTGGCTGCAGCAGGGCTGAGCCTTGGCTCCACTGTGTGCACCAGGGCACGGCAAGGAGCTCCTTGCCCGACTCACCCAACCGCAGGCTGTGCCGGGCAAGGCTGGGAAATGGCCTGGAGTTGTGCCAGGGGAGGTTTAGATTGGATATTAGGAAAACTTTCTTTACTGAAAGAGTGGTGAAGTATTGGAAAAGGCTGCCCAGGACAGTGGTGGAGTCACCATTTGTGGAGGTGTTCAAAAAACCATGAGACGTGGCACCTCAGGACACGGCGGTGCTGAGTTGATGGTTGGACTGGATAATCCTAGAGGTCTTTTCCAACCTTAATGATTCTGTGATTCTACACAGCAGCAGCTTTCCCTCCCACCTAAACCTGCCCACACCCTGCTGCCCAAGCTGCACCCCTCAGCCCTCCCAGCACAGGCACCAGCAGAAGAAAAGGAAGGGAAGACAATGAGACAACCAAGGAGGACCAAGGCAAGAACTACTGTGTTTGACACCAAAGAAACATCCAGGTCCTCCACGAGCTTTCCTGGACACAGCAGCAATGTTTTGCCAAGGTGAGCTGGGCAGAACTGGGCAGCTTCTTGCCAGGCATGGAAGGCTCGGGTGCCATAACCACTAGATGGTGCTTTGTTGACATAATATTGTCAGAAACCTCTTCCATCTGCTCCCCAAGGCAGCAGCAGTGGGTGAGATGCAGGCTACAACTTTGCTGGCTGGCTGCTGAGCTATTTTTGCTCTGCAGCAGGGCTGGGGGTGTCCTTCCCTTTGAATGAGGAGGCTGCAGTCTGCACTGATGAGCCAGGGTCTGCAGACCTTGCTGTAAACCTCTCCACTGGCTTCTCCCAGTCCCACCCATCTGGCTGCTACTGGTCAGCAGGGCAAAGCAGCTCACCTCACCATCAGGGCATTTTCAACCATCAGGCAAATCATTCCCCTCCCCAGTGAGACACTGCTTTATATTCAAACAGGGAGAACCTCAGCGTTGGTTTTGCTCCTCCTGGCTTGTTGTCAGTTCCCTCAGTTCAGACAAAGACAGAGTGATCAGTATGGAATGACAGTGATCTGTATAAAATAATATTAAGCTGTATCAAATGATACTGCAGTGTCCATGCATTCCCATGTGGCTGAAGTGGCTCAAACAGTAGTAAGGGAACAGCACCTCTAATCCCCTCTATGTTGCTCAGAATAATTAATGAATTCAGAGTATATTCTTTTTTTAAATAAAAGGAACCACACAGAAATCTTGAAGTCTTTTCAGTAAAAGGCTCTAAACCAGATACCTCTTCTTGATGTTACTGCATGATGCAGCTTTGAAGGGGAATCTGCAGACAGCTCAGTATGGGGGAGAAAAATTCTTTTTTTCCTACCCTTTGCAAAGTATTTCCAGCTTCTCTGCTAAGCTGATAACTGCCTACTGTGATTTACACTCCTGTTTTTCCTTGTGCTGCTGTTGAGTGACCCATGCAGACCTGGTAAGAGGCTACCCCATAAGTCCTGCTGTTTAGGTCATAGAAAAAAGCCCTCTGATCTATCAGGATTCAAGCTCTCCTCTTGCTGAAACCAGCAGCTCCTGCACCTTAAGTGCTGACCTAAAAAAGCTACAATTGCCTACTCAGAGTTTTTCCTGAATGGCTAATGCCAGATGCCAGCCAGTGAATGAAATACATTCTGGAGACAGCAAAGATGTTTAATATATAGCATTAGTGGGAGTCCTGGCCTCAAAAATAGATTAAGTCACATAAAAATGTGTTTAAACAGACCTAAATTTATTCCCTGGCACATAGGTATTTGCTGATTTTATGGTATTGCTACTGGCAGCTTCTTCAAGGAGGCAGAGGGCTGGGATAATGCAGGCTGGTACAGGTGAGGAAGAGGAGGAAGAGGAGGAAGAGGAGGAAGAGGAGGAGAGCTCTAGCACAGAGTTAGCAGAAAATGCTTCTGGTTATACTGGCTTTGTCTACAAAGCAATAGGTACTAGAGAGGAAAATGGACTGATTCTAGAAAAACAAGAACACAGTCACAAAAGAGCACCTTGCTGGGCTTTTCTGGCTGGGTGCTGGACACCAACGTGCAGGGAGTGGAGGGAAGCTTACAGATCCCTTTGCCTTCCCCACTCTCTGCGTGTGAAATACAGATGTGGTTTTAAAGTGAATACTACAACCTCTTTTTCTGTTTAAAGAGGAACATTTTAAAATACTGATGAACATTTTGAAGTACTCCAGTGGGGATGAATGGCCTGCCCTGCAGCTCCTCTGGAAGGAAGCACAGAGTGAGCCACGAGAGGCTCCAACACCTCTGCTGGAAGGGAGAGCTGCAGGTCAGCAAGCACAGAGCCCTTGCCTCAGGGCCACAGCACCTATTAACTGCTGAGACCTACAATTTCTTCACACAGGGCTGTAGTTATACAGACACTTGTGATATTCAGTAACCCCATCATCTCAGTGACATCCTCTGAAACCTTTCCTGTATCCCCAGCACAAGATGTGCAGGTACCCATGAGAGGCAGTAGCTCAGAAGACTGGGTGCAGGTACTGCTGAGGGTGTCTCAGACCACCAGTGCCTCATTCTCTTCCTTTTGGAACTTGTGGAGCTAAAGGCCTTTCATACTTCCCTTGGTTCATCTCCCAAGTTCTCAAGCTCTGAAGGGCCCTGGTGGTAGCAGGGCTGACAGCAAAGAGTGCCATGGGCTGGCCTTCCCCAGCCACACATCCAGAGTCAGTGTGTTTCTCCAGCCAGGAGAGGATGCCTGGGAGCTACAACTGATCTCTTCCAAATTTTCTAGGGATGTGCTGGACACTGATGGGCAGAACACTTTTAGTTTGTGTAGGAATGGCCTGATGACACACACAAACACCTCCAAAGACAAGCTGTCATCCTGGTTACCATTTGTGGGGGAAAGAGGAATCAGACAAAACCCTACAGGGGAAGGCAAAGTCCTTCAACATAGTCCCTGTCCTTGCATGGAAGGGATGGCTCACAAAGCCTGTGATGGACAGGAGAGTAAGGGTGACAAAGATGATGACAGAGAGCACCCACAGCCCCTGTGTGGTGACAGAAGAAGGCCCTGCTGTGCCATGGTTGGTGTTTTTCATCTGGGAGGGAATGCTGGAGCTCAGCGAGCTCTGCACAGACCAGGGAACAGCCCCATGGGAACCCCTGGAGCAACGTGAGCCTCGAGGAGGCCCTCAGCAAGTGATGATGGTGGCTGTTGGAGCAGGGAAGTGGCCACCCAGGCCACCAGCTTCCTCGTGGTTTAGAGTACACAGGAGGTAAAGGTAAAGGAGACAAGGAGGTTACGAACCGCTCGAACGCGTTTCAGGCGCTCCTCTAACTTCTCCTCTGCTTCACGTTCCTTCTGTACCTCCTCCAGACGATTGATCAGCTCTGCAGCAAACTTCTCTGGTTCAACGTGGATATCCTTTGGTATTCTGTATGTACGCTGGAGGAAAAACACACCAGGGGTTAACAAAAGATGCATGGAAAACCCCCCACGTTTATTTTGAAGGCTTTGGCAGCTGGAAGCCCCATGGCTGGGGTGGGGAGCTGAGGGAGGACAGGCTGGCAGGCACAGGGGTACAGCCTAGGAGCAGGGGGCTGGGTCTGAGCCACCATCACCACCTCCAAGGTGGGCATCAGCTCTGCACACCACTCTAGGTACAAAGGAAAGGTTTTCTGGAGCCGTTCAGACAGCTCTTTTGGCACCACACTCCTCTTTGGGATGTGCTTGAATTCCTCCCAGGGTATGCACAGCCAAGAGGAATACCCTGGTCTGGAAGGGCAGAGAAGGATGTACAGACAAACCTCCCAAAAATCATGCTTATGGTAGTGATGGTTTCACTTTGCTAGAAAGGAGGATTCTCAGACACACTTTTTGCCCTTACCCCAGGTGGATCAGTGTGTGCTGGTCAATCCCTGCACACCCAGCCCATAGCTGCTGAAAGAAGAGGGAATCTTGTCACCTCAGGACATCTGAGTGCCTTCTCTCTGTTACAACCCAGCCAGGCCACAAGAGGCCACAGTTCCCATAAAGCATTCTCTCATACCAGAGGATCCTGCAGGATTGCATCCTGGCTCCTCAGAGCCATGCCACCATCCCCTGCTTGCTTTATCAGTACAGCAAGCTTACAAGCACATAGATACCACTTTTCTGCTTGCTCTGGGTGAGCAAATGAATATTTACAAGAGATCAAGGGCATTCTTCGTTCCTTAGGCCCCTTACAATGTCCCTAAATTCCTGGGCTCTGGGACAACAAGTTTGTGTAGCAAAGTATGAAGCTGAGATTTGCTGTTTCCCCCCTCATTTTTATCTGCATTATTTTGTTAAAATAGTAGGAAAAAATACTTAGCAGAGATAAAAAATTAATTTGGAGGGAAATGTTTGGAAAATTCAACAGTACAAAAACTCTGCATTCAAATATTTCAATCCCAACATGAAAGAAATGTACCCTCTATAGGACCAGAGATAAAATGAAATGTGAAGATACGAGATAAATCATAGTGAAAGAACAAATGTGGCACCAAGAAGCAGCCACTCAATTTGCAATCTTTAAAGGAGGATTAGAGACCACCTGAATTTACCCTATACCAGCTATAAAATCAGCACAGGAGACTAAAATAATTCTTTGCCTCAAAACCTGACAAAAGCACACAAATCATCCTGGCTTTCTGGCTGTGCCAGCTGCTGAGCAGAAGGCAGGGGAAGGCAAACAGAGGCAGTAAGTATCCTACTTACTGACACAGGATACTGAGAAGCTGAAGACACCTTTTAGGACACCCAGGCTGGGTTGCAGAAGTCTCAGTTAAACCATCACTGGTTTTGTTTGCCAAGAGCAAGACCCAGCCAACCCTGCCAGCAACTCCCAGTTTCAGAGAGCTCACTGCTGTCACCTGCCCTGCCAGGGTGGATGGTGCTGGGCTGCAGAGCCCCTGGGATGTCTGCAGACACGAGGTAGCCTTGCAGGTGAAAGGACTGCCTGCTCTTGCACTTGCTCTCTGTGACAAGCAGAGGGACTGACAGCTCCACCTGAACCTGTCCCAGGCAGGACTGACCCTTCCCAGCTGGGACCAGCCCCAACCAACCACCCCCTTCTGGTTATGGGATCATCAGGAACCCCAAACCACCACCACCCATCTCCTGAGGCAGCCCCAGTGATTCCCAAGGAGGGAAACCTCTGTCTCCAGCCTGACAAGTTGCAGCCTGCCAGGTGATGTGTTCCCTGCCTCCTGCCACCTCAGACATGCCAACCCTCCCTGGGGTTGTTTATACCAGGGCAGCACCAAGCCCTGCTCCGTTAGAAACTTAATGAGCCTCCTGAAAGGCAGCTCAGCAGTTACACTCCTGGCTCTCCCTCTTGCAGCTACCACAAGGCAGAACCAGGGAAAAAATCCCCTTTATTTTCCTAGCTGTTGAGGCCAACCCAAAATCTCCCCCAGCCCCCAGCAGCAGTAGAGCAAGGGTTGATGTTTGCTGACCTGCACGTAGGTGTTCTGTCAAAACATGGTGGTTCCACCCAGCCCAGCAAGGCCCGAGGCCCACAGCTCCCTCTCTAACGGGGATCTAAGACATTCAGCAACATTGCTGTATCCAGGGAACTTGAGACAAGATGATTTTGATCTCATAAAACTAATATTTCAGCATGTTTATCCAGTCTCTCAAAGTCTGAAGGTGACTTCTCCAGAACTAGTAACTGGTTAGGACAGCAAAATGTTTGGAACTTCTGTCAAACAATGGGCCTGACTCTGGAAGGGAGACATGCTCCATCACACACCAGTCAGGCTGAGCCAGTGCCTGGAGAAGGATCCTTCAGGGCTTCAGGATTTTCAGCCTGCCCCTGGCCCTACCAACTGTAGGAGCCATAAACAAGCTGTTTATTTTTTTTTTGGAACCAGAGAGCTGGCTGGTTTTGGAGGATCCAGCTCTCCAGTTTGGACCAGAGATCACTGGCCAATCTGAAGTAACAACTCAGATAGGAAGCTTTCATTTTAAGGAACTGTTTTAGCTACAACAATGTTTTTTATTTAATTATCTATCTACTTGTATTTAATGCCACTAGTTCAGACAGGTCCATCCAGAACCAACCGGTTCTGAGCTGGGGAGGTTGCAGAGAACAATGGATGGGAAACTGAATGCCAGACGGGCTGGCAAATGAGAAATTGCTTGAACTGGTCTGGATGGAACAATCTTTCCTAGTGACAGCTGTGAGGAAGGATTTCTTGGGTTACCCATCAGCAGAAAATTCTCTTCTGCCCTTGACACATGAAGTGTCTGAAGCTCTGGCACCCTTGGGAAGAAGCAGCTTGCTAAGAACATGTGAGATACACAAGCTCTCCAGCAGTTCCACTCAGCACCTGCTATCAAGTTTTCTCCATCTTGGAGCTGAAGGAGCTGCATGGGTTTTGATCTGTGAGGCACATGCAAGTCTCTTGAATTTTGAGAAATTTCATCTTCCCTGAGAAACTGAGGCTCGAGGAGCAAGCTGCAGATCAGAACACACTGACACCCTAACTGTGTGGTTTGCCTATGATCTACATGTGTAAAGAGAGAAGGGGAAGAATGTCTGTGGCTTGTGGGTTCCCCTTGGGAAGAATAAACCTCAGTTGCCCTGACATGAAACAGAACGAAGGGATCATAAGCCATAATGCTGGATGTTGGATTTTTCTGAATTTGCTGGGAAAAAGGGAGCATCTTCCATCCTCTCCTGGGAACAGATGAATGCCAGAGCTGGGACAAGTACATGCACAGGTACAGCCATGCATCCTCTGAGCTTTCACCCTTCCTTTGGGACCTTGCTTGCTCCTTCCTTCCTTGGTGCTCCAAGCCTCTGCTTGAAGCCAAAAGAGAGACAAAAACCTGAAGAAAAGCAACATTCACCCACTGTGTAATGGGTTTCTGTGAGAGGCACCAATCAAAGGTTTTGTTGCTTGCTAGAGACCTTCACCCACAGCACTGCTGGGCAGAGTGCCTTCCATCAAACACACCTTTCCATAGCACCAGGGAGCTTGGATGTGTGGAGTAAGCAGAGCACAGCCACCACACACCAAGATCTCCTGCAGCACTGCAGAGCATCCTACCTAGCCAGCACATGCCATCATGATTTGAAGGCACCAGAGGTGGTAAATGGAGCAGGCAGGCTCCTGTGACCATACAGGCACTGCAGGTTACAGCTTCTGGACTTCACTCAAAGGGCTGCTATTAAAAGCAGTATCAGTTCTTTGGGAATTTTGCATAATAGTCCCGTAACTGATTTGTAAGGGAACAGTAAGGCTTCTAGGATGACTTTTTGGAAGTAGGAGGTTCTCTGCTGTCACTAGGAAAACATTCTGCAAGCACTATCACTCTGGACTCTGGCTAAGCTGCTGAGATAGGAGTCTATCTACACCCCAAAGCTGCACTGTAGTCGTGTACCTGTTTCAGAGCACACCAACCACCAGGTCCAGGCTGATGGGGCCTCCTCCAGCGATGGGCTGGGAGGTAGCCTAACCACCAGCTCAGGAAAGCAACACTGGAAGCAACATTTGCATGGCTCCTTGCTAATTGGGGAAGTTTAATTCAATAAGCGTGCAGTTAAGAGGTGATGTTAAAAGACTAACTTTGTAACTTTTCCACACTGGTGTTGTCAAAACATGTTGTCTAATTACCTTCCCCTTTCTTAGCTGATTGATAAGCCAGGGCAAAGCAGTGCCTCTCTGAAGCTGATGCCAATTCTGTGTCAGTAATTGGCTGGCAGGAGGTGCCAGAGTGTCTGAACTAAACTTTTTAGTCCCTAAAGAAAGACTAGAACTACCTCAACTTCTCAGTCCTCTGCTCCCAAATAAATATGCCTCAAGATGCTTTTTTCCCTGGGATTTAAAATTGCAATGCAGAAACTAATGGGAAGAGTGGATGTTTCACAGAAAAATCCTTGTGAAGCGTCTGTGTGTAGTTTAGGAGGAATATGTAATTCTAAAAGACCGTGTAGATAAGTAGGAGAATATAAAAATTTATAAGCAGCAGGTGGCCAATTTAAAACTTGTTTTTTTTCCCCTCCCTCTTTTAAAAACCGGTTTCCAAAAAGGTCGATAAAATTTAATGCTAAGTAAAACTAATTAGCCTGCATGGAACTGCTGCTGGAATGACACTTATTCAGTTCAACAAAAGAAATGTTTGGCAGATGGAAGTTCGTTAAAGCAGAGCTCACTATACATATTTAATGCTCCATACTCTGGGTTTATAACCTGCAGTTCATCAAGGCATTGCCAGTGCACACAATCAACAGCAAGCCACGATTATTTTTATCCAAAAGGTAAAGCCACTGACAAGCTTTGAAGTTGGAGAATATTCACTCGGTAGTTCCCAGTGTTGAGGAACAGCAACAACAACAACAACAAAAAAATAAAGGCCAAGCTTTCAAACTTCAACTCGAACAAAGCCACGCTTACAGTAAAAATGGCATCAAGTGAAATAAAAAGGCACCCAGCCAGCCTTTTCAACAGCAACCACACTGGGAAAGCAACTGCGTGAAAAGAGAGGTGACTGAGCAGGGATGGGGAGTGAGCGTCCACAGCCAGGGCTTTTATTGTCAACCCAGTGATCAAAGCACAGGAGACCCTCTTAAATCTAAGGAAAATAATCTAATTTAAAAGGCAAAACAAAGAGCGGTGGTTTTGGTGTGGGTTGGTTTTTTTTTTTGTTTTTTTGGGGGTTTTTGTTTTGGATTTTTAGGGGGCATTTTTAAAAAAAAATCCGATTAAAACGAGGGTATATTTCTGCTGGCATTGTGATGCTTTGAGCAGGCAGGATGAGAACAGCTGTGTCAAGTTTGAAGGCACTTCTGGAAAAAGGAGATGGAGGCTTTTTTGATCTATGCTGAGTCCAGCTGTCCGAAGGGGAGAGAAGCACCTTTATTCCCTGCTAGATATTAAATGTCACCTGTAACTCCTCTCAGAAAGAAAATAATAATGAGAGCTGCAGATGGTGCTGCAGAGCCCTAGCAGGTATCTTCATCTTGCAAAGCTCTTTGCTTACCTGGAGCAACTGGGGAGACAGTATCAGACAAATGAAATACTTAAGCCTGCATCTTCTTTGCTCTCCTGCCTCCTACCCCCAGGCAGCCTTTGCCAAGTCCTTGAGAAGAGGTTACAGCTCCCTTTGGCTGCCCAGTGTAGAAATGCTTGGGGCAGTTGCATTTCTCCCCAGTTGACCTTGGCTGAGAGTTACATCAGCCTTCATGTCCAATGGCCTCCTACACATCCCACAGACACCTCCAGCTCACCCTAGGGCACATTACCTGCTTGCAGATAGGTGCCAGCCAGTGCTTCCTTTCTTGTCCAGGAGAAACAACCAGCTACAGACTGAAGGGCTGAGAAAAATTATGCATTTTGGGGAGCCCTGGACAAGGAGTTTGGCAGAAGGCTGCCCAGCCCTTTCTCAGCATGGTGCATTTCCATCCTCAAACACCCCCAAACGAACACAGGACTAAATGGGGGTTAACCTCGAGCAAGCAGAGCAGCTGTACACCAGAGATCTCACATATTTTGCATATTTACCCCTGGGGAAGGAGATAGTGCTACTTACAGGAATGTGAGGTAGTGGCACACGTCCATTTGCTTTGGCACTTTCTTGCATCTCTCTGCGATGCTGCTTGCGGAGTCTGTACGGTGGGATCCCATCTCTGCCAGAACAAAACAGCAACAACACGCCAGGCTTTAGCTCCTGCCTCTGACACACTGCAGACATTTCAGCCTTGCCACCACATTGTGGCAGGTAGGAAACCTCTTTACTCTTTGAGAAGGGCTTTGCATGCCCAGGGCACAGGGTAAGAGGAATCCGTGCAGGGAATGCTGCTTGCCCAGGTGCCCCCAGACCAGGAATATTGACACTGGGTGATGGGGGGACTTACATGGCACCTGCCAGGAGCAGAGTGAGGTGGGGCTCCTGTGACCACTGCCCTAGCCAGAGGGCAGGGAGAAGGGCTTGGACCACACCCTTGGTACCTTCTATAGTTGGTTGCTTTCTACAAAAAGAGCCTGTAAGGTACACAGCAAACCACAGGGCAGGAGAGGAGGGGGAGGAGGAAGAGGAGTGGGAGCTCAGTGAGCACCTACACCAAGGGGAACTTGGGCAGGAACCAAGGTATATATTTTTAAGAGAGCGTGACAGCTTCTCAAATGGCTTATCAAAGTGAAGGTGTAAGCTCCACTGCTTCCCAGATGATCTCTAGCTCAGTCTGGAATGATGGCCTTGATCCTGCACTGGAGTAGAAGAACCAGGTTAGGGAGGGATGCCAAGGGCAGTGACACCCAAGCACCACAGTTCTGCTCGGGTTCATGCCCTTGCTGAGGTCTCTGTGGAGGAAGAAGACAGTGGTGGCAATAACCCTTGGTCCTGAGAGGGTTGTGGGTATGGTGCACACAGCCCAGAGATGGGGCCTGGGTGTACATGGGTGCCAGCAATGGGGGCCCAGGGGGGTTTGAGCCACCAGGCTTCTCTGAGCACTTCAAATCACTGGTGGCTGAGGATAACTTCAGGCAAAGAAAGGAACTCCATTTTTGTTCTCCCCACTGTGACCACCCGGCGACAAGGAGAACGTTAGTGAGGTGGAGCTCAGTTATGAGGTAAGGACACAGGCCCATGACCTCGTGACACCGATTTTGAGAAAAAACAACAAATGCAAACCCAAATGCCAGCCTGGAGCTTGGCAGTTCAGAGTTCTCCTTTTTTATTTTATACATTTCCCTGATTCAGTAGAGTGACCGCTGGGGACGGCTGCGTGATGCCCCAGAGACTCACGGAGAGGAACGAGGCGAGGGGTTGGGTTGTCACAAGTACCAAATAACTTCCATGAACACACACCGTCTCCTTCCAACCCTGCACTACTCCGAGCAGAGCAAAGGAGCATCACACAGCAACAAAATGTTTGCACAGGCCAAATGCACTTAGCACCTACCCCCGTCCCCAACAGCCAAGCACAGCTGCTTCTTGAGAACATCAGCCAAACAGTTTAACCAGCCAGGTTTTAAAGTCAAGATGCCATTTGGCAAGGGAAACACAATTAACTGGGCTGTTTTGCTGCAAAACTCCCAAGTTATAGGATGGTCACCGTGGTCTCTCCCTCCTGTTTCCACCATTCCTGCTGTCCCACTGGCTCCCTGGCAATGGGGGGGTTCAAGCAGAATCACCACCTAATGCCTTCAAGACCAAAGCTATTTCCTGCAGTAAGCCAGGCATTCAAAACTAAACACCACTAAAATAAAAAGAAACCCTGTGATTAATGACAAGTGTTTTTTTAGTAGGGAGACAAATGAGAGAACAGGCTAATTACAGCTCTGGCTGGTGGCTGCAGGTGATGCGGGAGGAGGAAGAGCGCGGCCGGGAGCATCAGCTCCACTGCGCCCGGCAGGGACACGTTCTGGGAGCTGGAAGCAGAGTAGCTCCTGAGCACCAGCTTCGTGGGCTTTCATCTCCAAACCTCCATTTGAAAAATAACTTCACATTTGAAAAATTTGAAAGTTACTTGAAAAATAACTTTAACCGGAGTCACGACAATTAAAGAGTTTCATTGCATCACAAGGTGGCTTTTTCCAGACTGGATGGCAACAAGACAGCTGGCAATTTTTAGAGGGGGGGGGAGGGGAGAAATTAAAAATCTGGGGGATTATTTTAACCATTGCTGGTTCAAGATTTCAGCTTCACTGCTGCACAAAACCCAAGTGCCAGAACACAACTCACACGCTAAAGCCGCACGGCCATTTGTGGGAAAAGCAGCATTATATGAGAAGGTATTTTTTTTTTTTCTTTTTTTTTTTTTTTTTTTAATTCTCCCCAGCAGCAGTCCCAGCGGAAAGAGCGACTTTTGTTCCCAGCACAGTAGCGAAAGGCTGATAATGGCCTCTAATCTATCCGGCTTCAAACACATGTTCAGCCCCGCTGTGCTGCCTTTGATGTCATTTTAACTAGATTCCCCAATGCCACCTCTGAACTTGGAACATTCCTTCGTTCAATGTACTGTGCCAACTCAACCAGAGGAAGCAAATTCAAAGATAAGCACTTTAATTTTATCCCAACAAAACCTTATTCAATAGATGGGGGGAAAGCAAGGAAAACCAATACCGTACTTTTGTTTTCCTTTTGTCAGGTAGCTTGCTTTGAGATATTTTAAGTAGATAGAAACATATATATATATATATATATATATATAAAAACTTTTTTAAAGCACATCTACTTTTAAAATAAAACTTTCTCAAACTGTTTTTCCTTGTTCCACCACGTGACTTTCTCTAGTACCAGAAAGCTCTGCGCTGAAATGCAGTGGGGAGGAACAAGAATTTTTCTATCATTTATTTAATGGCCATGTAACTGGTTTGCTGCTGGGGAAACACAGTGGCTTCCTCTTCTCTCCAAAGTGTCCTGCAAGAGCCTCTGGTGAGTAGGGAGGTTTTGCTGTGGCTCTGCAGTTGGATCCTTCCAGCCAGGGCTGCTTTTGCTCCTCTGCAGACAGCCTCCAAACCCAACAAGTTGAAAAATCATCACAGAGGATCTTTTTAAATTAAAAAGCTGTTAAACTTGTTTAAATATAGCAGAACTCAAGGTCATTCTGGATCACTGGCCCTAGGAAAGACAGGAAACAAACCCACAGTGCAGCTGATCTTTTCTACCAATTACTCTTATCAGGGCACCACCGTCACCGAGAGACCTTTCTCACATAAAGAAGCGCGATGGGAAAGCTGCCAGGAATTTTGGCCAAGGGCCAATCATCCGAGAAATAATATTTAATCCTCAAGGTTTTTTGAAGGAGTTACCACTGTCCTAAACCCCCCTTCCCTTCGGGGAATGGCCATCCTTACTCTGGAACTGGGGGAGAGAAGGCATCCTGCTGGAACCGAGGGCTTCCCAAGCAAGGGAGAAGACAAAGCTCATCTCCCAACCAACCAAGACAAGCCAGGACACATGGCAGGACCCCAAAAAAAAGGATTGTTGATGAGCTGAAGCACAGCTGCTGGGCCACAAAGGAGGCATTACCTCTTGTTTACGAATCTAAGCTCTTGCAGAAATAAAGAGAAGGAGGATATAGGCCTAAGGAATTTCTGCATCTGAACTGGAACATCACATGGTGATTTCATGCGTTTCAGCTCCTGCCTTTATTTTCCTTCTGTGTCTCTGTTGTGACAACCCACCTGCCCAGAGGCCATCTCCCCCTTGAAAGCTTGGGGAAAATGTTATTCATATCAAGAGCAGCTCAGGACACATCTTAAATGTTTCTGCAAGCCTGGGGCAGCCCCTGAGCAGCTCAGAGGGGGAGGCAGAGCCCCGAAGCCCCAAGTCCAGCCCCACCTGCAGCCACCCCACGCTGCCAGGCTGGCACTTGCCAGGGCTCTCTGCAGAAACCAGCTAAAACAACACAGCTGCCCTGCCAATTACAAAACCAGGTTTCAGCAGAGATGACCAGAGCTGTTTTGCCTCCATGGGCAGAGGAATTTGTAGGACACAGGAAGACTGAAAAATAATCAGTGGAGCACAGGCATTTAAAAGCAATGTTTTTTAAGCCACTCAAACAGCAAACTCCCCGAACAACAGGGACCGATAACATATTTGTTACAGAAATTCAACCCATTACAATAATATTTACCAGTGCTTGGAAAGACATCCCGCTGAAAGTTTGTCTTTTAGGCAAGCCTGCTTGTAGCTGGTACCACAGAAATGACTTTTAAAAACACTTTGGTGAGCTGAGCTCTCCTGAAAAGCCTGGGCCTGCCTCCCTTCACCCAGCTTGGGGCCAAACAACCAGAACATCTCCCAGGTCTGTGCCAGAGGCTCAGCCTGCCACATCTGAACCCTGCTTTCACAGAATCATTCTGGTTGGAAAAGACCTTCAAGATCACTGAGTCCAACCATAACCTAACTCTCCTGACCATTAACTCAACTCTTCCAAGTCCAGTGGTCAAGCCATGTTCCCAAGCACCACATCTATGTCTTTTAAACACTTCCAGGGATGATGGTTCAACCACCTCCCTGGGCAGCTTGTGCCAATGTTCAGCTAAGAAGTTTCTTCTAATATCCAAACTAAACCTCCCCTAATGCAACACATTTCCTTGTGTCCTGTTGCTGGTTACTAGGGAGAAGAGACCAACCCCTCCTTGCTCCAACCTCCTTGCAGGTAGCTGTAGAGAGCCAGAAGGTCTCCCCTCAGCCTCCTCCAGGCTGAACACCCCCCGTTCCCTCAGACATTCCTCATAAGGCTTGTTCTCCAGACCCTCCAGCTTCATTGTTCTTCTCTGGTCTCTCTCCAGAACCTCGGTATCTTTTTTATACTGTGTGCCCAAAACTGAACACAAGATTTGAGGTCCAAGGATCAATTTTTTTGCCATGACCAATATGATCTCACAGCTTGGACAGGAGCTGGTGCCACTACCCAGAGTAGCAGCAGCTGCTCGGTGTGTCTGCCTTCACCTGCTTGAGTTGGCCAGCACTGGCAGAGCAGACCTTGCATCCAGCCAGGCTCTTTGTGTGCCTGCACACCTTCCTGGTTTCCTATTAGGGCTTTTCAATTAGCTGATGTTTGCATAGGGATGATCCGGGCACCTTCTCCTCTGATGGAGGGTCATGGAGGTTTCTGCCTTGGGATCACACCCAGTTCACACACTGCCTTGGAGCAGAAGCTGGGTTTCTTCATTACTGAGCTTGACTGCTGTATGTAAACAGCAGACACAGGGAAGAACCTTGCTCATCAGCAGACGAGGCTTTTATTGCCATTTTCCTCAGAGGAGTCTAAATTCAAAGCACTGAGACATGCAAGTCTTGTCAAGCAGCAGGAGCCCCTTCTTTAACTTGCGCCTGGTTGTTCTTCATTTTTGCTGCCTTGAGCAATTCTGCAGAAATTCCTTTGAAACTCAGAAGGCAGACAGGTTCAGCAACACCATGTAAAAAATGAACAAAACTTAGTACTGGAGTTTTAAAAGGTGTAATGAAGAGCAAATGTTGAAAGCAGACCGAGTCTTTTCAAGCCGAAGGTCAGGGCTGGATGTCCTGAATCTCAATTTGGGGATCAATCTGCATCCAGTTTGAGATGCACAGAAAGATCACAGGTTTATTCTTATGATTTTTGAGACTTAAAAAAACCCCACTGAGATTAGGCTGGTTGTTAGCAGAAGGCAGTACACGTATTAGTGGTAATTAAAGTCCTAGAAGCAGCCTATGGTGGGCATAGGAGGGACAAAATGCCTAAAGGGAAAAGGGGCAAAGAATAAAGAATGCATAGGATGGTCAAACAGAAATTATTCTGCCTGTGAAAGAAATAAATTATGGCTACTGAAATAAAATTATGAGGGTGAAGAACTGTGGCATTAATGATTACAACTTATCACAGGTATAACCATCAGCACAACCCCATGAGCCTGCTGGACCAGTGGAAAAGGAAGTGCTAAAAACTAATTAATGCTGAAGAGTTCTTACATCTGTCTCTCCTGATAACAAGAAGTTACATGACCCCTGCTAGCTTCAGAGTACTCCTCCATATCAATTGATGAATATGAAGAATTGCAGAAGGATGTGGCAAAGCCAAACCCAGACGCTGGATGTGTATCAAGCTGAGCCTTTAATTAGCAGTTCTCTACAGCTTGCTGTCCCAGGGGCACCCTCTGCCTCTCATGCCCCTTTGGCCATGGTCTGCCTCCTCCATTTTGCAACATGACATGGATAAGGTGTGAGGATACTGGCAGTGAGCATTCAACAGCTGCTCCTAAATGGCTCCAAGCCCCCCTGGAGCCAAAGCCAAGGACCCTATGGGCTCACACAGAGCCACCATGGCAGACACAGAAGCCCCCTTAGCCCATGGGCACCTTCCCCAGCTCTCCAGCACCTTCACTGTGTCGACCTAGGGCAGGTGGAAAACTGTTCTAGCACCCATAAACAACATCCATGACACAGCCTGGCAAGTTCCCCAACATGGTCTGACAGCTCCTGACAGTCACAGTGACACTAAACGGGCCCCTTGGAGGACTCTGTGTTTACAGCACTGCTGCTAATAAAACTCTCTCCAGATTCTGTAAACCAGTCATCTTCTGCTTGAAGAATCAAAGGATTCCTGCTCTACAGAAAGACATTTCACATTTGCACTACTAAAAAACAAACCAAACATTGAATATTTTTTTCCCCAAATCCTTTTCTTTTTATCACAGAGATGCAGTCACAACAAAATCTGGTAACCCTTTTTTTCTCCCTTTGCAGACCATCTTTAAGAAAATATCTCATGGGTGAGATACAGGGTGCTGTCATGAAGGCAGGAACTAGAGAAAAAGAAAAAAGATTTAGAGGTGGTGCTTATTGGTAGAAGTTCTGTTGAAGTGCAGTGGTCACCAGACATAAACTAGAACTGATCAGTCACCAACCATACTGAAAAGCAACCAGAAACTGAGCACAGGCAGGTATCAAAAATCCTCAAGAAGAGCAGTACCCAGGTAAGCAGAAAGCTTTGTCTGACATTCAGAAGTTACTACATCTCCAATCACTTACTACAAAGCCATCCGACCTTTCCAGTGTTTCTTGCACCTGGCAGGAACCACTGCAGGGACTCTGACTGACTACCACTGATTTTAATTCACTCAAACCATTGCAAATGTTTCCATGACCAGCAAAGCTGAGTGACAGTGACAAAACAACAATTCTTGGAAAGAAAGACAGAATGAGCATGGCCTTGGTCTAGTCAGGTATTCCTCCAGTACCACCCCAAGACTACCACATCATCAGCACCAGCACTAAAGAAATGAAGACACTATTGCCCCAGCAGACTGGAGTTACTTACACACTGCTGTCTGTCAGTGACATCGTATCAGCATCACTGGACATGCTCTGCTGCTCACTGTCATTGGCACTGGTGGCTGGTGCCAAAGCATAGCCTGTGTTGACATAGTAAGGGTTAACAGGCTCTCTCCATGGCCCATGCCTGCAAGAAAAAAGAGAGAGTCAAATTAGGAGGATACAAATTAGGAGGTCACATCATCAGCTGGAGCACTCTGCCTGCAGCCCCAGCACTGCTCAGAGGCATGTTAAGTTGCACTGACAGGACCATGAACTATTGGACTCATAACTGGAAGCAAAAGGGAATTCATGGAGGCTTTGTCATCATAAAGGTGATGCTGTCAGAGATGAAGAAGGGAGCTAACAAGACTATACAGAGGAAACCCAGTTCCCCTCAGGATTTATGGTGTCCACTGCCTCTCTGCTTAGCACTGTCATTCTATAAGCAAAGCATGACATCTAAAAGCAATACCCAAATAATAAAACTGCATTTTCTTTAGTCAAAAGAGGCCTCTACTCTTCCAGCAGAGAGGGATGTGTAGCATGGCTCACCATTCCATGCTTGCTTTTACATCACTCTTTACTCCAGTTGCCAAGGGAGGGAGGCAGAGCAAGAAGTGGCTGTTCCTTCCAAGGCAGTACTTAAGGCCAACCTCAAATGTCACACTCGGGTACATCAAACACTTGCAAATTCCACCAGGAAGGATCATCTAATCCCACTGGCTTTTCCAATGGGCAATCTGTTTGTGGATCTGTTTGTTGGCCTGTACACAAGCACCTGCCTCGTCCTGCAGACAGGTTATCCAAGTCCACCTCTGAGCAGGTCAGCCTCCTTCTCTTGGACAAGCTGGAGTCAGTGTGGGAAGGGAGGTCCCTGAGCAGCAGCAGACCTGTATTAATGGTGGAGCAGGCTGTGGAACAAGCAGGCAGGAGCTCCTGCACACTGACTCTGCCACAGGCACAGAACACCTCCTGCTGCCAACCCGTCCCTGGCTCTGCTGCTCTGCGGGACAGCCAGGACACACGAGCATCTTGTTGTCACTGCAAGTCATCCTGCCATAGGTCACACAGGGGAGCAAGCTGAAAGGTTCACACCAGCACAGCATCATTTAGTCTCCCACTACCTCTTCCATGCAAAGCAGCATTTGTAAAGTATCTTCCTGGGTTCTTCAAGCTCTGAGAAGCAGAGCCGTGTTTTAATTCAGATCACAAAGCTCATCAGCATGATCTTTTATTCAGTAACTGGCACATAGCTGATGTGGTTAGTAATGGACCTTGAGCAGACACCTCCAAGGGGGACACAGCACACAGTTTGTGCTTCCCTGTTCTGCTGGGAAACGCTTTTCTGGCTGCACTGCAGAGGCCAAAGTCCTATAGACACCAGAAAACAGAGCCTGCCCCACTAAGTTTACATTTATATAAGACTAAGGAAACCCAGGAGAAATGCACAGATGGAGGAGGACTGGAGGCAAGGAAGACACCAGCAAAGGCAAAGGATGGAGGTTTCTTCGTATTTGCAGAGTATGAACCCAGGGCAGCCACTGCATGAGCTGGGACCATGCACTGCAGGCCACCCATTTCAGGTAGAGGTCTTCAGGATGATTTCTGTACAATATTGTGCCCAGTGTACAAGGATGAAAGTGTGACCAAAGGATTTTAAAACCTGAATTTGACAGGACTACACTGCTTGTCACAAACCAACAAAAGCTCCAAGCTGCTTCCCCTTGGAGGAAGAAGCTTATTGCAGTTGCAGAGTGGTGCAAAGAGCATCCAAAACGGAGTTAGTTGAGTTTTTTCACAACTCTCTGAGGCAAAAGGAACCTTGTGAGGTTCCCCCATGCTCAGCTGCAGTACAGAGCTGGCTGGGTACAAGCACAGGCACCTTGGGATGGCAGCTCACCAGGGACATCATTTAGCACACAACCTTTCTGACTGTCACTGTAAATGTGCACAGGAGCAACCTGATTTCTATTCCATCAGATTTCAGGACAGATTTTAGGGCAAATATTTAAGGCTGGAAAGAATTTGAACGAGTTCACCTTAAAAAGCAAGGCATAGTAAGTGCAAACCCTGCCAGCCCCCCTTCACCACTTCTCCCATCACATAATGGTCAGTTCTGAACACCAAAGGAGTGCTGTGCAGTGTAACCCTCCTGTCACAGCCCACATGGCACTCAGGTGATGGAGGCTGAGACAACCTCTTAAATTGAGGCAGGAATGACAGATAGCTCAAGCCTTCCCTGTGGGCAAAGAGAAGGATGCTTTTTGGGTTTCCCAATTAAAATACAGCACCAGCTTCCAGAGGAGCTGCCAGGATCCTCTGGATGAGGGATGGATTATTCTAGCAGCGTATTAAGAAATCACCATGATAGCTGCAAACACACAGATCAATCAGTTTCTTTCCTTTGCATCTGCTGGTACAAAGAGAGAGCAGCAGAGAGCATCTGAAGAGTGTGTCAAGCCTAGATCTGAGGTGGCTGAAGGAAGCAAGGGCAAGCAGATGGGTGCTGGGTGGTCCCTGGCTCCTCTGGAGGGGTCGGGGTGGACAGGCTCTCCTGCAGTGCTCCTGGCTGTGGGCTTTCCACTGAGGATGCAGGCAAGAGCTTGATCACAACTGTTGTATTTATCTAAAATTACACACTTAAGCATGTATACAACAGGATTACTTCCATTTTAGCTCTGCCTCTAACACATCAATGCAAATGTAAACTTTTGGTGAGCATAAGTAGACGGAAAGGGTAGAGGATTTCAAAGCAATCCTAACAGGTTAGATTAGTTTTGAGGAATCCATCTGTATTCAATCCTTCTCCTAATGCTCCCTCTCCCTGACAACTCTCTTCAGCTGGCTCATATCACTATTTGAATGTTTTGTGCCATGCCTCTGAAGAGCGCTTTCAACATCTATTAGGGGGAAAACATTAAAGGAACACGGAGTCTAACAAAAAAACCTGGTCACTTCTGATCTGGGAGGGGAGGCTGCTTTAAAAAGGGATACAGGCACACTCAGAGCAATCCGAAATGTCAGCTGTACCAAGCTCTATGTGCTGATAAGGGCGATAAAAAGAAAGGTGAGCATTTAAAGTCAGACTTCACAAAAATTCCTGCAGAGTTCTGGAATTTTATTGTATTTTTTTAGACAGAAAGAGCAATGAATGTTTTTGAAACGAAGGCAGAACATTTCACACATGGCAGAAAGAAAGCTGCACGTCTCCTCTGCAGCTCTCAGTTGCTCAACCCTCAAAATAATCACATAGGGAACAATCATAATAGAGATCACAGCGACCCAAGTTAAGTCAGCCTGACCAGCTGCCTTGTCTTTGCATAAAGATCTCTGCTGATCCCTGTCAATTCTGGTAATGCTGACAAGGGCCAAAATTCTTGCAGAAAATCAGCAAGCATCTCCTTAGGGCTTCCTTCTACCTGTTCAGTTCATTTTGCATGGTGTCCATGATGTCTTTCCTGCATCCCCTCCCCAGATAGCCCAAAACCCCAATTTCTCCAACCAAGAGCAGCACCACAGGACTCTGAACACAAGCACAGAAGTCAGATCTTGGAGTTTCAACAGAAGTGAGAACAGAGGGAAGGTCCACTTTGATCCTCTTGACCTAGCTGCAGTTCCCACAGCACTGTGAGTTCCTGAGGGCATCCTTCTCCTTCCAGTTTGGGATCCCCAGTTTCCTCCATGCAGCTCCACGTGATGACTATTTCCATTTTACACCAAAACCACAAAATCTCAAATTTTTGCCAGACATAGGGCTGACACGCTTTGGGGAAGAACTGCATTACCTTCAGCATCCACAGGAGGAAGATTTCACAGATTCTGCCTGCAAAGCCAAATCCACACAACACACCCTATGGTTCCCAACAGTTACATCCCTCTTGCATTGACATTCTTAGTCAAGTATGGGAAAAAAAAAACAACCCTGAAGAAAGGAGGGAACTTCCTTGGACATGAAAGACCTCTAGGCAATTAATTTCCATAGAATACAAATGTTCACTGGAGGGAATAAGTTGCAGAACATTCTATTGGCAGGTCTGAGAAATATGGTCTTCCCAAGACTGCCAGCAGTTCCAGTGTGGCTGGAGCAGCTCTCAGTCCAACAGGGAAGCTGATCAGATCTATCCATTTCCATTACCACCATGTTCTCCAGCTCTAGCACTGAATTTTTATGACACTGGAATATTATGGAAGCAAGTTTTTACTCAAAAGAATTGAAGCTGTGATAGAAGCCAGGCAGCTGGCAGTCCTCCTCATCTTGGAGGGGTCCCTCACCTTCCTGTCCCTGTGATAAGTGCATCTCCAAACTCCCAGGTGCTATGGTGAGACACCTCCAAACCTCTCCACTACTGAGGAAGCATCTGTTTGAGGCACTAGAGCAGTAAACCCAAGAGATAAAGACTCACAAAGCTGACAACCACATAGCCCCCAAAATATTCTGCTTATGTCCACCCTAAAGAGAGCTTCCAGAAGATTTCCTCCCATGACATCCTCTGAACCTTTGATCATCACAGTTTGGGTCAGCAGCTCATTTTTACCATGGGAGAAATCCCATTTTCTAAACAGCCTGAGCCATGAGGCAGCTTATGAGTTACTTTGGGAAGTTCTGAGCTGCAGGAGATGTGAGGA
This sequence comes from Florisuga fusca, assembly GCA_038090715.1. Classification (NCBI taxonomy): domain Eukaryota; kingdom Metazoa; phylum Chordata; class Aves; order Apodiformes; family Trochilidae; genus Florisuga; species Florisuga fusca. Next base: position 1,037,252 of record JAAWXA010000038.1, read on the forward strand.
TGTTGGCAAGTTCCAGGGCAGGACATGCCAGAACGGGCTCTGCAGAAAGTCAAGATCTCTCACCACAGCTGATGGCAGGTTGAGCAGCTGTGATACCTTCCCTCCTGCCCAGCAGCAAGGAGCCTCAAGGCTGGACACCATTCCTCCTTTGGTGGGTGGTGTTTGAGCTGAGGAATGGTGCTCAGGGACCACAGACCAGGGCTGGAATTCAGCCAGACCCAGTCACTGGGACTCTGCCCCCACCCGGCTTTTCCACACCACCTTCTGACAACTATGTCCAAACTCTTACAGCCTATTTTCCTTGGTTTTGAAGCTGACTGTTTCCAGAACCACATTTGCTGGAGGAAACCAGCCCAAAGCACTGCTCTTGTCCGGTGTCTCTGGTCATTTCGCCATCGTGGCTGGAAGGATGCAGTCTAATGCTGAGACATCCTTCCAGCTCATTATTCTGACATCTTGCATTTATTCAGTCTGAAAAAAAATAATTTTTCCATTTAAAAAGTTACGTACTATCCGTCCAAGGAGAAAAAAAAAGCTTCCAAAATGCCAGCTGGCTGAGTCTCTGTCTGGCCTGACACGATCACACTGAGCTCCCTCACTTCCCATTCTCCCATCTACCAACCAGGGTGTGACTGTCACATCCTTCACACGATACCACGTTTCATTATCACAATCAGTCAATCAAATTAAAAGGGGCACATGTTAGCTTGTGATGTACGAGCAGAAGCAAATCCCTTCAGCATATTTAAATAGCATGTGCTGACAAGAGCGTCCAAGCAGCAGGGTCACCTTTAACCAGGGGATTAGAACAGCATCCACCAGCAAGCCTGACTTACAAGATGACATTAATCTATCACCTGAACAGAGAAATTTCCGTTTCCAAGCCCTGGTACCAACAACTATAGCAGAAGCTGCACCATAGCAGGTTTAAAACTCTGAGAAATGTCCCACAGCACTCCGAGTGTTTCCCAATATAGCCTCGGGGGTATGTTTTGGAGGTAAGAACAAATGTCTATGAAGATGCAAAGCTGAAAACTTTTACTCCTGACAGGATTTAACCCGCACTAAAGATGCAAAGTCTGCTCAAGAGGTTAATATTGGGGATTTAGCTGATAATTTGACTGCAAATCCTCAAGGTTGCTCCACTTAAATTGTGGAGGGTACTCAGACACTGCTGTGCATCTCAACTTTATCACTGCCAATGTCAAGCTAATCACATGTGTTTCGGGCAAAGGCAGCTTCTTCAAAGATCACATCAGTTCTGGACAAGTTAATCTGCTCTTTGAGGTCTCCAGATGGCTCTTGCCAAGAAAGTTCACTTCCAGCCCTGCAGCCGGCGAGCGCAGCGGCCCTGGCTCTTCACAGAGCATTACAAAGGAACCAGATCAAAGTTGTCTCTTACAAAAAAAAAAAACCCCGAAATCTGAAGTTTGAAAAGCAACAGCAGCCTGTCACTTGTAGGCTTAAAGACGACTTCTGCATGCTCCAGCTATCAGGGAATTTATGATTACAGTCTGGCTTTTAAAAGCTGATGAAAAACCCGACGCTCTTTAGCGCTCCGTGCCTTTGCAAATCTGTATCTTCTTCTCTGCTTATTCATCCTCCCACGCTGGAGGAAGAAGGGAAATAAATAAAAACTTAACTAAAAGTACAGATAAGGGCTTCTCTTCCCTTTTATTCTGATGCATTCAATTCCATTTTAGGAGTACACAGAGATTATTTTATGGGGAGCTTCAGTAATTACCGTGAAGTATGTAAGTACAGTTGCAAGAGCTAAACCTAAGATCTACCAGACTAAGTTCCCAATTTCTATCTCCTTTGCATTTGCCAAGGACATACTATGTCTCAGGCAGCACTAAGGTATGGCAGATGCATTAATTGAAGCCAATAATTTAGATCACAGGATGCAGCAAGGTGGGTAAGAAAAGTGGCTTAGAATTTGTCAGGATCTAGGAAGGAAGATGAAACCATTTGCCTTACGAGGCAAATAAAGACTATATAGGCTAAATATTGTGGTTGTACTGCCCTATCACACCCTAATCTTTTTAGGAAATGCTTTCAGATAACAGGATGCACCCACTGTGTTCCAAGGACACTGCAGAAAAAGGCCCTGAAGCTTTCATCTGCCCATGCATCTGTAACTAAGCCCTCCCAGCTCCTCCTTCCCAACAGGGGCTGTGTGCACTCAGCACCCCAGTGCAGCACTGGATTTTGTCCACCAGTCACAGATTTACAATCAAAACTGTAAAAATCCCACTTTGACACATAATGAAGTCAAGTCCTTCCTAAAAACAACGTACATCTTTCCTACACAAAGACCAAAAACCTCATATATTTTCTAGCTTGATGCATACGAAATTATTAAAATAAAAAGACAAAATATGGGCAGCACAATGCCTGCACAGGTATCTGCTTAGCTTCACTTCAATATATTATTCTGCAAATTAGTTTTGGTCAGATATTGGGGGTGGTTTTTTTGCTTTTTTTTATGATGATGTGCTGACATGGTTAGTAGGAATCCTTATCCATCATGACAGGTTGACATTATATGGGCCTGGACAAGGGCACTGATGAAGTCTCCTTCCCCCTTGCTTAAGCTGAGAGCTGGGGCAAATTCAGCACCAGGCTGATGTGAAGACCTCTCTGTTCTAATTGGCTTCTCAGAGTGAAATAACATCTATGTTTAGTGTGGCAAGTGCTTATATTTCTGTGTGTGTGCTCAAGTGGATGAATGCACCCAGTGGCCACCCCAGCCTGCATGCAGCAGGGCCAGCTCCCACCTCTCTGCTTTCCCAGATGATTCTCCCAGATAAATCAAGGCCAGTGGAGAGGAGAATCCCTCTCCAGGGGTTCCCTGCACCGAGTCCTCTGCCTTTTCCCTATGGTTACCCTTCCCTGGGAAGGCAGGCCGAGCAGCTGGAAGATGTAAAGGAGCTGCAGAGACAAGAAAGGGCAATACAACCACGACGTTGCAGGTGTTAGAATACCAGTGAACCCCCCAAGCCTCCAGAGCCTTCCACACCCTGGGAGCACCCACCCATCCCTCCCTCCTGCCTGGGATGCTGCTGCTCCCTCGGCAGCTCCGGACACCCCACAGCAGGGTTGCCAGCCCAGGGCAGCCCCCAGCCTGCCCAGCCAGGGCCTTCCTCATACAAATTACTTCCAAATGCCTTCCTCTGAGGCACGGGGGAGAGGGAAGCCCAGGTTTATATCTGGGTCTGCTCATAACCTAAAGAAGGCAGCAGCTCCGCTTGAAAACACCACCGCCTGCAAACTATCAAATTAATCCCAGGATTTCAACAGCTTTTCTTCATTATTTTTCGTCTCAACCAAACCACAAATTTACTTAATGACTAAACCAGGCGAGCATGTACTTTGTTTTCCAGACAGCGGGAACCTTTCTAACGGGATCCAGGTTTTCAGAAAACACGTTTACCTAACGCCAGGAGAGGGCCCGTTTTGGAGATGTGTTTGATGCTTTTTTTTAACTTCCCCAACCCCTCCAGCGTCATGGTCAGGTATCTCTGAGTCCTGAGCCCATGGAGAGGCGCTGAGTGGGGCGAGAAGGAATACAATAAGAACACTGTGTTCCAGGAATGAGTGAATAAAGGCAAGGGCATGCTTTTGGCTTGCAGGATTCAGCACTCCAACCCTGTCTGCTGCTTTTCTTCTCCGTCTGAGGCAATGTTGTTTGTCCACACTTCTCTGAAATGGAAAGTATTTCCTCTAGCCTGCTCGTTCCAAGGAAAGATCTGAGGAGGCCTGGTATAACCAGGCAGAACTAGGGATTCTCCAGTGCCTCAACTCTCCTTTGCCAAAATTTCTGCTCAACAAGGGTTTACAAAAAAAGAAATTACAAACAGATTTCTCTGCACGCTCGGTAACTTAAGACCAGAGCCTGCAGGATGAGTAAGTTTTTGGATGGGAACAAAGCATCCAGCTTTGGCCAGTGACTCCAGACCATTCCCCTCCTTCCTACAGACCTGCAGGAGTATGTTGAGGAAAATGGGATGGGACCACACTGAGGAGCAGGAGCCATTGGAACCAAAAGGCAAATAAGACCACCCGGGCTCAGCCCTTCCTTACATCACCAAAGCTTTTCAGGAGAGCACAAACCCCAGCAATGCATCTCTTGCTTGTGCTTCCTTCAGGGACAAACTTCCTGATACTGAAATGACAACAGTGGTGTTGGAGATGGATGAAATCAAGGGCAAGACAGGCAACTCAAGGGGCTCCATTTGACAAAGACTAGGCACAGCTTTGACGTTAAACAACCTGATAGACTCACTGAAATCCTCACTGAAACAGAGGCAGGAAGTTCAATGTTCATTACCAAATTACTACCAACAAACTTGGTATTTTAATGAAACAACAAATCTGGGTGGCAGAAAAAAATGGTCGATGTAATATTTTGAACATCTACAACACACCTGGTTTAGTGTCTCAAAACCACCCAGGTCTGTTACCCAAGACCTTTGACGAAGCTCTTCTAATGATGAGGTGAAAAAAAAAGACTTAATTTCTCAGAATAAGGTCTGGGTGATCAGTGCACATGAAACAAAGAGGTGACCTCAGCTGGTAACAAAACCAAAAACACAGAGGGCTGGCAAGACCTGGCAGAGACAAAGCTGAAAGTCAGGATTTAATAGTGCTCCCAGAGGGGAGATGCAGCTGATTAGAAACATCCTAATCTTTTCTCTCTGTGTATATTAAAGGTCAAGAAGTGGGATCAGATATTGGCAGCAGATGAAAAAACAACGCAGTCGACCAAAAGACCTTCACAAAGTGTTTCGTGCCTTTGCATTAAAAATTACTCCAAAGCCTTATTTAACTGTACTTCTATCTAGGGAACACATTTGAAGCTTTAAGTCACGAGACCATTAGATTCGAGACAGAAAAGAAGAATCCTTCCTTTCCCCCCCACCCCCTCCAAAGACTTCTGCCTCCAATCAGTACCTTATAATGAGCAGGAGTTCATAAGCATCAGTTGACTGTAATCATGCCAGATAAGCAAGTCTCAGAAGTCCAGCACCATGAAACAGAGCTTCTCCAGCAGTCCTCTGGAGTCCCACAAGCTCCCCAAATGGGGTCATTAAAGGATACTTGTTGGAGCATGTTAACAAGTGGCAGGCTGTATCAACAAGAAAATACTGGCAAGCTGCAAAAAGCTTTTGAACTTGCTCTATCATTTACTGCTCAGCTCTGCAGAAGTGTCAGCATCACAGCAAATGTCTAAATCATAACTTGGTCTTCTGGCCTCTATTGGGAGCCCATATCTGATGTTCCCTTCTCAGCTCAAACCGACCTAGCTGACAGAATGCAGAGGTTGGGGCAAGATGAGGGTGGACTGAGTCACACTGTCCTTCTGGCAAGGTTGGTTGGAGGTTGACAGCAAGGACAAGTTCCCAGAAGAACCATAATAACAGCAACCAGAAGGAATGAGCCACACAGAAACTGTGCTTTACCTAAGACAGGTGCTGTTGAAAAGGAGCTTTCCTCTTCTAGAGAAACTTATTTTTTCCTCTTTTGAGTTTAGCAGACTTACAGCAGAAAACTGTCCCCAGAAAACAGGGATACACTGGGAAGTCAGTCTAGTGAAGGTCCTTTCAAATTATGATTGAAATAACCTCTCCTCAGACAGTGCAGAAGGAAGCCTTCTCTCACAGGACTAGTTTTGGGACAGTCACTGAACCTTGTAGCCCAGCCAGCCCTGGAAGCCAAACCATCAGCTGCTGCATCAAGGTCACACAAGGTCATGTTTAAAGATGCTGAATGCAACCAGTGGCTTCGGTCCCTCATTTCTTGTGGCTGTACTTTACTTTTACAAATGGTTCTACATTCAGTGGCTATCTGGCAAAGCAAGAGCAAAGAGTTGAGCAGTGAGACCAAGGTGAGCACACAGAGGCAATGGTGCAGGTCAGCTGGCAAAGCCTATGTACTGTGCATACCTTGGCTGGAAGGAGCAGGACCCCGCTGGGCATGCTCAGCTCCTGAAGGTGACAACATCTCCAGAGGCACTCACTAAAGAGTTCAAGGTGCAAGAACCAGTTCTCCTCATTTAAATGGATATTAATTAAAACGCAGTGAAAAACAGCTAAAGGGGGCAGGGAAGGGACAAAAAAAGAGCTGCTCACAGACAAATTGCACGGAGTAGCTCCTGGGACACTGTAGTACCAGAAGGTCCAGCTAAACCACGGAGCAGAGGAGAGATGAAATACCTTTAACTGCAGCACGAGAGCATCTGGGCAGCTGTCAGGAACCTTATATATATGCAGTCCATCCCATTCCTGTGCTCACCACTGCCCAGGGAAGTCCTGTGTATGGTTTTTCTCAATGCACTTTACAGCAAGTGGAACTTGACTTCCAGAACTGTGCTGGGGTTCGTTATTTTTGCCTTATGCCATTTCTCTGTTGGAATATTTTTTCTGCTTTTGTTTTGTGTGCATTATTTTGGGGATATAAATTAAGTACCATGTCCATTTAAAGTGCTGTAAAAGAGCTGTTTGAACTCTCATTCCAGTCCCATGTATCTTAATTCAATTAAAATCAGCTGATGGTTCTGTTTAGAATACGTGACAATGCAAGCAATGTGCTTTTTGTTCTAAATAAATTAGCCACTGTTCAGACAAAAGACACTTGTGTTTTTTGAATCTCAATTTCTTGAAGAGAGAAGGCTTGATGATCAAACTGTGTTCCTCCTCATCTCTTTTTACCTCCTCCAGAAATTCTGAGAAGATACTTACTGACAGTCAATGGAATTCAGCAGGGAAGGGCAGCCCCAAAGACACTGCAACAATTAGTGAAAAAGGGAGGGTGTGTGGAGACTCTTAAGTGTTCAGAATAAGGACAAGGCTGTGGCCAGATCTCAGCAGAAAACTTCCAGGGAGATCTTACTGCTGCCTCAAATGCAAACAGAAGTTTCAGCTCCAGCATGCACCTTCCCGGACACTGAATTCATCACGAGCCCATTACAAAAAACACATTTGGGAGCCCCAGTGCTGAGACCTGGCTTAATTCTGCATTTTGGATGGCCATGGACAAGCCCGAAATCACCTCTAGTTGACACGATGTGTTGCCACTACTGTTCTCTTCTTCAAGAGCAAGTGGAGCCCAGAGCAGAGCACTGCGGCTTCTCTAAGCCACTGCCACATGCTGCAATCATCCCAGCTGCCATAATTAGAAATGAAATCCTGCAGATGAAGGAAAAAGACTCTTTTCCATGTAAGGCCTGGAGCACGAGAGCTGTGAAACACTGGAGCCCATCTGCATGACACAAACACACCATCTGTTGCAGAGTGCATATGTGCCATACTGTACGTACAGGACTTCCCTGACCAGCTCCCTGCTTTAGGTGGTTTCTCCTTAAGACAGCAGGGAAAAGCAACCCACAGCTTTGAAAACAAAATTATCTTCTACTCACCTCTCTTGTGCCCATGTATCACACTATCTGGTACTGATCCTGCACTAACTCAGGATAAACGGATTGACATCCTTACCTTTCCCCTCTTTGTACCTTTACATCACCCAAATCTCATGCTGAATGCAGCATTATTCACTGGCTTGGAAATTCCTCTACAGCAGTTTTCACAAGTGAAGCCTATGTGTTTTTGTGATGCTGCTCTGGAGGAAGGAAAAGCTATTATCCTCTTATGTACAAAAAGCCAACTGCAATGCTGAAATAGTCAACATTTTTTCAAAACGCGGATGCTCTATTTGAAATCTCAGGGCCTGATACTCAGCATTTTTGTAAAGCTTCTGCCTTGATGCATCGTCAGCACATCAGCAAGTCTGCTCTGGGTCTGAAGCTGCACACAGAAAGCCAAGTGCAGGATGACACTCTCACAGGGAGAAGAGCTGCCTTACATGATGTCTCTGGCAACAAGCAGCACAGAAGGACACATTTTCCTGCTTGCATCTTCTGCTTCTTCCACTGTGAGGCCTTTTAAAGATGCAAGAGGTAATGCAGGTACCCTGTGCACCTTCCTCCCTCCCTGCTCTGTCAGTTCCCCCAGCACTAGCCATCTCATGCACTGAATAAGGAAGAGTTCTAAAAAGTCTGTGTTCACACACCAACAAGTAGCTACAAGAGCAGAGAAAGTTACGAAACAGCACAGGATAGCACCCTGCATCAGACTTACACCACCCCATGTCTACATGGGACAAACATCCCCAGCCCCTCTCTCCTGTCCAGCTCCACAGGGTCAGCTCCCAGCCCTCCCCATCAAAGGGTTCCTCTCCTCTAACCTGTCATTCACTTGCACAAAAGCCAAAAAGCTCACCCGAGGCTGAGCGGGTGTCAGAGACTCCACAATCATTACCAGCAACAAGAATTGCTGTTTCCAGTCTCTGAGGTCTCAGCCACGAGCACTGTTGGAGCAAAGACACTTCTCAAGATACTCTGGCTGCCAATATTTTATCTACTACAGAGCTGGTGCAATTTGCACAAGCTTATAATTTAGTCCAATTGGATGGATTCTCACACGGACAGCACAAGTTGCCAGCACCCCTCCCACCTCCAGCAAACACCCTTGCCAAATTATCCACCCCTGCTTCAAAGTAGGAAAGCTGGAAGGTTATCAATGAAAAGTAAATTGTAAGACTCTGACATGAGCAAAACAATGTAATTTCCTCCCCCTCTGTTTTCACTAAAATTTGCCAAAATAATTCAGCCCTAGGCAGAATCTCAGCGTGGAAGAATACCAAACAACGGAGGCTGATAAAAGATATGAGCAACTACAACAAGGTTTTATATAATGGGAAATGTTAGGCAACCATGACTTCAGCCACTGCTGCCAAGCCCTTCGAGATAGTAAATGAGTGATATTTTAACATCACTATTAAATAAATAATAAAGCAAGTAAATAATAAAGTCTGCAACATGACTCATAATATCCTTGGCACACATTCTGATCGCACAGTTGATGAAAGCACCCATCCTCAGCCCCGTGTGTGAAAACCATAGATGTATTAATCAAAACATGCAGGAGCTTGTGACACTGATGTCTGAGCCTGCACATCTGCATCTGCAGTTGGGAGACTCTTGCATGACACAACGTGACAGCACAGAGACCTGGCTGACAACTTTTGCTGCTGGTACCTTGTCACATCCAGGGAAGAGGTAACAATATTTGCCAGGGAAGAGGCAACATATCCTTCTTATTCTTGGACTGATGTCTCTGGACTGTGTGTATACCCCCAGCAGGATGCAGAACTCAGTCTGCCAGCAGGTGAGCAAAGAGAGACTCCTCTGTTTGGGGTGTGCATGTTGCTAACACAGCAACTGCTCAATGGCATCATCTCCTCTGCTCAAACAGTAACGTGTCTATGTAGACCTGGATTTGTTCTGCAGCTTTAATCAAATATTAAATAACTCTGTGAACCCCACTGTTGGTGCCTCATGGAGATCCTCCCCATGCAGGATCTCTTTGTTCCTTGCCTGTGAGCAGCAGGCTGACTGCCTGGTGGGATTGCTTGCTGAAAGGCTGAAACTCCTCCTGACCTCCCTATCTTCCACTTCATCACTGCTCTAAGTCTACCTCAGTCCAGGTGAGCAACCAGAATAATTATTCAGGCTGCTTTCTCCAGTAGAAAGGAAGAGGGCTTTCCCTAAGCAGCTATTTCCCAGCACAAACCTTTCAGATCTCCCCACAGGGTTTATTCTCCGGAAAAAATCAGGGAGCAGCTCGGGACAAAGAAACATCTGAACCTCTCCTTGACTGGGAGATGAGGAGACCATGCAAGTCTGTGTGCAGCTGCCCCTGGGATCAGGAGGATTCACTGACTGTTGAAAATACAGTCGCATCTGAAAAAAACTTGGCAGTTTTATTCCCTGCTGCAAGCTGAGGAGATATGGGACCAAAACAGCTCTCAGGACACTGCTCACAAAGACTTGGCCTTCATTTTCAGGAAGAACACCATTGCTCAGGAAGCCTTCTGTCTCCTTGGTAGTTTGGGGTAAGTTCATGAAGTAATAAAATTCTGACACTGACCCTCAGAAGAGTGAATATGTCCCCAGAACAGTGCCTGCTCCTGCTTCTCAGAGAGGAGATGTTTCCATCAGTACTGAAGAGGATCAAGGACTGTGATTTAATCAGCAGGAGAGGATGTGTTGATGGTCATCAGACCCTAGCAGCTCCTTCTGGATCCTGATTAATGCCCCTTTCCCAAGTGACAAGGATGAGGACCTGGCTGAAATTCATCCCAGGAGGACTGGTTGAACAGCAAGAAGGAAGAGGTCTTTTCAAACAGAAGTTTGAAATGTGTGGAACTTTTAGTTCTAGAGCAAAAGATTTTGACCCAGTTTCAGATTTTAAGTCCATCTCCTAAACAAAAGCAGCTGAAGTTTAAATGAGCCAATTCTGCAGATCATTACGCTGCTATTACACAATTCTTTCTAATCCCTGAAGTGTGGAAGATGTGCCAAGGCCAGCCCAGGCACATCTTTGTAATTTCTGCTGGACTTCCAGCCTTTCCACTGCAGATTTCATTCTGCTAAACCATTCCTGACAAACGCCAAACACTAAAATCTCCCAAACATTTATTGTAATTTCTTTGGGCACACTATCACAAGTGCCTAAATTCCCCTTCTCAGTTGGAGAGCTATCTAGACCAGAGGTCTCCAAATCTTTCAGCCTAATAAACATCACAAAGGCTCATGAGCCCCTACCAGCAGTAAGGGAGAGATTGCTTGTGGCACAAAAGGAATAAAAGTGACCAGCCATCCCCTGCTGGCTCTTCTCCTCCCCTAAGAACTTGGTCTAATCCCCTCCACCTTACAGCCCTGAAAAAAAACAATGTGCCAAGGAAAGGGAGCAACTGCTCTGCATACTGATTCCTCCCCCTGGCTTGGACATGGCTCCTGAAGGACCACTGCCATCCAACTGCTAAGAGCAGCCCCCTCTCAGAGGCTGTGCTAAGGCAGAAGGTTGCTTTTCATCCCTCTGAACTGCCCAAAGAAACCACCAGCCTGGCTGCAGCTCTCCTGGGCTCAGGCAGCACCAGGGCTCTCCCTACAACCTCTTTGGGTCTCCAAAGCCCAGCAGATCCCAAGGGCTGTGGAGCCTCTGTATATTCTCAGACCCTTCTTGAGCCAGCTCGGGTGAGCAACTTCTGCTCATCCAAACATTTTGGGGAGAAGGCAGAGGATGCTGCCCAAGGAGCATATTTCTACACTTCCTCCAACATCCAATGTGCTAACACAGCACCCTTGGGGCCAGGAGGTACACACGCTCACCGACAGCCCAAGGCACCAAGGGAGAGGAGGAAGATGTGCCAGAAATACAGGGTTATGGGAGCTCCCAAAGCCACCCTGTGTGCTCAAGAGTGCCAAGCCTTGAAGCACTGGTGTCTCTAGAAGCCACAGCTGGGAAGGTAACATTACAAACCTATAAAATAAGGTTTTACTGCTGCTGACTAGCTGGGACAGGCAGAACATGTGTTGCAGGGAACATAGCATGATTTTATTAGCAAACACAAAGCCAGTCATGCAGAGTGGCCCAAATGGGGTGGGTTGAATTAAGAGAACAATAGCAGCTCACCAGATAGCCCTTTCTTTCACATCTGCCTGCAGCTCAGTACGCCAGCAAATGCTCAAAGCAACTTGGAAATACATTTTCATCCAAAGAGCCTCCTGTTATTAACACATTAGATTAACATCAAAATTATTGAGAACGTAACCTGTTCCTGCCACCGTTTATCAAATTATTGAATCTAAACCATCAGCACTCAGCCAGCCTCCCCTTTTTGGAAACTCACCTGTGATCAAGTGACTATTTGCCCGGTTTAGCCCAAGCTAGCACTCTGCAGCTCTGCTGAGGCTAAATGGGGTGGTCACTCAGCACTGAACACAACCCTGCCCTGCTGCCCAAGAGCCTGGATCACAGCAGAGCTGTGGACCCCTCAAAGCTGTCCAGGAGAAGATGCACTCAGGCTCAGACCACTTTGAAAGGAAAAAAAAAACCAACCCCAAAACCCAGCCTGCTGCGTCAGAGGCTAATGCTAACCACGTTTCAAATCTGATCCTGGGTTCCAGTTCCCCAAATAACAAAACAATAGACACCAAAGAGGAAAAGTGGAAACTGCTGCTTGGGGAAGCTTGCCATGACATGCTGGCTGGAAGTGTGCTGGGACTAAAGCCTTCTGCAGCCAGGCTGGGGTTCAGCACGCCAAGGCTGGCACCCCCAGCACCCCCTCCAGCTCTCCCTGCAGCACTGATCAGTGCTCTGTGTTCATGCTGCTCACCCAGCCCAGGCTGGGAGGCTGAGACCAGATGAGCAGAAGAAACAGGAGACAACATGGACATGGCCTTGGGATGGAGACTTCAAACAGCAGGCTCTGGCTCTGAATATCTTTGCACCAGGCACCCCTGTAGTGACTTTAGGATCTAGAGCTGCATGGGTTTTGCTTTATGCCTGAGCATGTTTTAAAGATTTGCTTTATGAACCAACCAGGTGGGTAAGCAGGGATGCTGCTGCTGGCTTCAAGCTAGTGTGAAGAACAGTCTTCCTCCTCCTCCTCCTCCTGGCTTAAATTACAGATTTGCCACAGGACACCAGTACAAATGATAAGGCAGCAGCACCCTGGCTTAACCTTTGTCAAAGAATTCCTAATCTACACTAAGATTAGACTTTTGTTCTTCTTAACTGCCAGCTCAACAGCCACCTAGACTGCAGGGGGCCAGGCCCACAAACACACATTAATTACATCAGCTGTAATTCACACCTCTGGAGGTTTTTGAAGGGACTTGTTAAGTGTTTTTGCACAAGACAGCTGGGGGGAAAAAAAAAACCTGGTAACATATCACACCAAAATAGAGATTTCTGCTCTGGAAGGAGCACTATACAGATCAAACCCTAATATCCCAGTGGGTGAATTCAAGCAGATGTTGCAGTGCTGGTCTGTCTGGATCAGCTCACAGAGTCCAACTGGACACCTCTTGGATCTGCAGCAGCAACAATAAAGCAGCCCTAAGGTGAGCTCAGCTCACCATTTCATCACCCCGTGCCCCAGAATCCAGCCCTTTTCCCTCAAGAGGAGCTCCCTTGCCCAGCACCAGCTTTGCCAAAAAGAAGCTAAAACTTCACTGAGGAAGATGCTGTTCCTCAGCATCCTGTACCCGATGCCCATCCCAACGTCGTGGTCCCCCTGCAGCTGAGGGAGCAGGGCCCCCAACACCACTGCTGTGCAAACCCCAAGGAGCAGTGTCCCAGCCACAGCAACCTTTGCACCATGACCTCCAGGTGAGCAGTGTGCCAGGCTCTGGAGAGCCCAGAACCACTGCTGGGGCAGCAGCAGCAGACCCAGGGGCAGGAGGAGGCCACAACCATCTGATCATTCCCTCTGCTCACAACCCTGCAGGGAAACTTCCAAAGATTTAATCAGTCCCAAGCTGGCACTGCACAGCTTCTGAGGGAGGAGGACAAACTTATTTTCCTATAATTCACTGAAAAGAAACTGCAGAGCAGCTCAGTTTGCTTGGAGAAAGCCAATTCTCCATCGCATGGGGAGATGGCTGCAGGAAGGAGGAGAGCTGAGCATCCCTGAGCAGCCAGCACTGCCAAAGCCATGAGGATCCTGACCCTAACCCACCCAGTGAAAAATCTACCTCTTCTTTCTCCTTCAGCCTGGGGACTAGAGAGAGAGAAAACCACCAGCAGCTCAGCTGATGGATGGGCCAAACCATTCCAGGTATCAGAGGATCACCACCCAGGGGCTGATGGGGGAGATAGTGGCCCTAAGCCCATCCTGCAATTCAGAAATGCCTTTCTGCCTCCCAGGAACAGGGTGGCAGGGGCAGGACAGGGGACACAGGTTTTAGCCATTTTTAGTATTCCTACAGAGACCACTTCCCACACAGGAACAAACTTTAAGCCAATTTAGAAAAGGTAAAAACCAAAAACCCACAACAAAAAGGACTAATTGCTTAAGATAAAACTACCACTTATCTCCCAGATGATTTCCCCTGACTCTTAGGTGCACAGCAATTCTCCTCTGAATTAAAACATGAGCTATTTACCCAGGGTGGGATTTTGATGAAGGTCTGTAGGTGTGCCAAGGCAAGGTCGGTAAGGAGAGAGGAGTATTTTTAGTTTTGTTTTGTTTTTTAAAGGCTAACAACTCCAGCTTGGAAAAGGTAGCAAGCAAGCTTTTAGGCCTTCACGTTACCCTTCTGGTCTGCAAGACAAGCAAGAAACTGAAAGTCAAACAGGCTGAGAACCAATGTTCCAAGTTAAATATGATCATCAGATAATTGGAGTGAAAATGCTGCTCAGTGCCCCTGAAGAGGCCAGGGGAGGTAAGCAGGGGGAGAGGTGGCTGAGCTGTAGGGAGGACGGCTCAGCTGGTGCACAGCTTACAACCCGGAGCAACAGCCAGGTGGGACCCTCTGGTCCACGTCCTCCAGCCCTTCCAAAATCCAAGCAGCTTTTGACAGAGGGGCTTCTTTGGGGGAGCAAAGCCCTCCATGTGTGCAGGGACCCTGCACCACCAAGCCTGGGCAAGGGCACAAACCATCCCTCCCTGCAGACCCTGCCCTGGACCACTGGAGCTAGAACAACACCGTGCCTCCCAACACGAGGCCAGACTCTTTCTTTGCATAGCCTGGAAAGAATCCCAGCAATTTCAAGGATGGCAATCTCCCTGCCTGCCATCTCCCTTAGATTTTCAGTGCTGCTCCTCCAGGCTGCCAAATGCCAGCCCGATACCCCCCAATGAGTGAGTTATTGCAAATATTTTCAGGCCATGCTGTCGTGTGCTGAGGTAGAGTCAGGCGTAGAGAAAGGATTCGTTGAGTTAACTCTGTTTTACTCAGCCAGGGGAACAAAATTCATCACCCCCTACAAGTCCATTCTGTTTTCTATTTATACCGCAGCCATTTGGTGCAGGACTCAGGAGCAGCAGGAACAGGTGATGTAATGCACTGTACAAACAGCATTCTGTTCATACAGTGGGAAAATAAAGTGCATTCTCTTGGTTTCTTTGATCACACTTAAAACAATCAGATTAGAAGTCACAGATAACCTAATACATGCTGAAGATGAAAGGACTCTGAAGAAATAAATCACCCAAAGTTAGATATTAAGCAAGATTTCTCTCTCAACAATCAACTTATCTGCAGAGAGAGGAGGAATGACCATGTGGTTTCAAAATCCTGCCAGGCATTTTATTTATTTTTATAATACCATAAAGCTACTCCACCCACTTTTTCAGAATGAACGTTGCATTACACAACACATCAAAGGGCCTTTATGGCCTAAATTAAGCAATAAAATAGTTGAGATTGTGCGTTACGCTGAAATTGGCTGTCTCCTGGTGCCTGGTGAGATGGGAGGTGAACACCCCATGCTCAGAGCACCTGAAGAAAGCTCGGGGCAGCATGGCCTGAGGTATCAAAGTGTGCAACACACACATTTATAGACTAAAGTGAAGTTTTAAGCCTTGGGTGCCCATGGTAACCCAGTCAGGCCCAGGAGATGGTACCAACCCGAGGCATGGCATGGGATTGCTGATGTGTTAACACGATATGGCCCTTAATTTCCATGATCTTTCAGGTTTGGTTTATGGGCAAAGCTCTGTCGGAAGCTGTGGCCTTCATGGATGTGGTTCCCCCATTTTGACAGCAAACCATGCCTTGGGAAAAGGAGATGGGGAAACCCACAGGGAAAGCTGTGAGTAGGTCTGAAGAAGGGCCCACCCATTTCCTGCCTCTCACACCTTGATCAAAATCACACAGAAAACTCAGGATGAATTAAAGCCTCTCTTAACTCCTACGCGCTTTTAAAATTGAAAAATAACCATAAGGTGGGATACGTAAGAATGGTGTGTTGGTGCTAAATGTTTAATTTTCCATCTCTGCCTCACGTCCTTACACAGAAAGGTGAGAAATGAGAGGCTATCAGGAGAGCAGAAAGTTGGCAGGTCCATTGCTGCAGAGCAGGGGCCGAGTTTCCACTGGAGCAGCTCTGGAGACGTAAGAAAAGTCAACTTGCAATGAGACACAAGCTGGCAGGTCCCCCAAGCCTTGGTGCTGTGTGTCCTTCCCTCCCCACTCTCAAAACAAAATTTAAAAAAAAAAGAAAAAGATTTAATTAATTTGGGCCCTATCATGATTTTCTCCAGCCTGACTCATAGCGTTTGATCTCCCAGGGCTGGTGAGAGGTGTTTGAGCCTGCCCTGGGAGCCCCCGGCGCTCCAGCCAAGCACCAACAATGAGCAGACAGACCTCAGGGCCACTCCTTCCATCTATCAATAGAGTCACTGTTGGGTGAGCTGACTCACCACCCTGCCCCAGAACTGTTCGGCACCGGTTCTCCATCAAAAGAGCAAAAATAAAACTAAATAACCCTATGTTGGCGGAGCGTTAGCTTAGCAAGAAGAGGGCTTTTATTTTAAGGTTTTGTTTTTAGGAGGTTCCTCCAAAGGAAGCTCGTGCTGCTGCTTCTGGGTGGCAGAATCAGGCAGGCACCCCGGGGTGACACTCTCAAGTAGCTCCTGGTTCTGATCCATGCTCTAAAGGCACCGTGAGGAGGATACTTTAACCCACAGACTCATGGAAAACACACGTGCACAGAAGTTCTGGAAACCCCCAGGTAGAGAAGGAGAGCCATTCACAAACCAGCCTGTCTTGGCACGGGGCTTCAGTGAGGAATGAGAGGCATTTAATTTTCCCTTGAGGCCTCTCCACCCCCTTACACTGCATGTCAAACCCCAGGACTGGCCACCTCAATCTGCATCACATCTTCCTCCACTGCTGCCCCGAGCTGTGCTGGGGCTCAGCACAGCCAAGCCGAGGTGAAGGAGAGGGGAAGGCATCCTGTGAAACACAAAAGCCAGCCAGAATTACACCACAGGATTCCTCAATAATATCTCACTTCAATTAAGTAAGAAAGTTTAATGCCCCACCAAGGGCAGATGCAGCTTGGGAAGATGACAATGAAAGCTTCAGCACGAGCAAACACAACACGGACCTGGGAAAGGTGAGTTTACAGGGAGACCTAAGCCATGCCATGTACCCCCAACCAAGTCACCCCAGCACCACAAACCCACACTCCCATGCCCTGATCCTAGAGGATTTCCGGCATGGGAGGGTCCAGGTGGGATCAGACATACCTTTAATCTGCAGCAGATCTGTGGTATGGACACTCGTGACCTATTCTCTGCTCTGCAAGCAGGTACCACCACACACTGATGGGAACTGGGACTCTCCCTGTCTACCAGCTTCCTTCAGGCTGCTGAGCTTTCATGAACTCAGGAACATCAAGCAAGCTCTACCCCATCTTCTCATTAACTGCATTTAAGCAATTAATTCCAATTCAGCCTATTCCTCCTGACACTTCACACAGTATGTCAGAAGGAAGAGATGCCACTACCCTGCTAAGAAGACAGCAGCTGTTTGAAGACTGTTTTAGAAAAGTACAAGCCAGACTTCTGCACAACAAGAGATAAGGACAGTATTTAAGGGTTCTTAGTTCTTTGAAGGCCACCAGGACATTACAGGAGAGACCAGTCCCAGAACAAACAAGTCACCTGATGCAAGTACAAGTCGTGGTAGAGTCCCCAAACTTATCTCAATCAGACACTCTTGATTTCCTGTTTGTGGCATGGACAAATAAAAAGCTCAACATTACAGGTAATTATACTTCACAGAGGACAACAATTAAGAAATAGCCAATTACATTTTACAAGCTCAGGATAATCAAAAGCTTCCTCAAATATCTAGAGTTGCAATAAGCACTTAGAAATGGCAACTCCCAACAAATTGCAGGCAATTTAGAGCAATTTACACAGATGACATATTTCCCTACCTATGCTTAAAAACTTCAAACTCGGTTCTGAAAAATACAGCAGGAGTTCCTGGAACGTATCACTGCTGATTTCTAAAAATAGCACATTGCCCATTCCCACCTTCACTGGCCTCAGAGGCGAGCTGCAGGACCTCTGCTAGCCACGCTGCACAGAGAAATGCACCACGAGGAGAACAGATGTTAGAGGATGTGTTTAAAGCCATGGAAGGACCCAAATGTGCATACCAACAAACAATAACAAAAAATCCATTCCTTTTGTTATTTGAAAAATATGCTTGGTTTCAGTACAGCATCATTCAATTTAACCCTTCTGGTTTTTAAAGGAGCAGTCACCTGTTTTATCTGTAGCCCAGAGCTGTAGCTCCCATGCAGTCAATGCATAAGAAACAGGATCCAACAGCAAATTAAAAACCATTAAGTGAGAGGAAAGGAATCATATCTTTCTCATTTTTAAGGCATAACCTTGTAGCAGTCAATGCATAAGAAACAGGATCCAACAGCAAATTAAAAATCATTAAGTGAGAGGAAAGGAATCATATCTTTCTCATTTTTAAGGCATAACCTTGTAGATGAGGTTAAACAATCCCTAGAGGTGCAGAGGAGAGATGGTCAAGGACAGCTGTTATAGGCAGGTTCATCTCTGACTTTTGGTGCATGTTTTTTGGGGGAAAAACCCCCAAACCCGCACTTCTCCTTGCTCATGGGGCTTAAATGGGTTGCTGGATCTGCACTTTTATCTCCGAACAGAGGTCTCATGTTTCCTGATTCTTTCTAGTGATGGATCCCTGCCTCCCAGCCACTGGGAGTGCCATTTCTACAGCTTCATGAGTATATGAATTTCCGTGGGGCTCGTCATCACTGTGTCACAGCTGTGTCACGGAATGCTAGGATGGCACTAACACAACCCATGGTGACAACATCAGCTGGGGAGGGGGGCTTGGTGCAGAAGGGTCCCTTGATGAAAGGCAGAGCTTGTGAACACCTTTTCAGGGCCTGAAGGGGTTGGTTGTTTCATGCACAGCTTAGACCTGCAATGTGAACAGCTGACCCTTAAAAGGAGGAAAAACTTCTTTTCAAACTCTATCTCCATGGCACCATGGCAATAGTATGGTCAGAAAGAGACCTCTCTACCATACTCCAGGCTTTTTCTACTTGCCCTCCATGCCAAACATAGAGTCATCTGATGTTTTAAATGGTGTTCACACTCAGTGCTCAGCACTGAATACAATCCTGTCTGACAAACCTTCCTGTTCTATGAACTTGGAAACTACACCAGTTAGATAATTCCAGATCCTTGCTGATACAATCCCAATTTTGACTGCTTGGTATATCAATGTATGGATGTTCAATTTAAAAAAGAAAAACTATTTTTAAAATTCAAAGAAAGCATATTTTTCTTCCCTGCTAATTGCTTTCTGTGGCTTGGCAACACCTTTGTGGACAATAGGTGTTCCTGCCACTGCTGTCCCATCTGGAACTAGAGGTTTGGCTCCAGTCCCACCCTCTTTCCTCAGCTCAGGCTTCCAGGATGATTTCCAAAGCTGGGAAGTGAGAGGATTATGCTACTCCATGCCACCCGAGGCAACACACTACACCCAAGTCCACAGCCCAAGATGGGCTACCTGGGAGGGTTTCTGACATTGTCGTGCCAAGCCACAGGCAGCAATTAACAAAGAAAAAGGGTTGCTGGTAGCTTGACTGCTGGCAATGTGGTTGATGGCTCCAGACAGAGAACTTGCAGGAGGTGAGGAAAGGGAGCAATTCACACAAAGCTGACTCAGGGCGTCACGTCAGGAACCAAAACCCTGGTGACCTTGCTGAGCCCAAGCAACTGCTGTCTCAACTGTACCCCACCACTTGAAAGGCAAATCCAGTGTGCTGTAGGAAGCACCTGCCCCTCAGCATCTGGAAGAGCTGTGGGCAGGCACTGGAGGACTGCAAGGCCACCCTTCTCACTACCAAACTGGTGGGGCATCAGCCCAACTCTCTGCAGCTCCAAGAAGCCACCTCTCCCAGGCTGAGAGAGCCCAACTCAAGGATATTTGCAGGGGACAGTCAGCTCTCAAGGAGAGGAGCTCTACCACTGTCTCAAGAAAGGAAAACAGATCAGCACAGGGCCAGCTGACTTTTCTGCCATGAGGGCAGCAAGATCAGAAAAGCCTCCTCGAGCCCTTGACAGAGCTGCAGGGCCAGAACATGCACCAGGGCTTTTGCCTTCCTCAGGTCTGAGCATCTCTTCCATCCAGGCAGCGTGGAGGAGCCATGCAGCTTGGCTGGTGACATGTCCCAGGGGCTGAGGGCACCTTGCTACGGTCTGGATCAGAGAACCAAAACACCTCAACAGTCCCAGAGACCCTTCCCCTCCTCTCTCTGCAGTGGAACCCAGCAAAGGGCAGTGCAGGATGCAGCAGGTGCCTGCACCAGGCCTTTTGCTGGAGAAGAAACTCACCCTGAGCCTGATGAAACTTGGAGGTGTTGGCCCTGACACCCACAGGGTGCCAGCTGCCCTCCTGGCCACGTGGGCCAGTGCCCTGCCCTGTGTGGATGCTTATCTGGGCTGGTGAGTCGGGCAGGGTGCTCTGCTAGCACAAAAACAACAACAACAACCCCCAACAGTTTCCAGACAGTTCTTGGCAATCACGGAGCCAGAAAAGCAGGTGAAAAATGTCCCTCTCTCAGTGCAGGCTGCCTTCTGCCCAGTACCACTGGGATGAAATCAAATATACTGAGTTTTGCCCCAGCTGTGCACCTGCAATGTCCCACCCCGTGGAAAAGCACTGTACCTTCCAGTGCCCCTAAAATCAGATGTGACCAGCCTGCCACATCCCAGAGGAACCACCCCAAGGAGTTTCCCTCCCTTCTTCCCCAGACCACTACTATCCACACAACAGATACTGCTGGAGGGAAGTCAGGAGAGGAGAGCAGACACAGCTCAGGGCACGGCTGCCAGGGCTGCAGGCACACAAAGT
Source organism: Florisuga fusca (assembly GCA_038090715.1). NCBI lineage: Eukaryota > Metazoa > Chordata > Aves > Apodiformes > Trochilidae > Florisuga > Florisuga fusca. The sequence goes on from JAAWXA010000038.1 coordinate 1,058,022, forward strand.
TGCTCCACAGCCAAATCTCCACCAGTCCCATCAGTGTGTTTGTGTCACCCAACTGCTATTCTCTGCCACCCAAACCTCCCTGAGCAAACCTGCAGGAAACAGTTATTAAAAGAGTGTGAGGCTCAGCACCCTGCCTAGCCTAGCGCCAGCCACTGCCATGACTGGTTCCACCTCACCAACCAAAGCTCTGGACAGAAAGGCCAGCAGAGACAAAGGTGTGCTGGGTTTTACCTTTGAAGGGATTTAGATCTGGAGCACTCAACACTGACAAACTGCTGACACAGGCATTTACTCAGGTGCATAAACATCACAGATGGCAAACGCCAGCCTTGCAAGAATCCTTCTCCAAAGCTTGCAAGAATCCTTCTCCAAAGCTAAAGAATAAATTCAACATGTTTTTAAATAATTATGGATGAATCATTCAGAAAAAAAAAAAAAAGAAAAAAAGCAAGACCTTCTACATTTTATCTTCAGTGGCTGACACTGATTGTGCAGCTATTTTGGTTTTAATCACATATTCCCACCTACTTGCACTCTGCAGAATACTTCAGGTAGCAGAAAACCTGAAGCACAGGCTGACATTTCCTTTTGGCCCTTGGAAGTGACAGAACAGTTAACACAAAAGTGAATTTATTGGAGGCGGGTGGGGGGAAAGAGAGGCCACGAGTTAATTTCCCTTAGAAGCCCGATGGTCTCCACCCAGAAACCTGCACACAAAAGCATACTGCCTATTAAACTGGTAGGTTAGGTCTGAGACCAGAGCGAAGGTTTGTCAACCATGACAAGCTACAGCTTGTTTAACAGTCGACTGGAGGGTTGAAAAGTCTAATAAAACCAAAGGGCCTTCCATAACAAAGCTGCTGCCACTTAAGGAGAACATTCACACCCATTCGGGAGGGCTTCTTCAAACATGCACAGGTATTTGGAGCTACTGAAGTGAGCAAAGACACACCAAAACCCACCAGCTGGAAAGTGAAGCTGGAAAAAATTGTAGGGAGCAATAAGGAAGATGCTGAGAGCAGTGAGAGTAACTACCCACGGGAAGAGATAACAAAAATGCTGCATGACCTCCCATCGCTTGGATGCCTTTCTAAAACAGACACTTCAGCCTGACCACAAGTTATTGTGCAAGAATCACTGGGTGAAGCTGACTGACCTGTTATCTCCAGGATTACCAAAGGAAAGTTTTCTCATGCCCATTTGGAAAGCTTAAAGCTTGCCTTCAGAAAGAGGAAGGAATGGATGGGGTTTAACAGACTCCTCCAGCATCTTCTCAAATCACCCCCGGGTCACAGACTTCACTGCATGTATCTGGAGGGGAAAACCCCAACGTGACAAATCCTACACTGCAGCGACATACCCCCAAGTCCTTTGCTGCCCATTTCCACCTTGTTTCAAGTTCAATCTGTTTTTGCCAGCATTGCCCATCTTGAAAAACAGAGGGTCAACCGAGCCTTTTCAGAGGAGCTTTTCCCAAGAGAGGAAAACAAAGCCTTCCTGAGTGTGCAGATGTTCAAAGACATGAAAGAGAAATACTTCCACAACAAAGAAGGCAGCTTCTGCCCTTTCTCTTCCTGGCAGAGCCTTGGACAGGCAACAAAGGGGTGATGGTCTTCATCCCAGTGCAGAAGACACATGCTGCACACACCTGAGGCTGCCAGCACACCCAATGGCTCTCTTCTGTGGCTTTGCTCAAGAAAGATCATTTTTCACCTCCTAAGAAATAAATGTTATGACAGTCACATGGACTGAATTAAAAGTACAAAGACAAGCCTTCTTAGCCACAGACCCCAACTTTTTATTAAAAAAATAAAAAAATACATGCCCCGTGGAAATCCAATCTGGTTAGGGCCATAAAGAGAGCAAGAAGGTTCCAAGGTCATGTTTTACAATCTTTTGAAGCAGGAATGAAGCTGATGTCCAAAAGAGGCATTTTGTGCTGCAATCTGCACAGAGCTTCCCTTTCTTCAGCACACTGCAAATGTTACAGTGCAAGAACTTGATGTCTTTGCTCGGGCACTCTTTATTTATACACAATAAAGCCCTTGTGCAGGAGATCAAGGCTGTATTTCATTGATTTGACATGATGGTTAACCTGTGAACTTTGCCCCTGCTAATAGAATAATTTCTATTTGTTGATTCCTCTTTTGGGATCCTCAGGGGTAACAGGCACTTCAGCCCAGCTCTCATTTGCATGTCTGGTGCCCAATGGTTTTACAGCTCTTCCTTCTGCCGAGCAGAACCAGGAAAAAATTTATCAAACACAGTAGCTACAGCTGGATATGGACTCCCTGGATCCTACCTGGAATTCTCAGGAGCTCCCCTGAAAGTCAGCTCTGATTTGTACTTTGCTTGTGAATGCTTAGAGAGGTCCTCAGCTGCCAAACAATCATTCCTGCACTGGATGGAGGTCCCGAAACAACCACCTGGACCAGCCCCTCTTCCAGATAAATCTCTGCAAAGCTGACTGCCAGGCAACAAAAAGACCAAAAATGATGACTGGGAAGGGTCAAGCTGTTGAACACTAAGGGGACAGTTTTCCAGCAGCACTAACCCACTCTAAACTTGGACTTGGGAAGAAAAGTCAATTCCACCTCCCCACTCAGCACCAGCATTTTCTGAACCATTCAGAACCATTTATCTCCATTATCTGCAGATAAATGACAAAAAAAGCAAAACCTCTAGAAAAAAAAAAAAAGAAAATGGAGAGAGGGAGAGGACTGAGACTCTATTCTACAACAAGACAAGGAATATGCATGGGTCAGAGGGCTGAAGGAAGAATAAAATGCAGTAGCTTCAGGTCGTTAGTTCTAGAGGTAGGTCCAGGGACCTACAAGGTCCTGGTGCTAACCAGCAGGTCTCACTGGGCTGTTTCAAAGAGGTTTTTTCCTCCAGCTACAGTTTTGTCCCCTTCCACTGTTTTTTGCCAGGCTAGGTGAAAACTATTAGTCTATTAGCTATTTAGGTCAGGTAAAGATGTTCTGAAAGCTGGGACTTTGAGGACAAGGTTGTATCTTAGAAGCCACAGGTCAAAAACATTCCAGGTCTTACCACAAAAGTGCACTCCGGAGTCTTCAAAGGTAAAATCCAATTTGCACACGGGTTTTACAAAATTCAGATAATCTGACTTAAAACTGCAACTGTTCTACTTAAATTCATCCGTAACAACAGTGAAGAACTGAGACCAGGGCTGAGAGTAATGATGGTTTTGCTTTTTACACACAAGTGTGACCTGCTGCAATTCAACTTCCAAGTGTGACTTTGGGCAAAGCAGCTTGCTCTGGCACACCCCAGAGGGGACCAAGAAGCTAAGGATCTCCAGAAGAGACCTTTCCTGAAGTGCCCAGATGATGAGCAGGGGATTCAGAGCTGCACCAGTGAAGGGGCATCTTTGTCCCCAGTGAGCAGAGGTGGGTGCTGCATCCCCTCCCTGAGCAGCTCAGACCTGAGCCACGTGTGTCCTGCAGCCACAGGAAGAAAATGAGGCTCTTAACAAACGAGTGACCCCCAAACCAGCTGTCTGCTGGGGATGGTGTATTTCCAAGAGGCTTGTCATCTCTGTAGAGTCCAAAACAGCACTTCCAGATGAAGCAGGCAGTGATTAGCTCATTGCTGGCATGGGGATGGCTGGTGTCAGACCCCTGTTATATCTGATATGCTCCAAAGTGTAGCTCTCTGCCAGTGATGTTCCACTTCCAAATCACCTCCACTACCCTGGAAGCAGAGCCAGGACATCCCATAGCCATGGGAGAGGTGGACAGCAAGGCACCAAGGACAACCAGCCTCACCCGTGCCAGGATGGCACATCACCCACTGCCCCACGCCTCAGGGCAGAGCAAACTCTGCTCTCAACCAAGTATCACATCAGAAAGATGCCCAGAATTATATTCACCAGCAATTTGACTTTTTAATCATTTCAATTACTGTGACTAAAACCCTTCAATCAGAACAAAACCAGGAAAAAACCAACCCCTCTTCTTCTGAAACAGCCTCCCTAGCTTAACAGACCATACCAAATCGTGAAGGTTTTTGCTTTTGTGGGCTTCACATATTCCATTTAAAGCAGATAATTAACCTCAGTTTCTAATTTCAAATCCTCCACATAAGGAAGCAAAGTGATTGAATACACTCACTGACAGACAGAAAATTAATATATTACTACAGCTTCTGCATGTGGCTCAAACGACAGGGCCTTGCAAAAGATCTTTCTTCTTTTATTTGACTGATTAACTGTAATTTGCTTAATGGATTTAAGGATGAGCCTAATAATCCAATGGTATTTCCAGGAACTGATTCAGGGTATCAGCACCTCTGAGGGCTTTTTTAAACACAGCAATTTTCTGCACTACACATTCAGCCACTTCTGACACTAGATTTTTTCCACTCATTTTCACAAAATCAGGTCCATGTTTTACGTTAAATGCACAGTGACTGTGTCAGTGGCTTTGCACTGGGTGGCCTCAGTATTCTAATTCCTTGGAGCACTTTCTGGAGGCCCAAACCCCGGGATGACCCACAAGCATGCCATGCTTTGGCAGTCACCCAGCCTGGTGGGCCTGGAGGACCCCTTGCACTGCCTGGGGAGGAGGAGAAGTCAAGAGAAGTCAAGGCCATGGTGTGTTCCCTCAGCACTCCCACACCCTCCTCAGTCCCTTTTCCACCAAGAAAGCCTGGTATAACAGGATTTCACAGTCTGTCTCAATAGTTAATAAATCCAGGATCTAACAGACTATTAAAGGAAAACATCCAAGAGGCAGTCATTTTTAAAACGTCCACCAGTAACTAATTATTCAAGGGATTAGTCCATTATAGGGACTACAAAGAAACTCTTAAAACACAAAGGCAAGCTGAAGCTGAACAGCAGATCAAAACCAAGGTGTATCCAACCCGGAGGCCCACCTCCTAGCAACACTTCACAGAGTCCTGGGATCACTTCAGCTCCCACTCAGCCTTGTAGCACCCAGTTCTTTCTGAAATGGGGCAGGACCCCAACCAGCCTGAGTTCCAACCCACTTCTCACAGCACAGCATCTCGTGTTTTGTGCCATCACTGCAAGCACACACCAGAAGAGGACACAGGGCCAGATGAGTGATGGCTCTGTCTAACCCAGCCACGAAGCCCTCCAAGTGTGGAGATTTGCTGGTGACCCCTTCCTGGGCTGCATCACACTCCTCATGATGACTTTTATCCCCAGTGTCCAATCTCAATCTTCTCAGCACCAAAAAGATGGGGGTATTATGACTCCTCTTTTGTTTTTTTAAGAGAAAAGCTGCTGTAACCCAAGCAAAACTCCATCACAACAAAGCAAGGCAGCTGCTTGCTGGAGGAGGGGAGAAAATGCTACTCATTTATCAAAAAAAGAGTGCTAAAAGCTTAACTACCTGTCTTTAAAAAGAAGCCAAGGCACTGATCCATAACCAAACAACAAATACACCACTTCTTCATCTTGATTTGTGTTATGGGCACAAAAGGTATTCTTCTTCAAATAAAATCCACTTTAAAGCTTGGCAGACACCAGTATAAATACTTTACACTGTTAATATAAGCATTACCATGCTGAAGTTTCATCAGCTTAACAATGTATTGAAAAAAAACTGGCATAACTTCTGTGCAAAACCACCATCAGTCTTTGTCCTGCATATCTCAACAGCGCCGGAGTCACTGAATTACCACTTAGTGCTATTAGCATCAGACCCCACCTCCCTGTTAGACCCACTGACTTCTCTCAAGAACAATGCAGAACCAAAACTATTCTTCTATAACTTATTTTCTTTAAATTTGGAAATAGCCACAGACTCCAAATAGAGCTGTATCAATTACAAGTGGTGTTATGAGCCCAACAATTTTAATTCCAGCTAAGTCAAGCTAAGAATCCAAAGCTTTTCTTTCTGCCTTTATACCCAACATTCAGTAGCTGCTTTTTTTCCCCACAACCAACCTCTCAGGAAGCCCAGCAGCCAAGCTCCAAGATGCACACTCTGCTACTCCAGCTCACAGAAGCATTAGACACAGACTGCCCCTGCATCAGTGTTTATGATTTGGCCTTTCCACACTCTTCAGTACAATTAACACTGATTCCTTCACCACACAGTCTTGAGTCAGACATGCACAATTTAATATTTAATTACGAATGAAACAGCAAACCTCAAAATTAGGTCTGCCAGCTAAATTTTAGCTTCTTCATTATGAAGGCTCAGCCTCTGACCACTGGACCGTTTACACTACCCAAGCAATGGAGAGATCCTGCACCTTCCCTCAGCCAGCCTGTGCTGTTCCTCTCCTTGTTCAAGTTCATCGTTGCACCCTCTCAGACCAGAGGTTGTCACATCTCTCTAAAAGCTCTTTCAGTCATTTCTCCATTTGCTTTCTCTGAATGGCCTGTTCTGGAGGAGAGCTGCACGTCCAGGGAGCCTGCAAGTACCTGGGCACAAGCTTAAGGATTTTTCCTGGTGATTTCTACCAACCCCAGTGGAGAACCACATCACCCATCCTCTTCATTTGAACCACCAACACTTGTGAAACACCATGGGCTTAGTCAGCTCAGCACTCTGGAAATTAAAGCTTAGATGATGTAGCCAGATTCCTTTAAAAAAATAACTGCAACAAACCACATGTGTATCAAAGCCCCTGGTGGGAAATTTCTCCATCTGTGCCTATCAGCTCCACCACAACACTTCCTGATGTCCAGCAACTGGAGATTTTACCTACCACCATGTCCTCTCTCCACCATCCTCCAGCTCTCCTTTACAGCATGCTGTGCACATCAGAAAACTGATTAAAACCCAGAACAACCAGCAGAACCCACCTGCACCCCTCAGCCTGCTGGTCTTTCAGACAGGACAGAGGCAGAGCAGCCCACACGTAACACCCCACGCTCTTCTTCCTTTCCACCCCAGGCACCACCTTTCTCCCAAAGGCCAGAGCTGCCAGGGCTGCTCCCCAGCACTGGGGGAGTGGGAAGGGAACCCCTTCTGATGCAAAGCTGAAGAGACGGCAGAAGAAACCCACCCTAAGAAGACACAACTGCCACCTTTCACCACCGAACACCCAATTTCCAGCTTTTTAAGATGTGGACGTTTGCCTGGGGTGCTGGAAAAGCAGGCCGGGGGGCAGTTCTCAGGCACAGGTTTAATTTCTGCTCCTCAGATCCGGATCCATCCCGGCGTGTCAGAAGAAGGTTAATGAATGATTTAGCTGCCCTCACAACCACGTTAGTGTCACTTTCGGAAGCTGCGAGTTAATGCCCAAGATCTTCAGGGGGTTACCCCCTTTGAAGTTCACTGATCCATAACCAATGCCCAATTAATTTGCAGGAGCCTAACTATAATGACTATTGGCCTTTTCCAATGCATACAAACCCACAGTGGGTAACAGGGATGCTCCTGGCTTCGGGATGTTCTCACATCTGCACACCTCCCAAACACCCAGTGCTAAAAAAGTGTCATCTTCTGCCATTTGAGGACTTTTTTACTTTTGCTGTCCCCAAAAGCAGAGATACCACATCCAAACTTATGAACTTTCTGCTGCAAAAAAATTTGGAATGGATTCAAGATGCTTATTTGCTAACAGAGAAATACTTCTCCTGCCTTTGCTCAGATTCCTCTTTATTTAGGGTTTCCATGGAAGCCAAGGAATAGAAATACAATCTTGGGAAGATTAAACAGACCTTCAGATGTAATGCAAAACAGCTTATTTCAACATTCCCCCAAGAAGAGAAATGAAAAATTCTTCCACGCATAAGCAAAAAACCAAACCAAAACAAAAAGAAGTTTGTGAAAATTTTAAAAACAATTTGGGACACAGCCTTTCAAATGCTGCATGCAGCTACCCGCCCGTTTCCAGAGCTCTTGTTCAGGTGAGAAAGAAAATGAACAAAAAGCTCTGCAGGATAAAGATGCTTTGGTTTCCAAACCAGTTTATTCAAGACAGCTATTGCTATACAACATCCGGGAAGTAAGTTAATTCAACCACAAGGTCTTGCACAAAGAGGAACAATCACCTCATAAATTAGTATCTCAGCAGATTTTTTAGAATAAAAAAATGCAGAAATTACACAGTTTGGCAACATCTTGCACCACGATACTCTGGACACTACCAGAGCTGACATACCAACATTTAGAAAATAAAATAAATCACTGATCTTCAGTTCCTCTAGACTGAGAGATGACTCCTGCACTGGTGAGAATGGTCAGCACTTCCATGCCTCCCTACCCAACGGGTCAACAGAGTGTCAGTAGCTGCAGTGACAGGCTGTCGGGCTCTACAAATTCAGAGTAATGCATTTTTTCTGACCTCCGTCCCCTAGGTAAAAATTTATTTCATGTTGTTCCAATCTGGTATGAAAATGCCCAAAGCTGAGGAACTCTATTCCGAAACGCTTCCATTTCACAGCACATTCCTTAAACCATTTCAAAACCTGGCACAGATATAGTTGGATAATGGGTAAAGTGCAGTTTTTTCTGAAGCTGGAGCTGAGAAGCACAGTGTTGCACAGGGGGTTTTGCTACCTGCCCCAGTAAGGAAACTAAATGCAGCTGAACCTCAAATAAGTTATTTTCAATCTTAAAGCCATTATCACTTACATAAAAAGTTACTTAAATCATAGACTTTTCTAATCCTTTACTTAGGGTGAGTACCTGACTGCTCAGTGAAAATGCACTTCAAGAAACATTCAAGGTTTTTATTAACTCCACAGGGAAGTCTCCAGGACCCTGGGATTTTGTTTTTCCGACTCCTGATTAAAACAGCAGGAGTCCACATGAATTTCCTTTTTTTTTTTTTTTTTTTGTGTCCCCCCCAAGAGTTTCCCATGCAACACCTCCTCCTCAAAATCTATAAGAAACCAAGAATCCAACCCAAAACATTTAGCCAGCTGAAAGGCGCCGAGAGCTGGCGCGGGGTGGGATGCGTTTCCAGCTGCCAGCCTAAAGGGAAGGCAGAGCAAGATTAAACACAGAAATGCTTTTCATAAGGCAGGCAGCTTTGAAGAGGACAGTTCAGCTACTTCATTTCGTAATCTTCACAAAGCGTCAGATTTTAGCCTAAGCAGGTCTTAAAACAAGGAGATTTAAAAAAAAGGAAAAAAAAAGAAAAAAAAAAAAAAGAAAAGAAGAAAGAAAAAAAAAGTAGGAATGTGTTCTGGCCGGGTTCTGTTGATTCAGCAAGGGTTAGACACACACATGCTTATTGATCCCAGAGAGCTCCCTGCTAAGTTAATTGTCTGGAATTTTAACTGAGCTCTCAGCAAGTTTCAAAATCCATGTTGGCTGGAAGTGGGTGGGGGACCCAGAAAAAATACAGGCTGCAGAACTGTGCAACTCCTCCAGTTAAAGAAACCCCAGCAATTGCTTTGATGAAGGGAGAAGCTGCAGCAGGGAACGGTTTTAACCGGATTCAGCGATTCTGACTTGGACGCAGCTGGAATTCAGGGCTGGGAATCTTGTGTGCAAAGCAGCACCATTTCCAGGGAGCTCTGTGATCCCCGACTGACCCATATAAACACTACAGAGGTGGGGGTATCTCCAGTAAAGTGGAGATGGGTAAAGTGCAGTTTTTTCTGGAGCTGAGAAGCAGAGTGTTGCACAGGGGGTTCCAGTAAGCTCCCTGCAGCCTCAACTTCTGGCTCATCACAGTAATTTCCCGGTGTATTTACAAGAAGTGTTGTTTCCATGAGCTGTACTTGCCTGCATTCCTACAGCTGAACACTGACCTGCTGCCAGTGCAGGCTACGGCCAACCTGAAACCACAGCTCACTCAGCTCCCTGCACCTGCACAGGGACTGCCCACCAAGCCCTACCTGCCTCCAGACCACAACCAGCAGGATTTTCCCCCAGTAAGGAACACGCTGCAGGTGTGATCTGGGGCAATCAGACAGCAACAGCCCAAGACACCCTTTGCAACTGCTTCCACATAAAGCTTTGGAGCCTGCTCCTGGGACACAATTCCCTACTGACGCGGATGCTCCCCCGAGAGAGCTCCCTACCACCAAGGCCCTCCAAGGCTTTTCCAGTCCCCACCACCGAGGTCCTCCAAGGCTTTCCAGCCCCCCTGAGCTGTTCCCCGGAGCCACCCTGCAGCAGCAGCCCTCACTCACCTGAACTCCCTGCCCTCGCTGTAGCGCCGGGCCGAGGCGGCGCGCTGCGTGGCCGTCTCCAGGAGCAGCTTCTGCGTGAGCCTGCTGGAAGGTGCTGAGTCCCTGCTGGCCTCGGGCTCGGCCTCTTGGTCACATTTCCACTCCTCGTCCTCGTTCAGAGTCGGCAGATAACCAGGTAGCCCTTTACCTGTCCCAGACCCTGAGCTGGGATCGCTGTAAATTTTGGGACTTTCCCCACCTGTCCTCGTGTATTCCAAATAAATATCCGACTTAAGGAACAAGGGGTAGGTATTGTCTTCTATCATGCACTGGATCTCCGTTTGGGCCTGGTCAAACATGTCAGGGTCAATCTGCAGCTTCATGACACAGTCTTTGATGAAGCTTTTTGTGGCCGGTTTGATCTGCCGGGACACAATGCCGTTGTTGTCAAGGATGTATTTTTTGTAAATGGCTTTTGCCAGCTTGAGTCTTTTTTCCTCATTAGACACACACGGCTCCAGCTTCCTGAAGCCGCTGCAGGCAAACCAGAAGTCCAGCAGATCCGCGCAGTCCTCCTGTTTCAGGAAAGTCCTGAAGAGGTTGATGCCATCTTGGTCATCCAGCAAGGAGTGCAGCGACTCGGCCCACTTCAGGTAGGGGGGAGTTGGAGAAGCACTCCCCTCGGGCTCGTACCCCAAATCCAAATCGGAGCGCCTGGGCGTTGCCGTGGACGTCTCATTTCTAACCACATCGCCTTTGCCGGAGTAGAAACCGTGGCTAACTGGCCTTGGATCTGTGGACACAAGTTCCCCCTCCTCACCAGGAACCGGTGGTCTCGGAGCATCTTCAGTGAAGCTTCCTCCGAGGTCCAAGGGGAAGCCTTTCCCCTGGACATTCATTTTTCCGGCGCTTGCTTGTGCAGTGGGGGATGAGCTGAAGTCTCAAATCACCAATATTTGTAGCTCCAAGGTGAACAAGCTTGTTCACCTGAAACAGATAAGAAAAAAAAATCAGTATCTCTGTACATAAAAACTCTTACGATTACAAACCACTAATTTTGCTCTGCACCATCACTCTATTAATGCCTCTTTTTCAGCAGAATCATCAGCAAAGCTCTCAGAGAGCACAGACCTGTGCTTAACCCAGGTCCACTCTAAAAATGACAGAGAATACCCCCAAACTTCACATCCAGCATTCAGTATCACTGATGTTACACTAAAACAGTGTCCAATTTCCCAACACTGATGTTTTCACAGGCCCCTGGAATCTGGCAGTCCCCACATCCAAGAGATCTACACTGGTGTACCAGACTGTGCCACAGGACACATGCCATCTTCTGAGCTGCTGTTGGGTCCTCTGCACAGCCTACCCAGTGAGCGAGTTCTCATCTGCCTACTGATCTAGGAAATTCTCATCCCGAAACAGGATTTGAAGGCTTGTGAAAAATATTCTGAGAGAAAATCCAGCTAGTCCTGAAAGCGAGACTGCACCTTAATCAAACACAGGTGGCTTTCCTACGCCTGAGTGACATACCAGCACCACATTCCTCACAAATCTCTGTGTTTCAGAAACACACTGCGTCGCCTCGTCTAGCTCTAGGGGAATCCAGATGCATCGTTGACCTCAATATTTTGGGCATCTGGACTGCATTCTTGCTTCAAATGGGCATGTTAGCACAGGAGCTCAGTACTGGCACCGGTTCTCAGAGGCCGTTGAGAAAAGGTTCATTTACACTAACAACACCGCACGCTACGAGCCTGGGAAAATTTCAGGTCATCAAAGGAAGATGAGAAAACCACCTCAAGAAGGAAATCTGCTCAAGTACAACATTTTCAAAGAGGAGCAATGAGTCAATATGGAGGACAGGAGGTGTGGGGAAGGCAGAGAAGGGGAATCCCTGGGCCACTACTTCTGCTGCTCAGCAAGGTAACTTAAATCATTTAAAGGCAGTAGCAAAATTCTTGATTTACAGAAGAGCATCAGCCTCAAAACCTCCAGTACCGCAAAGGAAACATAGCAGGAGAGACACATTTTAGTTCGGTCTCCCTCTCAAAGCTCGCCTGACCCCAATGAACCCATCCTTGGGATGCTTTGCCATTTTTCCCTCATTCCCTCTCCCCGGCTGAACCAAGAACCACCGCCAACGCCGTCCCTGTCCTCACCGCCCACCAACAACCCCAGCGAGACCAGGAGCGGCCGGGCCCGCTGAGCCCAACCTGCGCCACACAGGAGCCGCCGCTTGCCCCCGCACCCAGGCCGGGCAGCCCGCAGCACCCAGCCCCGGGGAACCGGGATGGGATTTCGCACCATCTTCCAGTTGTTGGGGGGGAGTTATCACACGGTTATCGAAAGAAGCACCGGACCTGAGCCCCAACCGAAGGTCCCCACTTGCCTGGGTGCTGGGCAGCCCCCCGGGGCCGCGGCCCCCCAGCCATGTCGCTCATTGTTGCGGTGAGGCGGCGCTCGCTCCTCGCCCCGGCCGGGGGCAGCCCCGCAGGGCGCCCGCCGNACGTCACGCCCCTGATTTGCATACGGGCCCCGCCCCCGGACGCGGTCAGCGCTGGCGCCGCAGGAAAGTTTGCGGCGGGGAAAGAACCGCCAAGAGGTGGCACTGTACGGACTGAGATGGGTCAGACAACATGGAGACTCCGGGGAGGGCGGCGGGGAGCGGGTCTGAGCTGCTGGCCAGGCTGGGGACCGGGGAGCGGGGCTGCCCCGAGCCACGGGTCACATCCCAGGAGGAGGATGGAGGTCCCAGATGCAGACAGACACGAAAAGCAAGGCGAAAAGGGATGATGCACTCGGAGCCCTGGGGCTGACCTCAAGAGAAGAACGTCCTGGGGGCACGTCCTCTAAAAATCAGAAACGACTCGGAAAGATTTGTGGTGGGGTCGGCTTCTGCGTTTTCGTGTCATTATTCTGCTGCATGTGCCCGTTTCCATGCGTTTAGGGAGCACTTTCAGAAGCATACAGCATTTTCCCCCATACTGAAGCTCACAGACATCCATCCCGGGCAGCAGCACTCCCCATCCCACCCCAGCACAGGGCTCGGCAGGATGAAGCAGAGCTGAGTTTTATGTAGCAGTGCAACACTGATCCTGAGCATAATAATAGAAAAGCTGATGTGGGATTCAGCTACTAAAGCATTAAAGGATGGGAATATAATTAATGCAATCAGCCTAGTTTCTGGAAAATAGGTCTTGTCAAACTCTGATGTCATCCTTTGAAGAGATTACAAGTTTGGCTGATAAAGGTTATGGCATAGAAATAATAGACCTGGACTCCATTCAGGCATGTGACTTAATCCATATAGTATTCTGATTAAAAATTAGCACAATACAACATCAAGAGAGACACCTTAAAGGGACTGGGAGCTGGCAAACTGACAGCCATCAATGGGGAATCCTGGCAGAATGGGAGCACTCTCAGTGGGTGTCCAGGGCTTGGATGGGAAGCCCGATGCTATTCAGCACTTCCATCAATGGTCTAGAAATAGATTAAAAAGCCCTGCTGAGAAAAACGCCAGGGCCAGGGAAATGAGAGGGGCAGGAGACACAGACAAGGTCAAGACAGCTGTAAAAAACTTCAGAAGCTGAATTCCGGGCAAATAAAATGAGGTTCAATGTAAGCAGCTGTGAAAGGATCCCTACAGTAGGCACAGAGCCCTTCTGGAAACCCACACTCTGCCAGGGATGGGCTGGGGGGCAATAGGGACAGGGTGGGACCAGCAGGCTCCCCATGGGGGTGTCCTGGCTGGGAAAGGGGATGGGTGCTACAGCAGAACGGATTCCAACATCTGTGTTTCAGAAAGGACTCTGAGAAATTTGAGAGAAGGTAAAGCTGACCCCTGCCTTGCAGGGGGATGCCTGAGAACCACAGCCTCCTTCTCTAGTTCAAAGGAACCCCAGAGATGCATCGATTATAGTGCTTAAGCAACTTCATGGATGAGAGATGATCAGGTATTAAAGAGCTTTTCATCTCCCAGAGAAAGGCCCAGCAAGATTTCATGGCCTGAACTGAGTTTGCATGAGAAACCAGAGCTAGATTTCTCCGTGGCAAAGTGGGGAATGAAGGGATGAGTTTGAAGTGAGGAGTTTGGGTGCACCAAGCTCCTGCCATGCTGGGGAGGCATGGGGGGCTCCACCCCAGCCAGCAGGTCCCTTCCAGGGGTGCAGGATCAGTGGACACACTCTGTGCCCCAAGAAAGCAGAGCCAGTGCTGCCCTGACCACCAAAGGCAGTTGCCCCTCTGTGGGCTGGAAGAGGAGAATCCCCCACAGGCTGATGCCAAGCCTCCCCTTTTTCTATCTGCCTCTTAGCAGGGCTGGGAGAGCCCTGTTTCTGGAAAACAGGTGTTGTCAAACTCTGATGTCATCCTCTGAAGAGATTACAAGTTTGGCTGATATAGGTTACGGCATAGAAAGAGTAGACCTGGACTCCATTCAAGCATGTGACTCAATCCATATAGTATTCTGATGAAAAATTAGCTCCCTCTGAAGCCTTTCACACCTTGGTTAGCCCACATCAAGGAGCCCTGTCCTGTGGGGCCAAAATCAGCCACTTCCAGATTTACTTGGGGACATCAAACAGGTGGAAAGCCAAGGTGAGCATCCCAGCTATGTGAGGGGAGACTCTGCCCCGGGGATTCTTTCAACAAAGGGCAGAAGCCTATGAACCAAACCAGATCATTTCTCCCTTCTTCATCAGTTGGCAGCATGGCCCTGCCTTATAGCTCCCCAAAGCTGCCCCAGCCGAGATGCCACGGGTGTTTGGTGCTGACCCAACACCAGCCTGCAGCTGAGCCTGCCCTCCAAGCCTGGGGGACCCTGTGCCTTCCCTGCCGGGCTGGCCTGGGAGCTCCAAGCCTTCCAGCATCACTTCTGCAGAGGCTGAGCGTGCAGCTTCAGCACTGACAGCATTCATCTTGAGTTAATTCATCTGCTGTGACTCACGGGCGAGGGGGGCCTGACCTGACACCCATGTCTGGCAGCTGGTGGCACCCAGTGAACCCTCCTAAGGCAGCGATGTGCATGGGCGAGGGCCGGCTTCTTGGGCACGGAGACTTTGGGCTGGAAGCGCACTAGATGGTGCTGTTCAACCTTTGGCTGCGACTGGCAGGGCCCCTGCAAGGGCAGGAGCGGTGCCAAATTTCGGTTTTGTTGAGAAACCTTTTTGAAGGCGGAGGACAAAGGCAAAACGCTCTGAAGGGGTAAGGTCCTCCTCTGCTCACCGGCAGAAGCAGAAAGTAGAAAGAGGCACCCTCAGCTCAGTGGCACTGCTGCAGAGGTGACAAGCAAGTGGGAGTGCAGCAGCAGGCTGGCAGGAGAACAAAGCAGAGAGGTGGCCATGGGTACAGCCAGGAGCTGGGAACTCCTGTCCCCCGGGCCAGGAGGGACAGAGCACATCCCTGTGGGAGCAGTGGTGGTGGCCACATCCAGCTGTGCTAGGGCCCGGGGCTGAGAGCCACAGCAGAAGGTGCTGGTTGGAACCCTCAGAGCATCCCCTGGTGCAGGAGGCACTGGTTAATGCCAGCCCCCCCTGGCACGCGTAGAGCAGCAGGAAACACTTTCTGAGTCCCCATGGTAGCCTGAGGTACCTCCTGCTTTAGATTCCCCATCTCAAAAGAGGCAAATGCACCAAAATTTATCAGCTCGCCTGGGATTCGCCTCCAGCACAGGGCAGAGGGTGAAGCACTGCCTGGACACTGAGCTTATGCCTCTTTGCTCAGGTTGCTGCTCTTTTATAGACCCCATGCCTGGAAGGATGTAGGGCTTGGCTGCTCTGGGTGCTCAGGTCCTTCCCCTCCAGAAAAATCATCCCAGGTTCCCAGTCTACCTTTTCCCACCTGGATGCTTGCTTGCAAAATCCCAGGGTAACTCAGGGTAACTCCCCCCTCCCAGGTACAGGGATGGAGCAGTTGGATGGAGAAAAGGTTTGATTCCTTACGTGAAAAACAAGAAAAACTCCTGCCCTCCAGGCAGGGCAGCCTCCCTCCTTCCAGGAACTTCTGGGCAGGAGGGCCTGGGCCAGGGCAGGCAGCAGTTTTTGCAGCTGTCAGAGGTACAGATGCCCGTAGGACAGAGGGAAGCCCCTGTATAACACCCAGAACCCCTGCAGCATCCTGGCACCCTGGCCTCTTCTCCCCAGGGTCTTGGGAGAGACCCCCAGCTCCTGCAGCATCCCCACTTGCTGCTTCCTTTTGTGCCCTCTGTGGCATCAGCCTCATTCCCCCAGCTCTGCCTCAATTTTCCCTGCCTGACAGAGCCCTGAACCTGGCATTTCCCCCCTAAATATTATAGATGTCTTCATGCCATGCCTTGGGAAGCTGCTCTGGACCAGCTGATCACCCAACAAGCAGCCAGCTATTTCTCTCTCACAGTGACAACACTTTGGGGCCAGTGCAATCTCCTTCTGGAAAACCATCTTTAATTAGCAAACTGTCCAATGATGCTCTAGGGGTTGAATAAAACCTGCAGCAAAAGCTGTGAGACTGAGGCTACAGGTGAGCTCTAAAGCTGACATTCAAGTTTTTAAGCCTCGAAATCCCCTGGGCAGGGACCTAGCCTCTTTTGGGACATGGCCCAGGGTGGGAGTGGGCTGTGGGTCACTGCTGAGCCTGTGGTGTTCCCCTCATGCCACTTTTGGGGAAGAGTTGCCTATGTCCAGCTGATCAAAGAGTCTGCTAAAGCCCTGCTGCCCCTGAGACCCCCATGACTCCCCTGGTTTTGCTCACCTTTCTCTGCCAAAAGCCATCACACACACACTCAGCCAGCATCACCACCCCAGGCTTGTCACCAGCAGGTGACGGCGGGTACCCCGTGCCAGTGTCCCACCCCACGCGCCCTCTGTCACCCACCTTTGGGGTCTGGCCCTCTCCTGTGCCCCACACGCCTGTCTCTCCATGCTCCAGACCAGCGGGCTTGCTGCTCCTCTCGGGGGGCCGGGGGTGGGAGGCCATCCATGCACCTCCCAGCAGCACCGCTCTGCAGAGAGAAGAGATGTCAGCTTGTCCCCTCTGGGACCACCCTGCCCAGGAGATGCTTGAGAGGAGCTGGGCTAGGTGGGGACACTCTCCACTCCCCACTTGCATGCTTCTGAAGGACACACTTCATGTCTTGGCCCTCCATGTGATGGAGATATCTGGAGCAGGCTCTGCTCTGTCCCGGGCTGTGCTGTCACTGCCCCATCTCCCAGCACCAGAGCTCTGGAGCTGTGATCCCTACAGGAATGGTCCCACCTGAGAGAGCCAGGGCAGGAGGAACCAGTGGCATAGGGGGGACATCCCTATCCCCACTGCAGACCCCGGGCTCACCCCCTGCCCCAGGGCTTGGCTTGCCCACCCTCTGCACCAGTGTCCTGCAGTGGGACCGGGAGAGGTGGGTGCAGGGTGGGCAGTGGCCCTGGGGAGGAACACAGGATCTAGCTGGTGGCTCACGCTGTGGTCAGCTGCATTGGGACAGCTGGTCCCTGCTGGCAGGATTGTCCCAGAGCAGCCTGTGTTAATTCAACCTGTTGGATCCTGGTGGGAGAGGCAGCTCTGCTTTATCCAGCCATCAGCCACCCCCACCGGCCCGGTGGCCGGGGACAAGGCAAGGCTGGTGTCAAGAGTCCTGCTGGACATATTGGTCACTTTGCTCTGGTAGGTTGGTTTTCAAATGCTGGGTGAGATCTTCTGGTTTAGATGTGGTCACTAGCCTGGCTGGTGAGAACAAGCTCAGCTCCCAGTGAGACCTTGCTGTCTGCCCTGCAGCCTGGCTGTGTTGGTGTGATCCCTAGCAGCAGCCTGGCTTCAGGAGCAAGTGCTTGTCCCCACACTCCTGGTTCACCCCTCCTGGAGGGTCAGCTCTCTCAGGGGGCTGGGAAAAAGTTTTGTGATAATTAAGGTGCATCGACTGTGTTTTGGCCAACATCTGGTGACCAGTGGTGGCCACTTGGAGGCACACTCCTGGCTTTTCCATTCTTGCCTGGGATGAGGCCCACTGACGGTGGATCTGCTTTGATGAGGTCCTTCTCAGGGATGTGGAAGATGGTCAGTGAGCTCTTTAGCATGCAGTTTTCATTTATTGTGAGTCCACCTAGTGGCCCACGGGTTCATGACCAGCTTTGCTGGGTACAGTGAAATTTGTGAGGTCACCTCACAAAAACTCGTGCACCCAGTACAGGTGCTGTCCTGGTGCTGGATGTCAGCTCTGAGATTCACCATTCTTTCCTGCCAGCACTTTTGGGACCATCAGTAGCTGCTTTCTGCTCCTGCTGCCCACCTGGCAGCTCTTCTCCCAGGGTGTGAAATCCCAGGCTGGCTCTTTACTAAAATCCCCTCCTCCCCTTCTGTGAGCATCCTGTGGCCTCTTCTCTGGGGGGAGATGGCAAGAACTGCTCATCAGAGATGTAAGAACGGGGCTGGGCAGGTGTCTCAGGCTTTGCTGTGTCCCATCTCTTCCAGACACCAAGCTTTGGTCCATCCTCCATAAAGCCATGCTGCTTCCCAGACCCTGTCCCCATCAGGACACAGCAGCCACTGTCATCCCCTGCTCTGCAGGGCAAGAGCCACCTTCTGGTGCCCACCCTGTCCCTCTGCAGCCACTTCTGCTCCTGCCAGACGTGTTCTTCAGCCTCCTCAGCTCTTCTCTATAGTGGTGGGAGCAGACAGCAGCCCTGACCCCCACAGCCTTGGCTTTTCTGACCTTAGTGTGCTGGGCTCTCCTCGTCTTCTCCCAGATGTCTTCCCTGCTCTGACAGTCCTTTTGGGCTTTATCTTGCTCATGGATCTCCTCTCAATCTGTCCTTCCATGGGCAGATATTGGCTGGCATGGTGACCAGCCTCAGGAGAACCCATGGCTGGCAAACACGAGCAAATCAGGCCTTGTATTGTGTTTTGTCCTGATCCTTTATAGTTACAACTATAGGAGCATGAGGAATGATGGATGTACAGCACCAAATCTTGCCAGGCCTTGGATTTAGCATCTTCCTGCAGCAGCAGCAGCTCCACCAGGATGCCAAGGACCTGCTGTGGAGAACAAGTCTGGTACAGAAGGTTGACATGGACATGGATTCTTCTCACACTTCTCTGACTCCCCCAGGACCATGACGTGGGGTGAGCACCCATGGGATGTATCTAGAGATTACCATCTTGTCAGCTGTCCCACAGCACCCCAGCCAATGCCACAAGGAATCTCTGCCCACCTGAGCCTTCTCCTGCAGTGGTGCGTGGAGCAGAGGTGCCTGCAGAGGAGATCCAGGGCTCCTTCTTCCTAATGGAGAGACATTTTCAGGTCTCCAGCCCTGAGGATCTTTAACTCAGGCTATTTAGCTCAGTCTCACATCCAACAGCTGCCCGGAGCTGGGCACCTCTCCAGCCCCTGCTGTTAAACCTCAGTCTGAGATAAACAGATGATTTAGCCTGAATTTTCATCTTCTTTCTCACAGGTGGTTTGTGCTTCTTGCCCAGTGGTCTGGCCTGGCAGCTCCTCCACTGGGTCTACCTTTGGATGCACCACACCGGAGCAGCCAGGATTTTGGTGGATGCTCTGGCAATGGGCTGGGTCGGGCAGCACAGCTCAGCAAACCAGGGTGAGCTCCAGCCTTTTGGAGTTTCTGCTTTCATCAGGTGGCATCCGCATCCCTGACACTTGGCAGCCTTGGTGGGTCTCAGGATGGACCATCCAGGGCTGGAGACTCATGGCTTTGCACTCCATATGGGCATCCAGTCCTCGCAGAAACTTTGGGGACAATATTACCACACGTGAGGAGGACTGAAGTTCTGGAGGACTCCAAGTATCTGGGAGCTCAGTGAACGTGGAGAAGCTTGACCAGGGGCTTGCAGTATCCCTTGGAGGCCATTTCCTCTGCTTCCCAGGCCATGTGCATCGGGGTTGCCCATCAGTGCCCCATTAGCACTGCCCCTATGGCTGAACACCCTGTGCCCACCTCAGGGAGCATCTCGGGGTGTGGTGACCTCCCACCCCTCAGGAGAGGGCTCTTCCCCTTTGATGTCTCTTGTCATGAGGACCAAAGCCTGGCCAGGCTTTTTGAAAGAAGCTTTTTTGTCCCTCCATTGCTGTGTCTCCACAAAGATCCTCACTGCTGGGTCCAAGCCACTGGCTTTGGATGGCACTGAGCCACCCAAACAAGGGTGGGAACAAGGACATTTTTGCCTCACTAACATCCTAGGAGAACCACAAGCTCCCGAGTGAGCTCGCCCCCCCTGCAGACCCTGGTTCCTTGCTCTGTGGAGGTCCCTGCTGCCACCAGCCAGGCATTTCCCAGCTCAATCCATGGGTCCAGCTTGGCAATCCATTCCCTCCTGTCCTGCTGTGGACCAGGTCCCCACCCAGCCCTGCCCTGGGGGACTCCAGCACCTGTTCAGGGAAGCCCATTGCTCAGGATGGGCCGTCCTGGTGGCCAAGATCCCCTGCTCACCTTCAGCTTGTGGCTGCTGCCTCAACCCCTCTCCGCTCAGTCCCACCACTCTGGCCATGGGATCCATGCTGACGTCCCACCTGCCCTTTGCCATCGTCAGTATTCATTTTCTTTCCAGGTTCTTCAGCTCCAGCCTCTGCAGGACAAGGTCTTCCCAAGACGCCGCTCCCCGCCCGGCGGTGCCGATCCTCTGCGGCTCCTTCCTCACACCAGTTGTATCCCATGTCCTTGTGGGAAGGTGACTGCCTCCATCCCATGGCAACGGCACCTTCCTAGGGTAAATCCCCAGGGACCTCACCAGCTCAGGATGGCTGATGTGGGAGAAGCTACGCCAGCCAACTGGGAGACATCACCCCAAAAACCAGGCATGGGGCAAACCCACCATTGCAGCCCCTCGGCTGCCGCTGCCCCAGCCCCACGGGGGAAGGCAAGGGGTGGGTGTCCCAGTGGGGTTTTGGGTCTGGGAACATCCCTGTCTCCTCTTTGTGCTCCCCCTGGTAAGCGGCGCAGTGCATATATCAGCTGAGTTCTTTGAAATGAAAATAAAAGTGATAAAAGTCGGGCAAATCCTGGGCCCTGGCCCCCGCCGCCGGCCCAGGCAGTGGCTGTGTCTGCCGCCGTTATCAATACATTATGTATGCCGGTGTCCGTCGGCCAGAGCCTTTTGTTGATGCTGAATATGTCCTGGCCAACAAAAGTGGACTGGATTAGCCACAGTGGATTAAAAGATTTTCTTCTTAGAGTTTACCTAATAATATAACAATTGACATAGAAGGTCTCTTTGAACCCTACACGACTCTCTTATTTTACCATCTGTGAGTTTGCTCTCCGTGCCGCTGATGGGGCGCCCGTCTGCCGGTGGTGGGAACGCTGCCCGGAGCCGAATTTCTTGCCGAGCAGAAGAAAGCAGCTTGGATTTGAAGGGAGATAGTGGAAAGGGAAAGTGGCACAACTTCTGTCCTCCTGCCTTTGTCCTCGGCCCTTCGGCTGGTGGTCCACTGGGCTCGCCATGCCGCAGCGCGGGGAGGGAAGAGACCCAAGGAAGGGTTTGGAGCCATGGGGATGGAGCTGCCATTCTGGAAAGGTCCTGGCTGGAATAAGCTGCTCCATCAATGACGAATTTTGGGAGAGTTGCCCCAACTGCCAGCCGGTGGAGTTTCCTCATCTTTGGTTTCAGCCGTTGGGCTCCGGCCGCCGTCTCCGGTCTCCATTGCAAGATGGGTCAGGCAGAGGCGGCAGCGGCACCGGGAACATGGAGGGCAGTGGCGGCAGGGGAGGAAGGCTCCCCCCAGCATCCTGCGGAGCCGCTGGCCCCCTGCTCCAGCACACCCCGCGTCCCGGCCCCCGCCTTTCATCTCAGACAGGGGGGGCTCCATTCACCAGGCTTTCAGAGCAGCCTTTGGAAATACCCGTCCTCAGAAGTCGCCAGTAATGAGATGGGGAGACGACGAGCAATTTAGGCGCCTCTCTTTCTCACTGGCTTTTTTTTTTTTTTTTTTTGCATCTGNCACTTTTTTTTTTCCCCCCCCCACCCCCAGACTCTTGAACCTATTTCCCTTTCTTGGCAAGTGCGTGGTGGCTGGAAGATGGGAATCTTTACTTTATATTGCAGCTTGGGCTTCCCAGCCTGATTGGCTGCGGCCAGGACCAAATGCTGGTCCTTCCATCCCATCGTCACTATGGTAACCGGCCCCGTTAGGCACCACCGATTTACTTATAATTGCTGGGTAAATAGTCAAGACAGGCCTCTTTCATCCCACACCAAGAGATTGCTCTTCCTCTGTCTCTTTTTTTCCCTTCCTTTTTATTTATTTATTTATTATTATTTTCCTTTTTTTTCCCCCTTTTTTTTTTTTTTTTTTTTGAGGAGGAAGTTCTGAAGAGCAGCAACACTTAAGGAAAACTCTTGGAAGGCTGTTGCAGCAAGCATCCTGGCCAACATTTCCCCACCACACACACAATACCTCTGTGCTGGGGCTTTCCCACACTGTCCTCCAGCCCTCACCATCCTCCTCCTCCAAGGAGCGGCGCTGGGTAGGAATGCACGACAGCCATCCCATGGATGCAGCTCAACATGTGGGTGCCCAGCCAGGCCTCACCACCTGGGACAACCTCACAGGACCCCAGGGCACTTCTGTCCTCACCTCTCATCACTGGCAACAAACAGCAAGGAAAATAGGAGGAAAGGGTCTTGAGGAGAAGCTAAGGGCTGGAGAAATCCTGGGAAAACGGAAAGCTTGCAAGCAGCAGGGTGAGAGAGGAGCAGTGGGGGCTTGAGGGAAAGTGTTGGGAAGCCAAGGTCATTTTCCCATTCCTTCCTCACAGCCATCCAGAGGGAGGAGTCCATCGGGCTGGCTGCAGGAGGAGCAGCAGGAGATGCTGCCTGAGCTCTTTGCTTTGGTGGGGAAAACGGGTGATTCCCAACTGCTCAGTGGGGAGCACAGAGGTGACAACAGATGACAAGGTGAAGCCATCTGAGAAGGGAGCAGCAAGGAGCCACAGGTCTAGGAAGCATCTTCAGGGCTTCTGAAGGGACTGAGGGATGAATCTCAAGCAGCCCTACCTGCTTGCTCCCAGAGAGGGCAGTTTGGAGTCTTGGCAGATGTGGTAATCATTTTCCTGCTCACTACAGGGAGAGCCTGCAAAGGGCATGCCACTAACACTGACAGCCCAGGGCAGCTGGGAAGGCTCAGCTGGAACAAACAGGACACAGCCAGCCCTGGCTCAGCCCAGTATTTCAGCATCCAAGGCCACCAAGCCAGGCCAGCAGAGCTGCACGGCCTCCCGAGCATCCTCCGTGGTTCCCATGGTAACTGCCCGGCTCCAGAGCCTGCTCAGCTTCAGCCACACTCACCCCAGCTCCCACACCAGGCTCTCACCACCCTCCACTCTCCTTCCACTGCTTCCATCCCCTCCTGCCACCCAGTTCCTCCTGGCTCCTCCACCAGGGACCCACCACCTTGTACCCTGCTGCACAGAGCTGATCCACAGCCCCTCCTGCACACCCTCCACAGACCCCCACAGACTTCCTAATTCTGCTTTTTTTTTTTTTCCCCTGCAGAATATCATGCAGAAAACAAGGAAAAACTGGTAACAGGTGAGAGGAGCTGAGCAGGACACGTTTTTCCCACCTCCACACCATGGTAGGTCCCAGCTGGATGCATCCCAGGACTGCCTGGCCAGGCAGCAGCCTGCTAGCCCGGTGCCCACTTCCACGGAAATTTCTCCTGATTTTTGATGCCAGCTCCCAGCTCTGGTCTCAGACTTTAAAACCAGTGGTAGGTACCTGTTGCAAACAGAAAACACCACAGCTAAGGGTTTCTGGAGCCAAAGCCTTGCAGCAAGACTCCAAGCTGGATTCTAATCAGACTGAGAGGTCACAGTGTGAGACAGAGGAGAAAATACCAAGTGTGGCCAGGCTCGATTGGCAGAGCTAGAACAAGGCAGCTGAAAACTAGGAGTGAAGACTTCCCACCACTTGAAAGCTCCCCCCCACTCGTGTGGCTTTCAGGAGGAAGGATTTAGCCAAGCTCAGCTCCACAACAGCCTCAGAAGTCAATGAACGACATCCTAAGGAAAGAAAGAGGCAGAAAGACTGACAGTGCTGGGCCACTGGGACAGAGTCACCCCACATCCTGCTGGGCAGGTCCACCTGGGCCTCGAGGTACCTTCAGGAGGGGTCTATAGCAAGGAAACTGGAAGGAAATTAGGACACCTTGGAATAAATGGGGAATAAACATCTGGTTGTAACACAGAGCAGGCAGGCATGTAGAGGTGGTGCTGAGGGACATGGTTTAGTGGCAGGCTTGGCAGTGTTGGGTTAATGGTTGGACTTGATGATCTTAAAACTCTTCCAACCCAAATGATTCTGTGATTCTATGCTGCAGCAGCACGAAGGGCAGGGCAGCCCCCAAGGGCTCTCCTGACAGCTACTCCAGCAGCTGGGAATGGGGAGGTGATCAGGTTTGCTGAGCAGGGTGAGAAGATGAGGGCTGGGTAGGAGGAGCTGCAAAAAACATCCTAGAGGACTGTCTGGAGGAGTAAAGAGCAGACAGAGTTCAACCTTTATAAAGGCACAGAGGGAAAAATCCAGCCTGACTGTACACCAGGGAGCTGTCCTCTGGAAAAGGAAGAGCCTGCTTCCCCAGGGGATGAGTAATCTGGTGGTACAGAACCCCAGCACAGTGCTGGGGGGCTCTGACCTCCGGGGTGGGCTGCAGCTCCCCCCTGTGCCTGCCCCATCCTCGGATTGTGCTGCTGGGGAAGCTTGGCACATCCCACCCCCGGGAAGAGCTCAGCTGCTCCCTGCCACGCCAGGAAACCCTCTTTCCAGCTGCTCTTTTTCCCTAACACATCCCACCCCACATGTTCCCTCCACCACCTCCACACCCCACCTTTGGACGTGCATCCTCAGGGGCACCGAGTCCTGTCAGGGCCTTCCCCGGGCAGCCGTGTCCCCAGGAGCCCTGTGAGCTCTGCTCCCAGCTCAGAAATGCCATTTTCTGCAGCTGTCGGAGCTTTAACTGCCCAGAACCAGCCCCATTTTCAGCGTTACCATGGCAATGGCTGCCTGGGAGATGTGGGCAGTGGAGATGCAGAGGGCCAGCAGAGCCCAGCTGGACACAGCTGCCTGTGGTCAGTCCCCAGTTGCCCCCCACACCCCCAACCCTTCCTTCCCCAGCCGAGGGGTCCACCCTGAGCCTGTGACCTGCAGCAGGAGGTAACTCCACATCCCACCTGACTCCCTGTATCCAGCATTCCCGGTTCAGCTCAGCCATGGCTGTAGGAGAGGGTGGCAGGAACACCTCAGGAGTAGATGCCATTTGTTTTGTTTTTTTTTCTTATGACTGTACCACAAAAAGCCAAGCCCCCCCCACAGGTCTGCCCATGTCCCTCTCCAATGGGACCCTGCACCCTGCTTGCCCCAGGCTGCCCTCTGAGCCACATCATGCCCACGGCAGAGCCCAGAGCTCTGTCAGGGGTTGCTGTCACAGGACTGGCCATGCCACCTCCTGCATAATCCCTGCAGGGCTGGAGCAGCTGGACGGGGCAAGCACTGGGTCTGCAACCAGCAGGACTGGGAAGTCCAGCAGCCACTCAGGGAGGGCTTTCTGCTGGTGCCCTAGGCCAGCACGCCCTAGGGATGGGTCACAAAGAGACAGAATGTTGTCCTCTTCTCCATTGCTCCAGGCTGCTGGTCATCCAGTGTGATCCAATGGCTCCATCCCCACATCCCTGCCTGCAGCCACTGCTCCTGGAGGCAATGGCTTGGTGCATCAGATACTTCCTTGGCTGGACAGGCTGCAGGAACAGGCAGGATGGTGACCATTCATGCCTCAGGAGGGGAGGGAGCAGAGCTATCAAGCTGGAGGTCAGGGAAAGGCACAAGGCACAGGTTTTGGTACAGCTCCAGGAGGCAGGATGGAGCCACAGTCTGGAGCTCTGCTGAGAGTTACATTAAAATGCATGAGCTGTGCTGGCCCTAATGATGAGCAGAGCTGTCAGACAAGAAGCTTGTCCCAGCTAATTATCTCTAATGAGGGCAGAGTGTCAGGGTCCCCCAGGAGCTGGGCAGCAGCTTCCCACTCAGCTCAGTTGCAGAAGAAGGAGAAGATGAGCAAATGGCATTGTGCTGGCCTAGCTGCAAAATCATTAATTAGGCAAATGTGACCTTCTGTACCAGTTTGCTCTTGAGAACCTGGACTCACCAGAGCTGAGGTACACAGGCAAGGCTTGAAACACCCCAGCTTTTGCCACCCAACCTGTCCCTTGCAGCACTGAGCCTCCTGCACCCATCCAGAGTCAGCAGAGCCCCAGTCTGGCAGCTCCCAAGCCACACTCACCTGGGGGCTCCAACTCACCTTGTCAGGGCTCCAGTACATTCCCATCCCCACAAGTAGCAAGAGAAAAGTCTGGCCTTCCTGAAAAAACACTTCAACCACCCCCCTCATCCCCAGCCACACAGCAGAGCTCTGCAGAGGCTTTGTGCCCACCTCCACAGCACCCCTCCCCTAAATCTTTCAGGCAGACATTAAGGCTCTGGGAATTTTTGCTCCCCTGCTGTCCTACTCAATTCCAGCACAGTTCCTGTGGCTTAGAAACTGATACTGTACACTTGTCCTTGTGGGCTAGAGAGGGGGAACACATCTCACCCCAGGGCAACGTGAAGGCAAAGTCTTTTTCTAGGGTGAGAATCCTGAGGTATGGCCCACACAGTCCACCCTGCAAGCCCTGTGCCTGTCCCTCACCTCAGAGCTGAAGGGAAAAAGGGAGAAGCTGCTTTTTCTCCAGCCACAAACCCACTGCAGGACCATGAAGGTAACAGACAACACAGCACTGTTCAGCAGCATATAATCCTGGTCAGTGCTGCTCAGGCAGGAGGGAGGGCTTCAACACCCACTGCACCTCTGTTTTTTACAAAATAAAACTTTTAAAAGTCACCAGCTTCAAACAGAAACAGCACTGGAACACAAGGGGTCAGAGTGAAGTGGCTGGGGAGCTCAGCCCCACCTGCTGGCAGGCACCACTTCAGGCAGGGGCTTGGGCTCATCCTGCTCCTGGGGCACAAGGATCTCTGCTGCAGAAACCTGGGGACCAATCTAATTACAGCACTGTGTCTCACAGCCCCTGCTAGAAAACACTAATGAGCACACTCATGAGTATCAGAGAAAATTTTACTGACATTCCCAGAATAGGTATTTGGGTTTACATCACCATCAAGCTCTCAAAAGCAGTCAGCTACCTGTACAGGCAGAGGAGCCACACTCAGCCCTACAAGAACACTTTCAGAGGACACAGGACATTCTTTCCTCAGCCCCAGGGAACAGTTCTTCACTGAGTTGAGGCCATCATTAGACTTTGGTAACTGCAACACACTCCTGGGCATGCTCTTCACATGGCCCCTTCCACCCCAGGAGGTTCAGATGACTCACAGGACCCCACAGCTTTGTGCAGCAGGGGCTTTGCTCCAAATGTTTCCTTCCTTCTATTGCTTCTGCAATGCCTGTTCCTTCAGCTGGTTGACAAGCTCTTCAGCATACACCTTAAAGAGTGGGACAGGGTCCTGAAACAAAGCAGAGGATAAAGCAACTTGCAAGGAGTGAACCTGAGCAGCAGGAAGGGCTGAAGTGAAATGGTGAGCCCAGGGAGTCAGTGCTGCAGGGAACAACCAGGCCTGGGGGACACATTTCCAAGAGATGCCTCCACTCCAGGATCCCCTTTTGCCCCAGCAGGTCCCAGGTGCTCCCCCCTCTGTGGCAAGCAAGGCTCACAAACTGAGCCCTGAGCTTGTCTTTGTGTCCCAAAGCACACAACCACATCCACACAATGGGGCAGGAGTTATGAGCCATCTCCCTAAATCTCTCTCCTTTAATTGAGAGATCTGGTTTATAATGTACTTTAACCCAGCCTCCTGTTCTGAGCACCCAAATTTCAAGGGCTCACAGGGCTGCTCAGGGGTTTTAGAGCATCACTCCCACCACCCAGAAGAGCTCAGGCTGCTCCCAGCAGTGGGACATGCAGCCTGAGGCAGCTCAGACACCTCACTGATAAGCACTGCCTTGGGAACTCACCTTTTTTTCCAGAAGCCTCTGTTTTTCTATTGCTTCTTCCAAACTCAAGCCAACCCATTCAGCTTCCTCTTCTGGGATTGCAAATTCCTGTGATGAAAGAAGAAGGTGGGACAGCCTGTCCAAGGGACTCAGATGCAAACCCAACTCACACAGAGATGTGGGTCCAGCAGGGAAGTTATTAAAGACAAATCTCAGAGGCTGCTCCCTCACTTCTGGCAACCAAAGTCCATTCCCCCTCTCTCCTTTTCCCTCTGTGGGGGTCCTGCCTCCTCTGATCAGCCATGTCCACTGCTAGGCTTCTCCTCTGTGCTGTTCTAGGGCTGTTTCTCAGCAAGCTCCATGGATGCTGGTGGTGTTTCTATGCAGGCAACCATCACCAGCTGCCCAAAACTCAAGTGCACACTGGTGGTCTGGGCTCCTCACTGCAGTGCCAGTACCAGCTCTCTGTCAGCAGTGCCAGCCTCTACCAGAGCTTATTGCAGACCCATCACAGCAAACACACAGCCTTCTGTCTTCCTAAATGATCCACACAGAAGTCAGCAGCCCACAGAGAGACAAGAAGAACCTGACAAACAATGTTTGGATCTGCATTACAGGCAGGAGCACTAACTGTCTGTGTTGTGAGGGGCATTATCAGTCTGGAGGAGCAGGGAACACCCCTGCAGACCCCAGCACAGAGACTGCAGGCCAGGCACCAACCTGGTACTTGTTGTAGATTGCCTCCCTCCTGGCAGGATCATCGGGGTGCAGCTTGGGGTCCCGGCGGGCGAGCCGCAGCAGCATCGTGCGCTTCAGATCCATCCCCAGCTTGGAGCACATGTCAGCTTTGGGAGTCTGAGGAAAATGAAGGCTGAGGTTAAACTGTGCCCAGAGATGGGCTTCCAGAGAACACCTTGGCCTTTTGGCCCAGAGGCAACCCCAGCAGGGTACTGTAGAGGCTCAGAGAAAATACATTGTGAGGGTCTGCTCTGCTCTGGGGAGACCCCTCTGCAGTGCTGGGTCCATCTCGGGGGCTCCCAACACGAGAAGGACATGGAGCTGCTGGACCAAGCCCAGAAGAAGCCACAAAGATGATCTAAAGGCTGCAGTCCCTCTGCTCTGGAAACAGGCTGAGAGATGGGGTTGTTCAGCCTGGATGCAGGAAGAATTTAGAGCACCTTCCAGTGCCTGCAGGTGCTCCAGGAAAGCTGGGGAGGGATGGGATGAGGAGTAATGGCTTTAAACTGGAAGAAGAGAGGTTTTTAGGTTAGACATTGGGATGAAATTCTTCGGTGTGAGGGTGCTGAGGCCCTGGCCCAGGTTGCCCCCAGAAGCTGTGGCTGCCCCATCCCTGGCAGTGTCTCAATCCAGGTTGGATGGGGCTTGGAGGGCTGGTGGGAGGTGTCCCTGCCCATGGCAGGGGGTTGGGACTGGATGGTTTCCAAGGTCCCTTCCAACCCAAACCAGTCCAGGAAGAGAGAAAGATCCCAAACGTTTGCTCAGGAGCTCACCTGACCATGGTGCTGATCTCTAACCCCCCAGGGGCACTGCAGCCTGGCAGCTTTAGCCCTGCCCTGACAACACGGTGACACGGGGTGACACGGGGTGACACGGGGTGACACGGGGTGACACGGGGCCACCAGCAGCGGGTACCTGGCAGTCTGGAGCCAGGGCAGCCCCGGGCACAGCTCAGTCCTCACCTTCAGGATGTAGAAGTCGAAGCCATAGGCCTGGTCGATGAGGTCCAGCGTCCGCATGGTGACAGTGACAGTCAGCGTGGTGTCCAGGATCTCGCTGTACAACTGCCGCTCAAAGAGCTGCGGCTTCCAGACCTTGGGCAGCCTGGTGGAAAGCTGCGAGGAGACCGGCACTCAGCACCGGGAATGCTGCCTTCCCGGGGGAATACTGCCTTCCCCAGGGGGTGCTCCTGCCACCCGGGGAATACTGCCTTTC
>JAAWXA010000038.1:1088082-1105492 GCA_038090715.1 Florisuga fusca
CTGCCTTTCCCGGGGGGTGCTCCTGCCATCCGGGGGGTGCTCCTGCCTTCCCGGAGGGGTGCTGCTTTCCTGGGGGGTGCTCCTGCCTTCCCAGGGGGTGCTCCTGCTTTTCCCAGGGGAATACTGCCTTTCCCGGGGGTGCTCCTGCCTTTCCCGGGGGGTGCTCCTGCCTTCCGGGGGGTGCTGCTGCTTTCCCGGGGGGTGCTCCCGCTTTCCGAGGGGGCTGCTGCCTTTCCCAGGGGAATACTGCTTTTCCCGGGGGGTGCTCCTGCCTTCCCCGGGGGTAACTCCGCTGCCCAGGGCTGCAGCAGGGTCCGGGCGGTCCGTCCCCGTTCCTCAGGGGAAGGCGGAGGCCGCTGCCCGCAGGTCCCGGGGCAAGGCCGGAGCTCTCACCTTGTCGTTTCGCGCATAGCGGAAGCCGCGGATCCATCCCTCGCCCCCCCAGAGCCCCTCGTGTGCGGCGGGCGGCAGGTAAACCGGCACCGGCACGTCCTGCACGCGTTCCCGCTCGCCGGTGCGGGGGTTCCGCCGGTACCGCACGCCCAGGGGCCGCCAGTGGACCGGGGTGGGCGGCGTCTCGTCCTGCAGCTCCCGCAGGTAGTGCGGGGGTAGCCGGGAGCAGATGCCCTCCCGCAGCCTCAGGGCGGGCCACAGCCGCGGCGGGAACCGGTGCAGCGGCATCGCCNTGGCAGCAGCACAGGGAGGGGTGGGGGTCGTGGGGGGCGAGGAGGAGAGGGTTGGGAGCAGGAGGAGCCCTTTGCTCACCCTGTTTAAAAAGCAGGAGCTGATGGAGGGAGAGGAGGGAGAGCCATAAAGTGCAGAGCTGAGCGCTCTTGAAGCAAAGGAACAGCCCCATTTCCTGTAACTCAGGAGACGCATCCTTCATAAATTGCTCTTTTTCTCCCCAAAACCACCTGAGGAAGGGGGCTCTGTGGCCGGGCTCCCCGCAGCACGCAGCAGACAGACGGGAACAACATGTTTGAGCCCTTTCCTACAAAACAAGGATGGGCAAAGACATCTCTCCCCAGCCGCCAAGTTTCTGCCCTTGCTTCCTGGTGGCCCACGGGAAGGCGAAGGTGGGACAGAGAAAGGAGAGGGCAGCCATCCTGCGAGCCCTTGGGGATGCTCCTGCTGAGGTGGGGACACTGCTGGTGGCCTCAGATCACCTCAGAACCCATCCTGTACCACCAACACTGCCCGGGCACACAGCCACACACACACCGAACTCACAAAAGGGAGGAAGACAGTGAATACCTGAACATTGAGAGTGCAGCAGCCTGGCACCATCCACACAAGCCAAAGTTTAACCCAGACCAACTCCTGTGCTGCCATGGGCCTTTCAGCTGCTGCTGCTGCCTCTTGCATGTCCCCACATGGTTGGGGTTTTTTTTTCCACATTCCTGCAAAATCTGATCCTGAATCCAGGGCTCAAGTCCTGGCCTCATTCTTCTCCCTCAGAATCAGGACGAGGGAACAGCAGCACTGCCTGTTCCCTCGGGAGAGAGGCTCCACTCCCCTGTGGAGATGGCAGTCAAAGGACCAGCACCTGCCAAGATCAGCTCCCTCCCTCCCCATCAGCACCAAGGGCAGCCAGCAGCACTTGCCCCCCAGATGAGAAGAAATCCATTCTTCTCTTGGGTTCAAATGCTGTCTGCAGGGTGGCAGGGAAGAGCTCAGTGTGGTCTAAGCTCAAGCCTCATGGATGCAGCAGGAGGGGAGGAAGGGTTGGTGCTCTCCCCCAGGGCCACGGGGAGGTGGGGGACAGGCTATTCCTTGATCCAGAACCATGAAGAGCCTGCCCCATCCCAGCAGAAAAGCAGAGGTGGCCTCAAATGTGCCTCCACAAGACAAGCCCACCACCTTCGTCTCTCAACCTGGCCCACGCTGTGCTCCTCCCAGCCAGTGAATGAGCACCTAGGAGGATTGCCAACGTGCCCAGGCAACACGCAACCTCACCAGCCCTCCACCTCTGCCACCAAGAAGTGTCAGGTCACAGCATAGAGCTCCTCACGGTCGTTCTGGCAGATCTGATAGCGACAAGTCAGCTTCTGAGACCAGGCCCAGGGCTTCTTATGCTTGTCCCGAGGAGGAAGCAGGAAAGCAACGCTGGAAGCCACCAGCACATGCCAGATGCTGTGGGTGTAGTAATAGTTCTCATTGGTTTCCATGAATGCATACACTGAGATGGCGATGAAAGCCAAGGTGATCCCTGGGAGGAGGTAGAAAACCCAACGCTTCCATGAGGAGGGGTAGCAGCCATTGCGCTTCACTCCATGGTAAACCTGGGGGTGAGAGAGCCCAGAAGGGTTAAGCAGGCAAGCAGGAGCTCAGGCAGGGAGAAAAGAGGCAGCACTGCCTGTCCCAGGATCATCTGCCAACCTCACAACAAGAGGGTGTACCTCCTGCCCCCGAGACACGCAACCTGCCTTGGGCCCACCTCGTGTCTGCAAGAACTGTGACAGCAAAAGCCCAGCACAGATGCCATAGCTCCTGCCCAGGGCACACTGGACTGTCCTGGGACAAAGCAGGACTGTGCTGAGACCCATCACTGAGGGGTTTCTCAGCTATGGAAGGGAGGGAAGGTGAATCCTTTGCTCTGCCCTCCCTCCACCTGGCATTTTTGAGGAGATCAAGCCCTCCGTGTGGATGGGCTAAAGCCTGGGGTCTGTTCTGCCATGACCACTCTCCAGAGGGGAGCTCGGGACAGCAGGTCCTGCCTGGCTGCCTGTACTTACCCATGCTGCAATCATGATGATGAGGGCAAAGAGGCAGGGACCCATCATGTTCCACACCCCCCTGCGGTCCAGCTGCAGGGACATGGCAATTAACAGGGTCCCCAAGAGGAAAAGGACCTGGGAATGAGACACCACCACTATGGTCAGCAGTTTCCCTGCCAGCAGCTCCCAGCCAGCCATGCCAGGGGCAGGGATGCCCTTGCCTCCTGGCCACACAGCCCTGTTTGCATGCAGCACCTTCAGGAGCAGAAACAAAAGGACCTACAAACCCTTCTCACAAATTTCAGTCCCTTCAGGCCCAGACCTCACAAGCACACAGGTTCATGATTCCAACTCCCAGGACAAAAAAAAAAACAACCCAAAAACCCAGTGGTTTAAAAATCAGAGGGGCCCTGGGTGACAAACAGGTTTTGTCATCAGGCTGGGCCATGTCATTAAAATGCAGCCACCAGAGGGCTTGGCACAGCCACCCATGGCTTGGCTGGTTCAGGGTTACCTGACACTCACGTATTTCAGGATCTTCTTCACCCGGGACATGCACAGGATGGTCACCCAGATGGACACCACAGAGCCCAAAAAGTCACAGTACTGCAGTGTGTCATAGTCCATGATGCACATCACGGCAACGCCTGGCTGGTCGCACGCGTGGTAAAACTGGAGCCGAGGACAAAAACAAAGGCTTGCATGAACACCACAGCAGCACATGGCTTTCTGGGAAGGAGAGGCAGGAGAAGGCTCATCCCAGCCCATGGTAGCCACAGCCCCCTTGGCGGTGTCTCCAGGAAGCTCCACCAAACCACCAATGCCACCAAACGTGGCATTACAGAAAGCAGCTGAGAGCAGCCATCAACCTGCTCCCTCCAGCAGCAGACAAAAGCTTCTGTGACAGCAGCCTTCAAGTGCCCAGTGCTCCAGCCTCACCTCAGCTCTCTGGGGTCCCACCCCCAAATATGAGCACCTGCAGTATGGGTGGAAGAGCTCAGTGAAAGTGATGCTGCTGCCTAGCTCTGAAGGGGCAGGACACATCCATAGAGGTGCTTGTCCAATGATCCTAGAAGCTCCACGTGGAGCTCCAGGGATGGACTGCTCCACCAAGGGCCTCAGTCCAATGCTTTTTTTTAGGAATCTTTAAGAGGAACAATCTAGCAAAGAACCAGAACTACGTTGACCACATGTTCCAAATTTTCTCTGGGCATCAATCCTGCCAAGACGTTGATGCTCAGGGGCAGCTGGCAGGGGACCCGAGAAGAGGCAATCCCTACCGTGGAGAAGAACATGGTGTAGGTGTAGACAGAGGCCTCCACCAGGTAGTAGCGATAGACAGCAACTGCTATGGCTGGCAGGAACATGAGGTTGCTCAGGGTGAGCAGGAGGGTGGCCAGGTTCTGCACACCAATCGACTGGGCCTTGGTATCATCCGTGCAGCTCCAGCCGCCCCAACCTGCAGAGCAGAGAGGTTTGTGTTGGATGCCTTGTCCTCCCACAGCACCCAGCTTCCTCAGGAGAAGCCATCACACCCCAGGACTACTTCCCAGCCTCCTCTCCTTTGCTCCATCAGCCACTCGCACTCCTTTTCTCAGGATGGTCTCATCACACACCGCCTGCTCTGCCCTGCAAGGTCCTGGGGAGCCCCAGCAGAGCCCCATGTCTGCTCTAAGGACATCCCCAAAGTTGTTCCCATGTATGTCCAGCACAGGTCTGTCCAGGCTGGTCCTTTTCATTCCCACAGTAACTCAAAACACATGCCACTTGTGGGCGACACAGTGTTTGAGGCTCAGATGCTTCAGATGATGGTGTAAACTGGGCACGAGATCCTTATTGATCCCAGGAACCAGAGTGGAGAATGATCCACATCACATCTGGCTCCTGTCACAGCAGGAGGAGAGACCACAGCCTGAGGGTGGGATACTGAGGACTGAAACAGAAGGCTGAGACAGTCTTCCACAAACACAAACCTGCCTTTTTTTTTTTTTTCTTCTCTTTTTTTTTTCTTCTTCTTTTGGTAATTTAATTATTTTAATTCAAGATGAGGATGCCCATGCCCTTCTTCTGGGGAAAGGAGGTCAGTCAGAGGGCAGCCAGGGTACGTGCAGGCACACCACAGTGAACAAGCAGAGTTAAAAGACACATCTGTCCTACTGAAGTGCTCCTGGAACCCAAGCCAGCAGCTCGGCCCCTTCCACTGGCTCCCTGCCAGGCAGAGCCAGGGAAGCTGCTTTCTCCAGTTTATTTCTGGGTCACGAATATGCAGATGGGGCAGTTTGCTCCAAGTGATTCAGCAGAAAGCTGCCCTTAGCCCGATTCCCTAGTTCCCCTGGGGTGCTCTGGGCTTCCCAGAAGCTGGCACCCCTCAGGCAAACTGGGCTGCTGCTCTTTCCATTCAGCTCCTTGCCATGCACCAGCACTGCAGCAGAGACAGGGACATCCTGGCTGGGGACCAAAGCAGCAGCAAACCCCCTTTTGCCTCGTCCTTCTGCTGAGGACAGGTGCATGCACCCACCTGAGCACAGCAGAGCTCTCATCTGCCCTTCACCCCAGCCCCCCCTGGCCCAGTCTTCTCATCTCATTAAGATAATAAGCAGGTGACACAGATGTTCCTGCTCCAGGGGCACCTCAGAGTCTAAAGGCTGTGTGCTGGGTCCTGGCAGGAGACAGAGCACCCTGCAGGCAGCGTCACAGCCGGTACCAGGACCCTGCAGAACAAACTGCCCCGGATGGCAGGGATCTGACACCAGCACCTGCGGGCAGCCCTGCTGGCATCTGAGCTCTGGGGATGCTCATAAGCATCTCTCCAGGCCCTGGGGGACTCCCAGCTGGAAGCAAAATGACCCAGCAGCAGAAAGCTGAAGCTCGATTCCCCATTTTCCCTGGGGTGCTCTGCGCTTCCCAGAACCCGACACCCCTCGGGGCAGTCAGGATGCTCCCAAAGAGGCCACCACAGGTGCTGAGGGCTCTTTGGGTGGATGCTGTGTCCCCAGGCTGCCCTACCCAAACACCACCACTGAAAACGTGGCCTCCCCTTGAGGTAAAAGCACTCACCAGCCTTGCAGCTGCAGCCAGCATAGAGGTAGCCGTGTCGTCTCAGGAGGCTGCACTGTCCATAGGGCCCACAGTCATTGAAGCAGGGGGTGAGGTATGCAAAGACAGTCACTTTGGCTTCTGCAGTGTTACATTCACTGTGAGGAGAGCAGATGGGGTGGGTTCCTCCTGTCCTTGGGGTCACCAGGTTCCCAGGGAGCATTCTGCTCTGCAGGGTCAGGCCACGCTCACTCATGCGAGCTCCCTGCTATTTCAGGACCTGCTCCATCCCTCCCAAGAGCTAGGAGAGGAGTTGGTCAGATGGGTGGCAGCTCTCCCAGAGCTCCTCAGCAGACCCCAGCACTGTTTTACAGCACGCACTCAACCCTTTTACACAAGGAACCAGCGGGAAGGGAAACCACAGGAGCATAGGAACATCTGCCTGCACCTCAGGGACCCCTCTAAGGCGTAACAGCAGCATTCTCAGTTACCCACTCATCACTTCAAAATCCAGCTGGGAAAAGGGAAGCTCCTCCAGACAGGCTCTGCCACCCACAGTCTGCATGAGACGTGCCAGCTCAGCACCAGAGATGCTGTGTGGGTGCTCACGGGAGAGCAAGCTGGCACTGCCACCCCTCTCCTTCCCCCTCTGCAGCCACAGCTTCACCCCTACCAAGTGAGATGAGCCCATGGCACAGCGATGAGGACAGGGGCTGGGTCCTGCTCAGAGCTGCAAGGAGGCAGAATGGGCATGCCCCAGGGCAGGCAGACACACCAGACTCACCCCTGGCCCTGCAGGCAGATGAGCTGCAGGGAGAGGAACCAGTCATCTGTCTGGGGGTAGAGGACAATCAGCATTGCTTCTGCAGAGGATGTGCTCACGCTCAGAGGGTAGCCCTGGAAAAAAGCTTAAAGAAAAGAGGGGGCTGTGATGGGCCTGCACTAGGGGAGAAGGGCCCACAACAATCCCAGGCTGAGACTGATTGCAGTGGCATCAACACTCCCCTGGCTCCTTGCTGCCATCCTCAGAAGACTCCAGGGACAGAGATGAGTCTTGCTCCCCAGACCCTTGTTTTTAATTTCATCTCAGCTCTTGGTACATGCCTAGACTGCACAGGGCACATGGAAGAAGCTGTTTGCTTGGCTGGTCCCTCTAGTGCAGAGCTTAGCTTCTCTGTCACCAGCCATGTCTCGACCACCCTCAAACCTCCTGCCAGTAGGGTTGGAAGAGCCCCAGCTGATAACCAAACCTTCCTTTGGTGCAGGCTAACTCCTGCTGCCAGACCAGCACCTGCACCCCAGCACCCTGGGCACAAAGACATCAGGAGGGTTCATGCCAAAAATCAGCTTCCCCGGGACACCCCACAAAGCTCCATGTCAGATACCAGGTGGCAAGGTCTAGAAGGTCCAACAGCACAGTCCTGGGCTGGTGTAGCTGAGCTGGCAGGAGGTGACAGTGTCTCATACCTGTGCTGCAGTTCCGTGTGGCATTGAGGGACAGCACCGGGGAAGCTGCGCTCACACACCCCACCACGGTGGCATTGGCCAAGCTCACAGATGTCTGTGCAAACAGAGCAGTGGACCCGTGTCAGAGCACCCCAACACCACCCTCCTGCACAATTCACCCCCCACCCTGCCCACGGTATGTGGGAGGAGCAGGTGACATGAAATCCTGCAGAACATGCTGACCCATCAATTCATCCGCTCTTTCTGGGCACACCCAGGTAACCCTCACCCTGACCACATCCTGACTGAGGGGCAGGAGAGCCTCCCAGGGGGATGCATAGGGGGAACTCATCCCAGCCCATGGCTTTGGGAAGAGCAGAGAAGCCAGAGACAGGAGGACACCAGGACTGGGTGCTGCTCCAGCCCCCAGGAAGGCAACAACCAGCCCTTGAGACAAGTTTTAGGGGGGCTGAATTTGGGGTGTCAGTGGAAGAGTTTGGGAATCAGTGACTCAGGCAGGGAAATCCTTGGGTTTCCCTGCTCAGCATCCTCTCCTGGTGGCAAGATGCCAGCTCCAATGGAGAAGATGGCATTGCAGCTGCTCCATTCCCATCCCACGTCACTGTCACCAAGTGCCAGCACACTGTGGCATATGAACTGGAGCTGGCAGGTGGGACACTCTGGAAGCAGCCAGTATAGGCTCAGTGTTTTGTGACAACAAAAAAGAAAGGGAAATATTCTCACCAGTACCCACAGCCCCCTGGAGCCTGCCAGCAAACCAGCCCGGGAGCAGGGACAAAGCCCCTCAAAAGGGAAGACAATCCCACCCACCAGCCTCTGCACCTTGTTCAGCAGGAGATTGACCACGAGGGACCCCCCGCTGTCCATGCCAGTGTTGAGGTTGAGGAGGAGGAGGGTTGGGGAGATGGTGTGCACGGGCACACTGGGGCCGTTCAGCAGCCGGTAGCGCACGGACACCACGTCCAGGTCCTCCCGCACAACGGGCTGGTTCTGCAGACAGAAGCTCCTCTGGGCAGATGCATTGTGTGAGGCCTCTCCTGAAGGCAGAGCAGGGCTCCCTGCTGCTCCTGGGCTACCTGGTCTGGGACCAGTTTGGCTCTGGTTGAGGCTGCTGAAGTTAACGAATGAACTGGTACTGCCCGGTCTGCAAGCTGCAAAGCAAAACCAGGGAGGAATCAGCAGAGCCAGGACTAGCCCCTCATCCAGGCAGGGCCCCAGCAGCTCCAGACCTTCAAGTGACAAAGTGACAGCACAAACTGGGGGTATTGCAGCTGGTTCAGGCCCTGTAGTATTGGCTACAGCCCCTGAAAGGCACCACGAACTCCAGCATCAGCTTCCACAGGCTGGGACACTGCTGGAAGCCAGACTGTGGTACAGGGGGTGGAAGCAAGCAGGAGATAGAGGGAAGCAGAGAGGGAAAGCAGAAGGGATAACTCATCACCACAACACACCAAGGTGCCCAGGAAGTGACCCCTGGCCAGTGGCAGAGCACAGCACTGAGCTGTCCCATCACCAAAGGCCACATAAAAGTCTTTACCAGTCCCCCAGACCTGGGCAGACGAGGCTGAGGAGAGAAGCTACAGGCACAAACCATCACACCACAGAAGCTGGAGACAAATGGGACAATTGGGAGGCTCTGCTGGAGCCTTCCCATTGCTCCCAGAGATTCTCGTGCACCCCTTTAACACCTTGGCTGCCAGTGCCAGGCTCTCCAGCACATGGGATGAGGCCATGCTTTAAGGAAGGGATGGCAGAATCCTTGGAGAAGAAAAAAACTTCTAAAAATGTGCTTAGCCGGTGAGCTTTCCAGACTCCAAGAGTCAAACAGGGATCATAATAAGAGGATGCAAAGGTGCCTATCACAGCCACAAGAACCTTGTGACCTCCTGGGTCACAGGGTGTCACCTGAAATGGTGACATCCCCTCACTAGAGGCCAAGACATTACCCCAATAAACCTCTGCAAGATGGTTTTCTGTCTGGAGCCTGGGTAGAGCCAAACAACAGTCAACATATCATTACAGCCTGGTGCATCTATCTAAAACTATTTTCCCCACCAAATTTTAAGCCAGCCACTGCTTCCCAAACATCATTGCATCAGAGTCCCTGGAATTTTCAGGCATTTCCAAACCAGGCATCTCCAGAGAGTACCACCCCTTGGGTGAAGACTAGAGCCTTCCCTTCTGGCCCCAAAGCACCAACCAGGTCTGAGCTCCTGAAGCAGCCACCCAAAGTCCCAAGAGAGACACAGTGTTCTCCCTTGTCCTTCCTGTAGAGCTAGAGAAAGTGGCAGCCCACCTGTGAAGGAAGCCAGCATCTCCACTGACACATTGGCAGTGCCAAGACTCTCCACCATGATCTGCAGCCACTTCTCCCAGGGAGGGGAATCCAGGGCCAGGCTGCAGCTGGTGTTCCCGGTGCAGGTGACAATTTTCTGGAAGGACTGGGGCAGTGTGATGGAGCCCAGCACCACCCTCACAGCACACGCTTTCTGCTCGCTGGTCAGGCAGCTCCGCAGCTCCAACCGCATCCCCGCGGCGTGCTTGGGAACAAAGACCCTGCAGGGGGAGGGATGGCAGCTCACCCGGGATGTACTCTCAACACAACCCACCACGGTCTCCAGGGCTCTGTAGCAAAAACCAGTGTCATGGTTTAAGCCCAGAACATCCCTCCCAGCTTCTTCTGCACCCCCAGCCCCCTCACTGGTGGGGTGGGAGAAGGCCTTGGCTCTGTCAATAATGAAAGCATCCTGGCATGATCAAGGATGCTCTTATCAGCACCAATCCAAAACACAGCCCCATACCACCTCCTGTGATGAAAACTGTATCCCAGCTGAAAAAAACCCAAAACAGCCCAACTAGATTGCCCTGATTGGCACCGTGAAAATCCTTCCCAAGGGAAACATCTCAAAGGAATAAAATTTCCACAGGTGAACCTCTAAGACCACCTGGGAAGAAGGTGGAGAAAGGCACTGGTGTGGTCCCCGTGCAAAACCCTGGAGCTGGAGCTCAGCAGACCATCCGGGAGATCCCTTGCCAAGGGAACAAACGTGGGGCTAAAGAGCCCCCGTGGGAAATCCCACCCCTCCTGGCCCCAGCCTTTCCCCCCACGGCTCTCACTCACTTGACGTGCAGCGGCTTGGCAGGCGAGGGGATGGTTTGTGGCACAGCAACCCCGGGCTCCAGGACAGGCATTTCGGGGAGACGCAGCACAAACATATCCGCCTGGAACATGTAGGAGCAGGGAGTGGAGAAACCCTGTGGGGAGAGGGCAGAGCAAGAGGGGTCAGCTGTGGGGTGGCACTGGGAAGGGGAGGCCTCCCCCCCACCACCACCACCCTGGGCAGGAGCCTCACCTTGACTTCGATCCTTCCAGCAGCCTGGGGGAGATGGGCAGCGATGAACCAGTCTCCAGCAGCCGGGGTGGAGATGTTGACAAAGGTGTTGTTCTGCACGGCACCACGCAGGGCCATGCTGAGGCTGTAGGAGGGAGGGACGGTGGCGTTGGCAGGAAAACGGGTGCCCAAGGGGTTAATCACAGGGGGGGCTCCGTAGCGAAAGTGCCTGCGAGAGAAACCACAATGCCGATAAACCCAGGGATGAAAAGACCACTGGCAAGATAAACCGGGATCCAAACTCCTCTGTCGGACGCCCAGGGATGGGAGAGGGAGCAGGCTGGGAAAAAAAAACCCCAAAAAACCAGCACATTTTCAAGTGGATCACAAAGCCATCATTTTCCTCTGGTGAGGACTGGCTGCTGTTAGCTTACCCGGGATTTATTTAGAGATTCGTTTAATTTGGCTGCTTATTAAGATAAGGATTTACATGGCTCCATCAAGCCTGAAAGCAAATTTCCACACTCAGTAAGGTTAAGCGTGACTGACGTCAGGATCCCAGCACTTCTGCTTTCCAGATAAGCAGCCCAGTGTTCAGAGCAGCAGAAAAGCAGGCAGCTAAGCAAATAGGTGAGATATTTACTTGGGCAGCCAATTTGGCATTTAATTTCCTTCCTTTTGGAAGCAACAGATCCGGAAAGCAGACGTGACAGGTGAGGTGTTACTAACCTGTTTGAGCTTAGCTGGCCTGGTCTTCCTTTCTTAGGGTATCCTTTGGCTGCTGCCTTGTCCCTCGCATCCCCAGACTATTGAAAACCTTTCTGAGAAGCAGAAAGTAGGAAGATCACCTGTGCCAGACTGCTCTGGAGCAGCTAAGAGCACCGTTCTGTCCCCTGGATGGACCGGTGAAGCGCAAGCCAAGCGGCTTCAGTCACTGCTGGGACATCTGTGGAGTGGGTGCCAGAGACCCACGTGTCTCCAAGGGCAGAACCTGCCCAAGAAACTTGGAAACCTCCCAAGATATAGCTCAAAGTCTCACCCCACCTGCAAGTTTTTGACCTCAATTTCCCCATCAACTCAAGTGCTGCTTTAAGCAGCGTTTCTTTCCCTGGCACTGAGTTTTCAGTCTTCTCGTGCTCGTGTCTGCAGTACTGGGCATTCCTCTCCTACCCCTGCTCCACACACAGCTGCATCCCTCACAAAAAGTATCCCCAGTCTCTTCAGTTCCTCTGTACTGGGGAAATTGTCTCTAACTGGTTCAGGTCCTCCCAAGTACCTTGCAGTCCTGCCACATCCGTTGGTACCTTGCACAGGATCCTGACAGGCACAGGATGGTCCACAAACACCTTTGCTTGTGAGCAGCAACACCAGCCTGGNGCTGTAGGAGGGAGGGACGGTGGCGTTGGCAGGAAAACGGGTGCCCAAGGGGTTAATCACAGGGGGGGCTCCGTAGCGAAAGTGCCTGCGAGAGAAACCACAATGCCGATAAACCCAGGGATGAAAAGACCACTGGCAAGATAAACCGGGATCCAAACTCCTCTGTCGGACGCCCAGGGATGGGAGAGGGAGCAGGCTGGGAAAAAAAAACCCCAAAAAACCAGCACATTTTCAAGTGGATCACAAAGCCATCATTTTCCTCTGGTGAGGACTGGCTGCTGTTAGTTTACCCGGGATTTATTTAGAGATCCATTTAATTTGGCTGCTTATTAAGATAAGGATTTACATGGCTCCATCAAGCCTGAAAGCAAATTTCCACACTCAGTAAGGTTAAGCCCCAGCCCCAAGACTACTCCTTTTTAATAACCATCAGCAAATTCCCCATATAGGCTGAATAATCAACAAAGAGCTTTCATTTTCTAGCTAAGATCTGCATCTTCCCTTTTCCCTCTTTTAAGGACGGTGGGACTGAAAAGATGCTTAATAAGGAGCATCCACGTGACTGACGTCAGGATCCCAGCACTTCTGCTTTCCAGATAAGCAGCCCAGTGTTCAGAGCAGCAGAAAAGCAGGCAGCTAAGCAAATAGGTGAGATATTTACTTGGGCAGCCAATTTGGCATTTAATTTCCTTCCTTTTGGATTGCACTGCAACAGATCCGGAAAGCAGACGTGACAGGTGAGGTGTTACTAACCTGTTTGAGCTTAGCTGGCCTGGTCTTCCTTTCTTAGGGTATCCTTTGGCTGCTGCCTTGTCCCTCGCATCCCCAGACTATTGAAAACCTTTCTGAGAAGCAGAAAGTAGGAAGATCACCTGTGCCAGACTGCTCTGGAGCAGCTAAGAGCACCGTTCTGTCCCCTGGATGGACCGGTGAAGCGCAAGCCAAGTGGCTTCAGTCACTGCTGGGACATCTGTGGAGTGGGTGCCAGAGACCCACGTGTCTCCAAGGGCAGAACCTGCCCAAGAAACTTGGAAACCTCCCAAGATATAGCTCAAAGTCTCACCCCACCTGCAAGTTTTTGACCTCAATTTCCCCATCAACTCAAGTGCTGCTTTAAGCAGCGTTTCTTTCCCTGGCACTGAGTTTTCAGTCTTCTCGTGCTCGTGTCTGCAGTACTGGGCATTCCTCTCCTACCCCTGCTCCACACACAGCTGCATCCCTCACAAAAAGTATCCCCA
Source organism: Florisuga fusca (assembly GCA_038090715.1). NCBI lineage: Eukaryota > Metazoa > Chordata > Aves > Apodiformes > Trochilidae > Florisuga > Florisuga fusca. The sequence continues at coordinate 1,101,250 of JAAWXA010000038.1, forward strand.
GTCTCTTCAGTTCCTCTGTACTGGGGAAATTGTCTCTAACTGGTTCAGGTCCTCCCAAGTACCTTGCAGTCCTGCCACATCCGTTGGTACCTTGCACAGGATCCTGACAGGCACAGGATGGTCCACAAACACCTTTGCTTGTGAGCAGCAACACCAGCCTGGCTGTGAAGCTTCCTGCAGTGTTTCTAAAGTGTCTTTTGGACATCCCATCTGATAGAAAGCCCTAAATCCCCTGGTAATGTGGATACAAAGCACTCCTACAGGTTTAAACACAGATTTAGTGCTTGTACGTTAAGAAGTTACGGCTGCTACAACCGGGGAACAGACACCCAGCCTCCTACAACCAACCACAGCCAGGAGCAACAAGGACAAGAGGAGGCCAGGAAGTCCACGTGGGCAAGCACAAGTGTCCCCCACGTGGGATGGGGACATACATACACTGTGATCTCCATGTTGGTGCACTCAGGTCCTTTCCCCCGGGATGCCTGCAGGAGCCAGCGAAGCAGCACGGTGTCTTCTGGCACACGGAAGTGGAAGAGCTTGGCATTCCCATACCAGCTGTAGAAGGACAACTTCTGTGCACTCTGAGAGAAGTACTCAGAGACATAAAGGGAATCTGAAAGGCAGAGAGAGCAGGACAGTCACTGGGGTGGCTGCCAAGGGCAGGCTGAAGGGTTGCACCCACACATGGAAGCACACGTGAGTTTCAAGGCTATTGGAGAGAAGCCCTTTGAGTGTCCCTCATTTCTCCCCCCAGTCCTGCTAGATACATGGTGATCCCCATTGTTCCTCCAGCCAGAACTGCTACAAAGCCATCATCTGGAGCCAGGGAACACTAAAAGGTGCTTGAACCGTGTGAGATGTGCTCTGAAGATGACAGATCACTGGAGACACTGAGGAGGAAAAGGTCCAAGGGAAGGCGATGGAGCAGGCACCAGCAAATCCAGGGGCAAACGGTGCAGAGCAGATGGGTGCAGGTAGAACAGGGGTGCTCTGGGCTCCAGCAGCAGTTTATGGAGCCAAAAGGCAAGAGCTGTGCCCTTGTCTGTCTCTGCTGAGTGCACAGGCTGATGTTTTGGGTCTCACCCAGCTTGGGGTACATGTCCTGTGTAACATGCTGTCTTCCTGTGGCATGCAACCTGATGAAAATGCATGTGCTGCAAACCTACCTCTGCTTTCAGATGTGTCATCTGAAGTCTAAAGATTTTTCTACCTGGAAGAAAGGCTGTGAAAATGGCCCTAGGGAAGGTCATGCAAGAAGACAACAGCTACTTGGTCAAAGTGCCATCAGGACTAGCTAGACTGCCTCTGCACAGCTATCCCTACAGATCACCCCAGCCTGATGAGAATCTCATCTGCAAAAATATTTATTACTGTTGTTGTCAGCAAGAAACCTGCCAGTCTGCAGCTTGGGGATGGCAATGAAACATCACACCAGTGCTGGGAAGGGGGAAAACCTCCATGGACACATTGGAGCCAGGGCACCCACCTGAAAACAAGTTTCATAAAACTCAGCAACTCTCTGCTGAGTCCTCCCAGATACTCTGTTTGTACTCTGGAATTCCCTGGACTGGGGAGAAACCGTGGCAGCCCACCGAGGCAGATTCCAATCAAGCAGCCAAAGTGTGGTTTAATTTGCCTTCCTCCAACACCATCCGGGGCCGTGGTGGAAGCACAGAGACCCAACTGAGTTTATAAGAAAGACAGCAAAGAAAGAGGAAAACAGTCCTCAGGCAGGAGAGGAGCCTTGGGATGTACTTAGTGCAAAGAGGAACCTAATCCTGTCAGGAATTATGATTCATGCCCGAAAGCAGGATGCACAGCAGCCTGCACCCATGGCACTGCAAAGAGAGAGGAACAGTCATCAAGGGTTTAATCCCCTGGCAAATGACCAAGCCAAAGCCTACGGGCACCCTACAAACCCAAAAGGGAAAGGAGGAAACAATCAAGCAAGAAATACCAGCTGTGCAAGCCAACTGGAGGATTTGCTCTTGGAGGAAGAGCACGGCCACCTCGCCACAGGGGCTGCCCCAGCTCCACACCTCCAGGATCCAGCCAGGTCCAGCTGTGCCAGCAGCTCCTTAATGCACGGGGCCAGGAGAGGGCACGGGGAAGGGTGAGCCTCCAGCAGGACAGCCTGTGGGCAGAGCTGTCCCAATCTGGTCCCCACGTTGGGGTTATGCTGCTCTCCCAGGCCAGCGAGGAGCAGAGACCACAAAAGGGCCTTTTCAAGCCAAGGTTCACTGGTTGCAACACCAGCAGAGTGTGGGGCTATTGCAGAGAGGAGCTGTGATCCCCTACGAGCCTGGTTCCAGTTCTGTTTCACACACAGGAGCTCCAGAAGGAAGCATGTCTTCAATCCATGGTGTCTAGACCCCCAGCTGCCCTCCACATGCACTCAGCACTGGAACATGGGATGCTGGGACTAGGATAAGGGTAGACAGGGACACAAAGCTTGATGAGGAGCTGGGAAAGCCTTGGTCCCTCTCAATGCAACAGGTCCCATCAGACAGCCTGCACGGGGATCAAGCCTCCTGCCTTGACATCAGCTGTTCCAACCCAACAGGCTCAGCACAGCCACCAGGCATGGTCTCCACCAGCCCAGCATGTCCTCGTGGAGCTGAAGCATGATTTGTGTGGTTTTTGGGGAGGAGAGGGCAGGCAGGCTGCAAAATTAAAAACTCGAGCAGCCAGGTTTTATTTATTACAGATTAGTCAGTTAAAGGGACTGAGCCCAGGGGCAGCAGCAGGCAGAGGGCAGGCTGGCAGAGCTGCCCTGCCCATGGGCTGCCTGTGACCAGGTGAGTGGCAGCTGTGCCCCTACCCAACAAAACGTTGGGGTGGACAAAGTCCACTTGCAAAGGGCTTCCCATGGGGATGATATGCCAAGGCCCAGCTTGCAGGCATCTCTGCCTCCTCTACCTGGGCTGAAGAGGAAATACCACCGGCAGAGAAACCACATGGCAGCAGAGAAAAGCCAGACAGACAGGTCGAGGGGTGTGCTCCTGCAGCCCATTTGCATCCAGAGTGCATATTCCAGTGTGCTCCCTGTGTGCCTGGATCAGTGTGTCCTGCACCAGCCAGGGAAGCACCTGGGAAGTCCCACTCAGCTGTCCCAGGGTGTTCAACAACCCTCGAAACCGAGGGAGGGAGTTGTCAAGGGGATGCTGTTTCCATCCTCTCCCACAAAGATCTCAGATGAGCAGATTTCAAACGTCTTATGCGAAACTCAAAAGCATCTTCAAGACAAGAAACAAAACCCAGTAGAATCACAGATGCACAGAGAGGAGAAGGGTTATTTGACCTTCAGAATCAAGAGCCACCTGCAATAGCTTGGATGTGCCTGTCCAAAGATGATCTCATGGTAGTCAGGGAATGACACCTTGACTACTGGTTCCAGGGCTTCCCACCAAAAGGAGGAAGCCCTCCTTTCAAGGCAGACACTGTCTGAAGCTACAGAGATAATTATCAGTCCAACTTACAAGAAGACAGGGCTATGTGGCAGGATGTTTGGCCGTTTATAATGTAACAGAAACCTTGCTACTTTACCCCGGGTCAAAAACCCATCTATAAACGTTCCAGAAAGAAGACCCCTCGCTCTGATCTCTCCAGCTCCCAACCCTCACCCCCAGAGGCATTCCCACAGCCAGCAGGATGGTGCTGAAAGGAGACAAGCCAACCACCACCCCTGGAGAGCAGGGCAGCCCTCCAGGGCTGGGAACCCAGCTAGCAGGATGCCAGAGAAGGGTGGGCCTGGGGCTCCCCGGAGCACCTCCACGCTATGAGGAAATGATAGCCACCAGCAGCAGTGGGTAGCCACCGCTGGCATGAGCCCACCGCCGTGGCAGGGTGAAGCAGGCAAACACACTCACCTCCCCGAAACCTTCCCACCCCCCCCAGCTTGCTGGTTGACCCTCCGGAGGGGGAGGCAAGGTTCCCGGGGAGCAGAGACCACAGCATCCCCGTGACGAGCATCCCCCCGGCCCTGCCAAAGCCCCCGCTGTGCTGCCGGTAAAGTAACCCGAAAACAAAGCGAACCCAAGAGAAACCCCCGGGGCCGCCGCAGCCGGGGCAGAAACCCCTCCGGGAAAACCCCTCCGGAGCCGGGCCTGACCCATCGCTGCTCCGCCGAGGACGGTTCGTGGAGCCCCGAGCACCCGAATCACCGGGGAAATCACAAACCCACTTCCAAGCCACCTCAGAGGGAGCCCCGGCAGGAGCTGCGGGGCTCGGGGCAGCTCCG
>JAAWXA010000038.1:1105500-1117683 GCA_038090715.1 Florisuga fusca
CCCCCCCCCCCCCCCTTCATCCCTGCGGGATGCTCCTGGATGAGTGTGGGGACCCCTGTGATCCCGGGGTCCTGGAGCTCTATCAGCTCCCCAAGAGCCCGTAAACCCCGGAGAGCCCCATGACCCGCAGACATCAGGGGTCCTCCAGCACCCTGAGAGCGAACAGGGGGTCTCCAAACCCCAGGAGCCCCCTATAGCCATGGGACAGAGTAGGGCTGGTGCTGCTGCTGCCAGGCTTCTGCCGGGGGTGCAGTAGCCTCCTGGCTTTCCCTCTCAGTGACGAGAGAGCTGAATTTAAGATCAGTTCAACCCGGTGAACCCAACGTCAGTGTTCCTGCAGCTGCCCACCGTGTCCCAGCTCGGAACTGACAGTGTCAGGGTGCCCTAACCACCCCTTCCCAAACGTCAAGGTTCTGATGATCTGAGCAGCTCAGCTTTTCTCTGTCCAGGGAAAAAGAGCTGGCAGAGAACCTCACGGAGAAGCTGCATGTCAGCAGGGAGCAAACCCGGAGAGGCCCAGCCCACAGATCTGAAGGGAGTTTATAACCATCCCTGGAGACTCCGATTGCTCCCTCAGCTCCCATGTATTTGCCACGTTCACAAGACTGACAGAACAACTGGCTTTCAACTCATTCTCTGATTTTCTGCTTGTCTGCAAAAGATTCAAGATGTAATACTCAAAGCAGATCTTTATCTTCCATGCATTTTCTTTGTGACCTTCTGATGAGTTTGTGTTCTCCCAGACAATAATGCAGTCTGGACACAGTCTTTGGCCATTTATAATGTAACAGAAACCCTTGCTACTTCAGTCGAAAATCCATCTGTAAAGGTTCCAGGCAAAAATCCCAGCTGATGGGTCAGCTTGGTTGAAGACTTCAGACCTGCTTTCAGTCAACCACAGACTCCCTGTGGATAGACTTACTACCTGAAGAGCTCAAAATCTTTGCTTCTTGTGCTCACAGGCCTAATATATTTGTGATACATTTATTGGGTGTGGGAAGGAAGCTTCTTCCTAACTAGGGAAGAGGCAGTTACTTTCTGGAGGTTCTGATCCCACTGAAAGCCCAGACAGAACAGCTCATGAAATCAATAGCTAGCAATGGCCTCAGCTTATTTAGGAGAAGGCTTCCTTGAAGTCAGCCCAGGAGCTTGAGAAGATGAAGCATGGGATGGGAAGGGACTATTCTTCTCATTCCCTGCCTAGAACTGTTAATTTCCATTTATCCTTGTGCAATATGATCCTTGGATGTTCAGACTTTTCCTTCTGGAACGTGCCTGATGACAGGGTCAGCTTTCTCCTCATATTTTTGCTGGGCATCAGGATATCAACCCCTTTCTGCCATGCTGATCCTTGAGGCCATGCAGGCACTCAGCAACAGCCTGGTCCTTCTCTATGGTGACAGCACCCACACTTTTTTTTTTATTTCTTCTTTTTAATATTTTGGCCATTAATAAAAATTCCAAGGCCAGATTCTATCAGTAATCTCCCTGCAGCCCAATAATTCTCTTTAAACACTCCTGTTTTCTTGAACTCTAACTTACAACTCTTTTACTGATCCATATTTTCTCCAGGCTAAATCCCATGGTCTCAGCACCACATGATGCTGCTGTTACATGGCTCATGGCTTATGGCAAAGCTCATGACTGAGATTCGAGATCTTGACCTGCAACTCAATGGATTTATCTGGTTTTATGTCACTCATGCCTATTGCAAACATCAATCAAAGGCTTCTTCAATGGGTAGTCCTCTTCACCCTTTTTCATTATCTCCTTGTTATCCTTTTGATATTAGGAAATAACACTCCAGGTAGGCATTCCACTCTTTTTCTCCTGTTTTTCGTGCTTCTTCAGATTATAAAGTAATTTTACAATGCTTTCTGTAAGGAAATCTCTTCTACATTAACTTTGAGTTTTCCCAGCTGACTTTGCTGGTTCTCAAAAATTGTTCAGCAGAAAGAGGAGCAAACAAAAACCCCTTCTGTTCTAATTCTACATTCATTTAGCCTTCAATTCCACTTTAAATCTATCAGCTCATCTTTAATCAATCCTTAGGAATGACCTTCTTGCAACACTGTCTCTACTTTCAATTATTTTCCTCTTAAAGGGCAAAAAATGAGATCCAAAGTCAAAAGTCTGAGAGACCTGAGCACAGTTCGAATCACCTAATGTGATGCTGAATCACATCAACAGTATTGCTCCTCTTCCCCAAGAAAATTCTCCACTGTATCCCCTATCCCCACACAGAAGCATCCAGGGGCACCCGGGTCACCCCCAGACTGCTCCACACTCATGAGGACACTGAAACATATTCATTGGCTTTAGTGACTCTCTGGGTTGCTCCTTTCCCCTTGGGCTCAGCAATCTCAGAAACAGGGATGAGTTTGAACCAGGGAGGGTGATATTTTCTCTCTCTGGCTCCAGAGCTGGAGCTGAAGCTTCCTCCACTCCCAGGGACAGTGCCACACAGGTGGACACATGCAGCCAGGCAGAAGATGCAGCTGCAGTGATACCTCCCTCCTCTTGTGGTGTCAAAAAAACCTGCAGTGCTGCTGCCCGTGCCAAAATCCAGGGGAAGGTGGCTGTGCCAAGCCCAGAGCTTCAGACTGGGTGGGGACACCCTGGACTCTGACTAAAGAGCAGGTGCCTGTGGGAAGGTTTGGGCTCACCACATCTGCATCTTGCTCTTTGGTCTGCAGCAAGCTCAGCCCCTCCTCAGCAAGTTAGACACAAATAGAAGACCCTGCTCTGGGGAGTGTATTTCTGACAGTGTTTCAAACAGGCCTGGGGGGAAATCTAGACTATATACCAAAAATATCTCCTCATTTGGAGCTATGATCTGGAAACATAAATAATGGTGGCCTGTCCAAATGGAATCTGTGGAGCTTTAACAATGCTGACCCATGAATTCTGATAAATATACTTCCACTATTAATAATGGCACTCAGCTGCTCAACCATTGAAGGAGGTATAAAAGCTTTCTGGCTGAGCAGCTACGATGCCCATTTTGCTGTATTGCTTTCCATAAATCCATAGCTGGGATCCTCTGGGCCATGTGCGAAGGTCCCTGGAGAGCACAGAGCTGGCACAGTCTGCTCCCCCATCTCTGTTTGTCTGCTTCTGCTAGGAGGAGTAAAAAAACCCCACACTTTAACCACCTCCAGCCAGATCCTCCTTCAACTGAGTCTACCCAGCAGCTCATTGCCCATTGAAGCCCTTGGGACAGGGGAGCTGGGAAGGAGTGTGGTGGAGAAATGTGTCCCCAGAATATGGACCAAAAATCTGCTCTGAGAACTGATGTGCTCTTAATTTGGAGAGAAGCATCAGATGATGCTCCTTCACTGCAGGAGGGTGGTGCAAGGCTGTGTGATGTAGTCTGAGGGATGGAGCTTTGCTGTGGGCAGTTTTCAGTGTTGCCCACAAATGGCAAGACAGGAGGTCAGATATTTCAGGGTAGATAGATACAAGGTGGCATAGACAGGGAAATTCCAGCAAAACCAGAGGAGGTTGAACTTAAACTGCCTATTACAGCTCAGGGAAAAGACTCTGGAGTCCTCACTGACTGTTCACCAAAACTGTGGCCTTGATGTGCACCAAAAAGCCAGGAAAATGTGTGAAGTCATCAGGAAGAGCTCTCAGAATAGAAGAGGGTGCACTCAGCTCTGTGCAGTTCTGGCCTCTGGATGGAAGGACACAGAGTCCTGAGCCAAGGAACTGAGGTGATCAAGGGGATGGGGCAGGTGTGGGTCCTGAAAAGTGAATGGGGACCTGGTGCTCATCTGATTCTGCACTAAGAGGCCATCGATGGGTCCAGTAAATTGGTTTAAAATGGATAAAAGGGACTTTACATGGGGCAGGAGGGAGAATGATCTTCTGGAACTTGCTGCCACAGGAGGCTGTGAAAACAAATAGGATCAGCAGGTTTATAAAGGGTGTAGCAAATTCATGGACAGGTCAACAAACAGATGCTGAAGGCAACAGGCAGGATTGTACCCTCTGCAATTGCTGTTATTGCTGCTGTGGATGCTGGAGGGCACAATCACAAATGGCTGGGCTCATGTGCTCTCCCCTGATGGCTTCTCCTGCTGCTGAAAACAACACTGAGAGAGAAGAACCAATGCTCTGACCCACAGACCATTTCCTGTGTTCTCAGACTCACCATCCCTGAGAAAATTCAGATGTTCTCAGCCCTGGCTGCTGGGTGGCACAAAGAATGGGGAACCAGCAGGCAGGAATTTTTTTTTTTTTTTGCATTTCCATTCAATTCCCATCTCTGTAGTGAAAATCTGTGGCCATGGAGAGCAGGCCTGGCTGAAAAATGCTGTCATGACATTGAAAAGGGTGATAGAGTTGCAGCAAAAATCTGCCTAGATGTAATTATCCAAATGACGTGGTCAGCCACAAAACAGGTTGGAAAGCCAGTGCTAATGATGTGGAAAACTTCTGCCTCTCAGTTGACAAATGGCCCCAAACCAGCAGAGGTAGCAATGAGGAGGCATCAGAGGCCAACGTCATGTTACCAGAGATCTGCTCTTTACCCCTCCAGATGTATAAAATCCAAGATCTACATTCTCTTGTGACCATCTCCAGGGACAGGGGCTTTGTGATGCTTCTTGCCTTTGTGGCCACAGGAGCTCCCAGAAAGAGAGCAGGGCAGCCCTGAGGGGGATCATCAAAAGGGTTTTTAGAGATGTTACTTGCAGTGTAGAACTTGTTGTGATGGCACAGGAGATCAGAGCACGTTTGGAGTTGTGGGAATGCTTGTTTTTATCAGTCCCATCCTGTGTGGAGGGGTTGGTCCAGCTGGGCTTCATGTGGCTGCTGCCCTGGGAGCAGCCTCTGCTCTGAAAGGAAGGAGAGAAAAGATTGGAAGTCTTTCATCCAAACTGGCAGTTTTGTGTGAAGGCTGACTCTGTTTTCTGTCTTCTACAACCAGTTTTTTTCTTCCCACTGGCAAAACAGCCAGTGGAGAAGAGGTGATAACCCTAAAAAGTGTGGATAAAATCGTTGCAGTATTTTCAGATTGCTTGCCTGAAAAAAAATTCCCTTTACCTCAGCAACTGCTTGAAGTCATCTCCACACAGCCAGTGTCTTTGGGAAGTGGTAAAGGGTGATGGAGCTGCAGCAATGAGACAAGAGGGTGTCTTACCATAGCAGGGTAAAAAGAAGAAAGTAAGGAACAATAAATTGTTCAACTTCAAATCATAGAAAAAAAAAACAGAGGGACATTTAATCGAGGTAAGAGATGAGTAATAACAGTAACCATTGCCCAGAATGAATAATTTCAGGTGAGTCTGGTTTCCTTCTGTGACAGATTCCAGTCCTTGATTCAACATCATTATCATTCACTGTTCCTTCATCAATAACTTAGGTGTTGTAACAGGGACTGTGCTTTTTAAATTCATAGATGTGCTGAGCTGGAGGGGCTGCAAGCACCCAAAGCATGGAGTTACAATCCAAAACCTTCCAAATCCAGGTGGTCAGTTTGGTGTGGAAAAATGTGACATTTAGGAAAGAGTACCTGTCCAAATACATGTCAATCAAACTGCTTACACAGCAATTTTTCAGTAAAAGCCCTATAGTGAGCTATGCTATTGGCATATTGAATGCCAGTACAGGATATATTAATAGAAGATCAGTTTGGAAAACACACGATGTTTTCCTTCCTCTTTCCAGCCAGAGGATCTCTCAACTGGTATCCTAAGATAAGCTTCCAGAAAGAAATTAATTCTCCATCTTCCCAATGTTTCTCTGATTAATTTTAAATGGGAAACTCCTGGTAAAACCCTCTAGGATGCTTGACTTCCTCCAGGAATATGCAGTTCTGTGTCCCTTTCCAGGATGCACGGTCCAGGGCCATGGAACAAGCACTACCAAGAGGAGCATCCAGCCTGGACAGCATGGTTTGTGGCCCCTCAGGAGACTGGCAGAAGTGTTGTGATGAGGTAAATCATCACCATCAAGCTTATTTGCTGAGGTTGTTTTAGTTTTCAATAAAAATGAGCTCTGAGAAGCCATTTCCCTTGGTGTGACTGTGATGTAACAGAACACTGAGTTTTGTGGGTATCTTTGAACTCGAGATGCTTTGCCCATCAAGATGTTGAGGAGTGGCAAAAAATGTCCCCAGATCCTGGAGGCATCAGAAGAGGCTTTTGTCTCACCTGAAGAAGTTCATCTTCCTCCTTCCCCTGACGCTGCCTGCTGTGATTCTGCCTCCAAGGGGCTGAGACCCCCCCAAACCCACCTCCTCCCCGTCTCCTGGGGGCCACTTGGGGCTCCTGCGGCAATGCAGAGGTTGCCTCCACCTCCCCAGCACCGGCCTTAGCAACATAAGCTTCAAAACCAACCTGGGAGGAAAGCTCTGGGCGCTGCCGAGGCGCTGCCCGCATCGCCCGCAGCTCCCGCAGCTCCCGCAGCTCCCGCATCTCCCGCGGGAACGGTGCCGCGGAGGGAGCCCCGGCGAGGGAAGCTGCTGCCGGAATGTCTGCCCCGTGGTGTAATCTCTGTCCTGGGCCACACGAAGGACACCGAGAGTGGCCTCTGGAGAGACCCCAGGGCTCACATGCCCCTGTGCCATGGGCCACCGGTGCCCGGCTGCCGGGGCATCCAGCACTGAAGTGGGGTGCTGGGGAGGGCTCCTGCACCCCTCCCAGCTGGTCCCAGAGTCCCCAGTATGCTCGGGACTCGGGCTGGCTGGAAGCCCGAGCTGGCAGCCGGCTTCTCCCTGCCCGAAGGCTCCAGCTCGGCAGGACCAAGGCTCTGCCCTCCGCACCCCCTGCCTGGTCCCGATAAAGCACCGCGGCCTGAGGTCCCCATCTGGTGGCAGCAGGGACCAATGCCCGCGACAAAACTCATCCCGACTTTTGGGACCTCGGGCGTTCTTTGGCCGGGCAGAGCCCCGGGAAGGTGTTGCAGAGCCAGGACGCTGCTCACTGCCACACGCCTGTCCTGCCTGAGGACACAGCATGCCATGGTTGGCAGCCAAAGACGGGCAGAGGCAGTGGGGACCACTCCAGCCCCTTCCCCTCCACACACCCACCATCCACCCTGCCCCTCATGCACCCACCATGTGCATAAAGTCCCCAAGAGAGTCCCTCTGTGGCCGGGTTTGGAGTATCCCAAGTCTGTGCTGGGTTTGCTTCTGGCTCTTCCCAGAGCTCTAAGCACTGCTCCTCCCCCCCTGCCCACCTGTGTGCCCTGATCCCCCCACCCTGTTCCCGCTGCCCCCAAGTTCCCTGGAGAAGCTGAGGCTCTCTGTGGAGTGTGTCTGTCAGCTGGGAGACCTGCTCCATCCCTGCTCCATGCCAAGGCAGAGCAGGTTGGTCAGTGATGCCCTGAGCAGCTTTCTCTCCTACTCCTCACCATGCCCAGGAGTAGTGGGCACATGGGGTCATATGATGCTTTCCAGGAGAAACCCTGGGGTTTGGAGGGGCCTCCCTCACACCTCAGAGACATTTGGTGTCTCTCCTGCCTCAGGTGCATTCACTGAGGGTGGCTGGGGCAAGTCTCCATCCTTGGAAGTGGCAGGGAGTAAAGGGGCCTGTGGCCACCTCAGCTGGGCTCTGTGGGGTGGCTGCCCAGCTGCACCAGAACTTTCCTGGACCTTCACTCTGGCACTGGCTGGGACCAGGCAGCCTTACTCAGCACCTGGCAGGTTGCAGTCCTCCTGGGACTATCTGCTGCCCTGTCTCCCACCACACCCACAGCTGGAGGAGAGCCCATGCTCTCCTTTATCAGCCCCCCCAGGTCCCCCCTCCACAGCCACCCTGCTGCAGGCTGTGATAAGGGCTGGGGGCTGTGCAGACACCAGCACCGTGGCACCCAGCACCACTTCACTGCTTCACACACTACTAAACACCCCCCAAAAGCACCTTCTGGGGCTGACACCCTTCTGCTCCCCTTGCAGTCATCCCCTTGCTGAGACCTTTCTGCTCCCCTGCCTGCCGTCTCCCCCAGTCCACCAGCCACCCACAGCCCCTCCAAAGTGGCACCCCAGCAATGCAAGTTAGGTGGAAACAGAAGAAATCCAAAGATGCCATGCAGCCCTGCGTGCTGGAGAAGCACAGAAAGATCTCCTTGTGCCTGAAGGTCCCCAGGGTGCCTTTGCTGCGTCACCACGCAGAGGGTCACAAGTGCTGGGAGCCCCTGTACCCCACTTGTTCCCCACAAGCACTTCCAGGAGATGGTCTCCAACAATTTTACCTGCACAGGGCAAGGGGTGCACAGGGCTAGCTGGGCGAGAGGCAATCCCAGCACGGTGCTCTGGTGGGAAGGATGGGGCTGCAGGGAGGCTTGCAAGGGCAAGGCTCTGGCCACTCACCACGAGTCTCTCTTCCACGGGTACCTGTAGATGTTCTGCTTGCTCCTGGACCCCCACATCTGGCACAGCAGTGTCTACCTGCAGGGCAACCACCACCCAAACCCTGCCTCCTCTCCGAGACAGCAAAACCAGAGCCCAGTTCCTCTGCGTGCCCACCTGGCAGGGGCGATCCCCTGGCAGTTTGGAGCCCCGGAGCAGATCCCTCCCGCTCCCTCCCTGTGGGCAGCAAGCAGAGCAGGACGCCAGGGATGGAGCACAAATGCAAGAGATTTTATTTCAGCTCATTTGGCTGCTCGCTGTGGGAAGGCTGCTGGTGGGTTGGGTCCAGCTCCAGCTCCAGCCACGGTGCCGCCTTAACGGTACTTGGCAGTCAGCACGGTGCCCACGGCACACAGGAACTTGTCCAGGGAAGCATGGACCTCCGGGGTCAGGGCAGCAGGGTTGCGGATGGCCACCACCACCAGGAAGCACTGGCCCAGCAGCTGAAAGGCAAAAGAAGATGGTGAGGAGGGGGGTGAAGGTGAGGAGATGCCAAGGGGTGCGTGTGTGTGTGTGTGTGTGTGTGCAGGAGGGGGGACAGGCTGGGCACCCCTTCCCAAATGCTCACTTTGAAGTTGACAGGGTCCACGCGGAGCTTTTGGGCGTGGAGGTCGCTGAGCTTGGAGAGGGCACCAGCGATGTCATCGATGTTGTTGACAGCCTCGACCAGGGCAGCTGCCACCTTCTTGCCATGCCCCTTGACCTGGGCAGACCCTGGTGACAGGTCGAAGTGGGGGAAGTAGGTCTTGGTCTGGGGGTAGGTGGCAAACATCCTGGAGGACAGAGGAAGTCAGGGACAGATGAAACCAGGGTCAGGGTCACATAGGATGCTAAGGATGGGGAGAGGATGAGGGCAGACAATAGAGAGCCAGGGACAGGCAGTCGCAGGGATGAAGATGGGGATGGACACCTACCTCGCCAGGGTCTCGGCGCCATAGTCCTCGGCCTGGCCGCCGATTTTGGCGAAGATGCCCTTCACGTTGGTCTTGTCAGCGGCAGACAGCACCATGGTGTCAGCTCCGCGTTCTCAGCCCCCAGCACGGGTGCCCCCGCTGCCCGCCGCAGCCCTTATATGCGGTACCGGGACAGCGCNAGCCCCGCCGCCCCTGGACCCCGGCCAGGTCGGGTCCCGCCCCGCAGTACCGGCACCGGGCCCGGCGAGGGGGAAGGGGGGGTTTGCCCCCCGGCACTGGCTGAGTTTGGGCTCAGGATTAGGGTGCAGGCTGGGTGGGCCGGTCCCGCTGGCTTGGAGGAGGCTTGGGTTTAGGGTTAGGGTCTGTGCGGGCATGGGTTGGGGTTCGGGTCTGCACTGGCCCTGGCAGAGCAACCCGTGTGTGTCCCCTCCTGGCACAGAAACCAGCTCGCAGTGGGGTCCTGGCAAAGGTCCCTCTGGCACAGCCTGGCTGTGGGGATAGCAGCCTGGGGCTTGTAACTTCAGTATCATGGTGGGAGGCTGTGCCCCACATCTTGAGCCTGCCCAGCACCCCCATACACAACCCCAAGGGTACCTGCACGTACAGACTGACCCACCTGACACAACTTCCCCATGCACACACAGGCCCTGAACTGCCCCATTACACCCTCTGGCATCTAACGTGGACCCTGTACAGACACTGTCCTTGCTCTGACAGGCTCTGTGCCTGTTACACCCTGACAGCCACCACAGCCCTGTACACCCAGCCACTCTTCCATGCTGCCCCACTGCACCCACTGCTCTTCTTCCCCCAACTTCAACCAGTGCAGCCCCTGCTCCCTCAACCCCAGCACCATCCCTCTGCACACAGACCATGGAGCTGCCCTGTCCCAGCCCTCTCTCCTGCACCCAGTGCTGGGGGGGTGTCCCGGGTGACCCTGACTCCTGGGAAGGGGGGGATGCTCAGCAGAGCCAGAGGGATCACCCCTGGTGCTTCCACTGGCCTACAGCAGCAGGAGCTCAGAGCCAGGGCTGCAGCAGCCCATGGCAACCCCTCTGTGCCCCAAGTGATGGTGGTGAGGAGGGTAAGAAGGGCAAGGAAGATGAAGATGGTGAGGAAGACAAGGAGGGTGAGGGGGCCTGTGGTGCTTCTAGTAGGTTCGAGAGCTGGCTCATGCAGACAGGACAGTTCACACCCTTGTTTCCTCCATTGCCAGTGCTTCTTATCGTTTGTGTTTGGGGGAGATTAGCTTGAGCTGGCACCATTTCAGAGCAGGGAAGGAGGGGAGGCTGGGGGGGGGGGGGNGGGGAGACGGCAGGCAGGGGAGCAGAAGGGTCTCAGCAAGGGGATGACTGCAAGGGGAGCAGAAGGGTCTCAGCCCCAGAAGGTGGGGGGGGGGGTGTTGTTCTTCTGGGAAGCAGAGTCCAGGGAAAGAGCAGTGGGGCAGTGTGTCTGCTGCCCCAGGGGGACAATCTGCAAAGGGGGTTGGTTGGCAGAAGACCCCTGGCACAAAAATAAATGGGCGTAAATACACATGAAAACACTGGGATGTGTCCAAGGTCCCTTCCAACTCTAACCATTCTATGGTCCTGGGATTCTGTGGAGGAAAAGGGCTGTGGGTCCTCAGTGCCCTGGCAGGAGCAGGGGCCAGCATGGCTGAGGGTCTCCCTGCCCTGTGTTTCTGCCCCAGAGTCCCTGCATGCCCAGTTCCTGGCAGCTGCCCACTCATGACCTCCTGATGCACCCTCTCCCATCCCTCACAGCTGCATCTCTGGTGTCACAGGGCAGAGCAAACCCAGGGCTAATTTAGTATCTTACAACACACCACCCCCGATCCCTGTGATCTAAAGACAACGATTTTTTTCTAAATTCAGACTCCAAAACCCTGAAACCAGTGTTCCTGTGCTGGATTGCAGCCTGCCCACCCCAATCCCACTCTGCCCAGCTCCCAGGGGAACAGCAGAGACCTGGGGCAGATGTGGGGGCACTTCACTGGCAGTCGATGGGGATTTGTGGCTCAGGGTTTGAGCTCAAGGACAGTGCTTGTGCTTCATGGTCTGCGGTAGATTTTTTTTCCCCTCCGTGATCTTGGCTGATTGCCTGTGGAGCTGACAAAGGCACTTAACTCCCACAGCATCCACAGCAAAGCCCTAAACAGCCGTAGTGATAGGTGGTGCCAGGGGAGGAATTAATCCTACCCTTCCTGGAGAATCCTTCAAGGAGATGCAAGAACCACATTTGGCTTGGCACATCCTGCCCCCTCTCTCCTCGGGGGGTTGGAGACACGGTGAGGTGACAGACTGAGCTCCATTCCTCAGGTCCTGCTGCATTGGCAGCATCCCGAGCTGGGGTGGAAGGAGGCAGGATCCTGAAGGGCAGCCAGGGAGCCCGTGGCCAGTGCTGCCCTCCTGTACTACAGCTGACCTCACCAGCAGCTCCTCCTCTCCCTCCCTCCCTCCCTTTGATGGGAGCACAGCAATACCCCAGCCCACCCTGACCCCCAGTCCTGGCACAGACAGACACAGGGTGTTTTCAAAGGTGTCTTTATTGATGGCACCTGGACATACATAGCAGATTATCTGTACTTCTCAGCCAGCACAGCAGCCACGGCCGACAGGAACTTGTCGAAGGCAGCATGTACCTCAGGGGTGTAATCCTTGGTCAGGTGAGTGGCCAGCACCACCTGCAGGCACTGTGCCAGCAGCTGTAAGGCAAAACAGGGTTCAGAATCATTGCTACGGCCCCCAGATCCCAGCCCAGTCCCTGTTCCCCATCATCCCCTGTCTCTCATCCCCCCATCCCAGTCCCCATTCCCTGCTGCCCACCCCCTGCCCTTTGTCCTTATGTCCCCCACTCTCCATCCCCTTGGCCTCTGGCCCCCAGTCCACGGCTCCTGCTCCCTGTCCCCCACCC